>BMAW01119405.1:276741-407589 GCA_019974015.1 Nephila pilipes
TATATATATATATATATATATATATATATATATATATATATATATATGTATATATATATAATTAGTTGTCATGGTCAAGACAGCAAGCAACAACTCTCAAACTTATTTCTTATTGATAATACGCCTGATAGCAGAGTAGGAAGAGGCATCGAGATGCAGGTTGTTAGAATCAACTCTTATCCGAGAATCTGCGCCTCTCGAAAAATCTACATGGAAGGAGCGCGGTGGTGCGTCGTTTGAATACAGTGCTAATTTTTTATATTGCAGAAGCCAGGAGGACTAATTCTTAAAGGGTCACCTATTAAATTTCCACACGTAATTAAACTTGTCATACCAGAGGAAAGGAAAAGTCTCTTTTTATACCCTACGTGTGAATCGAAACAAATCCCGGAATTAATCTTATAAAAATCCACAAAACTTTGACTCCCTAAATTTCCGTGACATATATTATTCTGAATTACATTTTTCTACTGAACGCTATATTGGCCTAACGTTTAAGAATAAAATTTCTATTCGGAAAGAGGACAAAATTACATTGATAATTCATGTGCCTATAATGCACAGATTATTTCATCACAAGGAATTTTAAAATTAAGAAACATTGAATAAATAATAAATCATCACTTTACAGAACAAAGCACCGAATGTGTCTTTAGCATTACGAAAACGGATACTAAACATGAAACATGTCTTTACACGGGGGGGGGGGGCGAAGTATGAATTCAAAAAGAAATGCATGATGTATTCAAATATTTTGATCTCTAAATACTTACAATATGAAAAAAGTGTCAAAATGGTGTGATGTCATGAAAATATTCCGAAGTTAGGTTCTATTTTTTAGCACAAGACTGGAAAAGACAGCCTTAAAATTTTTAAAAACTAACGCAGTTACCATTAGCCACTATTTTATTTTAATCCGTTGTAATTTCGAGTAAAACGGAAGAGAAGACAGAGACAATAGTCAATGGAATCTTGCGCATCAAGAATGCTCAGAAATTGTGAGATACCGTCGCTAATGCAGGATATACACGCTATTATCATCCGTCACTGTCAAAGCAATAATGAAGATAAAAATTGGGAAGATTTCTTCGCAATATGAGTTAAAGTCAATTACTACGTTCTGATCGTTATGATATTGAATGAATGAATTATGATTGATGGACAATGTGTGATCACTAGACTTAATCCTGGACGTTTTTTGCTCTTCTTAATGTATTCAAAGATTGAAACGGAAATGAGTGTTTACATTTCCGCGTGAGGTGTGGGTCTCTAATTATAGGGTCTGTGAGTCCGAATCAGCAATAAAAAGGATACATTGTTGCACGGTGATTATGGCATAAACGAGTTTTAATGGAGGGGATTAGTACATTTGGGACAACGTTTCATCTTAATTCATCAGGTCGCTGTCGTTTCAGAAATTAATATCACATGAAATTTTAATAGTAGAGTTCTTCGGCCGAGAAGGTTAGTTTTGCAGAAAAGCACTAGGTTCGAACGAATCAGATTAGTTTTGAAATCACTGGAGTTGTAATGATAGTCTTGAAGGCATTTAATTATATTAATAATAATAATAAAACAATACTGGCATTTGAATTATTGGTGACCACCGTTTAGATGGATTAAATTATAATGTTTTTTTTTATAAAAATAATGTTAAGTCTTGATGCAACTCTGATTTGTTTCTTGTGAGTTAATAGTGTTTAATATTCAATAGTGAATTATATTCTTTTATACACAATCTGATAATGCAAATTGTAACCACTAAATCACAATTCTTGGTAGGAAATGCATCAACCGAGTTCTCTGAATTATGAATAAAGATTAAGGAAGGGAAGTTGAGAGATAACATTTATTGATAATGAAATAAAATCATTAAAAAGGTACTAACAAGAAGCATATTAATGTTTGCAATTTAAAAGGTCAGAAGTGAGAATCTTTGTCCTCCATCTAATTGGATAAGAAACAGAAATGAGACCCCCCCCCCCATATATGTATATGTGTGGGTGTGTGAGAGAGAGAGGGGGAAATATTTGTTCTTGTTCGTTTGCACAAAAAATAAAAATAAACGTCTGATGTTTTGTTACAAAAACGTCTGATGTTCTGTTACTTTTTAAAAACTCTTATAAAAGTCCCAGGTAAATAATTATTGTTCTCATGCGACACTTACAATTAGCAAATTAATTAATACAGTATACTCCCTTCCTACGCGTTAAATGTTTTTTTTTTTAAAAAAATATATAAAGTCATTTTTTTTTTTCGTTTGGAGTGTTTAGCATTTTTAAAGAGCAAATATTTCGTTTAATGCTTGTTCATACACACCACAAATTAAATTTCATCAAAACACGTGTTGTGCTCTTTTTCATTTAAGGATTCATTTTAAATGTATAAACCTAAGGCGTTTCTCTTTCTGAAATTTGACAGGAAAATGATGGAAGGTAGATATTACAAATGCAGACTCTACTACTATCTAAAAACAATGAAAAAAGAAAGAAACCTATCTTTATATTCCCTTGTGATTAACTCTCATTAAAAACGCATTAAATCTAGAAATCAGCTTTAAAAAAAATAAGGAACATAATAGATACATTGTATCCAAGATAAAAAGGCAATTATTCATTTCTTCTTGCACCTATCGTTTACCAGAATCTTTCTTTTGTTGATAATCACAATTTTCTGATCTGCTTTTTTGCGTAGAAATTAAAACGTAGTCTCTTTTAAAGAAGATTGCATAGAGGTGTCGCTGCACAACCTCAGTGTACAGTAATCATTCAAAAATGTATAAGGGGTTGTCAAAGACAGTAATTAAGAAAAAAAAAGAAAAGGAATTTCCAATAGGAATTAAATAACATTACAATATCATCCTCCTAGGCATGGAAATGCGTCTGATGTCTAGAAACTGTGCCCTTGAGCTTCTGTGTGCTGTTATCTTAGAGCGCATATTAAATATCATTCACAATTTTGACACTCAACAATCATGCTTTCATCTTTTTATAGGTCCATGCGGATGTTATCAAAGATAGTGAATTTGTTTACGAAGGATCAGTTTGTCGCATTATAGACCACCCAGACTCGCTACTCATGAAGTTATTAAGGCATATTTATTTGTCCAAAATATGAGATTTTTAACCTCTTATATAAACAAATTATGGGAAAATTCTTTCAACTGTGTTTCATTTACGTTTTGTTATTATCGTCGGTATGGATGGATGATAGTGTTTTCAATTTTAATGAAGAGTGAATTATAATTATTAATATAGAGAGACTTATGTTTTTTTATGTCGATGAATTAACTTTCTGTGATGTTTAATAATATACTTGAAATTGTTTTTGAATTAAAATACTTTATAACTAGTTTGTTTTATTTACAGAAATTAATACTGGGTAGAGGACCTTTTTTTCCCATTAGGGAAGAGTGAATTTTTTAAGTTGTTTGTAAAAAAAAACCTCTATTTATCAATAATCTAATATAGTTTCCCATTCAATAGCAGCCCGATAAATACTTTAACAATTAAACTGTTTTTTAACTTAAAAATAAGCATTATAATTTTAAAATTCAATAATTTTTATTGATTTTATATGGTACAAGCATTATATATAATAATTATATATATATATATACGCTAAGCCACCACGATACGGCTGAATCCCTGTGCTACCCAAATTTTTTATCTTTTATAAATATATGCACAAATTTATAATAATAATAATAATAAATAGCGAACAAAATGCAAAAACATTATGCAACATATAAGGTCAAAATTGTAAATTATAGTTATGAATTTTTTTTCAAAATTCAGAAAAAAAAATTATTATTCATTAAATCTTAAAAATAAATTTATTTAAGAAAATAAATAAGGAAAAAAAAAGAAATACAAAAAACTGAGTAACAAGAAGAATATATATATATAGTAAAACAGAAAGAGATAACTGAAAAAAGAAAATTCTTTAAAAATGAACAAAATGGAAATTAAGTTATATAATGCTGCTTCTAAATTAGGATAGAAGTATTCTCTTAAACATATTTGAAGAATCAAATAATCAGTAATAGCTCTAATATAAAATAAAAGGCACAGCTTAATATAGCCAGACAAACAAAAAATAAAGAAACAAAGTATGAGTAGCAAAAAACTTCTAATTTAAATCTAAATTCAGTGAAAATTAAAACATAAAAAAATAACTAGCTCTAATGCAAAATAGTAGTAGTAATAATTTATATATATATATATATATCAAAAACATTACAATCATAAAGGAGTTAAAAAATAAATCTCAGTAATTATGAAATAATACACTAAAGAAAAAAAATCAGTGTTATTCGATCGAGGAAAAATCAGACACCAAACTGCATAAATATGCAAATAAAACTTTGCAAACAAAGAAAAATGAATAAGAACACAAAATTAACTATAAAAGAAAAACATTACATATATTTTATAAATATAGTTCGAAATACAAGTAAAGAAAATAAAAAAAATATTTTAACGAATACCAAAACTATTTGTAGAAGAAACAAAGAAATTGAAAAATCCAAATATTGAAGAACAGCAAAAGAATGGAACATATAATTAATGTTGTAACAGGTTGTAGAATGTTAAATAAGATGGGTTATCCCAAAATTAATGGCTAAGCTGTTCCCATCAACCATATATTATTGAAAAAAAAAAAAAAAACAGTTCTAAAAACAAAGAAGAAATTGAACAGTAATGAACAAAAAACAAACTCTTAAAAGTTATTCAAAAAGAAAAGGAGTTTTCAATTCCAGAAAAATACAAAAAGATTTATAAGACGATTAAATTATTAAAGTTATGATAAAATAATATTTAAACCAAAATAAAAAAAATCTCCACTTACAAACAGTTATACTAAAAAATAATATATATTATGGAAATGTATTTATATTTCTTCGTACAGTTAAGTCGTAACAGAGAATGTTCAATTAATATCATTTTTTTAAGAAATGCGTTCATAAGTTGTGTTTCATTAATATCTGAAAATAAAAACAACTGTAAATAAAAGAAAAGATAATTTTTTGCACACTGAAATTTTTAAGCTATTAATTGGAAGTAAAATAATTGATATTTTTAATCAAGGCTTTTGATATTCGAACATTTTTAATCAACGACGTTAAAAATAAATAGTTCACGGCGATTAAAACCAATTTTGTCGTAAGTTAAAAAAAATGCATTTCTTAATCTCTCGCGATGTGTGAATCTTATTGAAGTAACGAATACTAAAAAGAAGTTGAATGTGATCTAAACGAAATATTAGATTTTAATCGTTACCTTTTTTGCATAAAAGCATTCAATGACTTACTAATCTAGTAATTTTTCAGTCAAGAAATCATTAATAAATTTTATCAAATTTAATTAGAAGTGATGTTTTGAAGTCCTAATGTCAGACATTAATTAACATTTTAAGTTTTAATAATTGCTTCATGTAATGTTTTAAGTGGAAAATAAGCTTCTTAAAGATCTCGGTGTCAACGAACTACATGATGCGAGGCGATTTTTTGACACATACTTCTATTTGTCTCTTTTAGCATAAATACTCAGAATTTTTTGTGAAGAATAAATAAAATTTATTAAGGAAGCAAGTGGAATACATAAAGACTGAAATATATGGCGGAAATAGTTTTCACAGATTGTTAAAATGACAACGAAACAGGCTTAATAATTATAGTTATGGAAAAATTTATTTTGATCAATTAAGTTTTTTTGTATTAAAAGTAAGTTCATATTACTCGTTTATCATATAAGTGTAGCCATAATAAATGTCTTCAATAACTACCACTGTAAAAGATCATGTATTATTTATTATATAAAATTTATAAAAACATGCACTTACACAATGAGTTCTGATTATCATAAGGAGTGTGGTCTGGAGTTAATGATCGTTAGTGGAGTCGTAACTATATTTTATGCTTTAAAATCGGTCCCCTTTTGCTCGGATCTCTGGATAGCCCGGATCGATCGGTACGAAGAGTTTTTTCTTTAAATTTGTTAAGAGATCTACACTTTTCCTAAATAACATTTATTTGCTTTATTCATGCAATTTGAAAAATTATTTTTTTTATTGAAATCTTCTAATAGCTATGTGAATGCATGAAAGGAAGAAAGTTGGAGGAGGGTTGTCAGATCCATAGCTCCATAGGTTGCTACACACACACACACACACACATATATATATATATATATATATATATACTGCTTAAAAGTAAAATTGTAACACCAAGAAATAATGTACGAAACGTCATTCAAATATCAGGAACGATAGTGGTGAGATGGATATGCAAATGATTAAATTTGCGCTCGCATCTGGTCACGTGGTACTCATAATTGGGCTATAAAGGCCTGCAACTTTCATTCTAATATACAGCATCTGAGGTTTTACGTAGCATTTGTGACTATCAAAGAAGAGTAGAAAATGCCTCTGAGACGTCGGTGAGCTCAATACCATCAATTAACGTCCGAGGAACGTGACCGTATTATCAAACTTTATGAACTGGGTTTGTCGCTGCGCACAATAGCAACTCGTATTGGGCACAACGTGAGTACCATCCAACGTTGTGTCACACGAGGGATTCAGGAAGGTCTATGTGCACGCCAAAGAGGAAGAGGGAAGCACAGGTGCACGTCAGAGTGCACAGTTCGGCGCATTCGTCAGTTGACTATTCGAGACCCTTTCTCCACGGTAAGTAACATCCGAAGTCTGTTGCCTCCAGGAGCAGGTGGATCTGTGTCCACCTAAGCCATACGCAACAAATTGCATGAAGTACAGTTGCGCGCAAGGGTACCAGCAACAGGGATGCTGTTGACCGCTCAACAAAGGGCTAAACGCCTGGTGTGGTATCATAGTCATCGTACCTGGACCATCAAATGGCCTCGGGTATTGTTTACGAATGAATCTTGTTTCTGTCTTTGGAGGGATGACGGCCGTCGGTGGGTATGCCAGCGACCTGGAGAACGCTTCGAACCAACCCATTGCACCGAGCGTCAAACCGATCGTTCTGCCCTTGTTTACCCGCAAGACAATGCCAGGCCACCTGTCGCACGGTGAACTCTTAACATCCTGACTGGATTTGGCATCCTTCACTGGCCAGCAAACTCTCCAGATCTGAATTCCGTCGAACACCTGTAGGATTTCATGATCGGGGCATCAACCGCGAACCACTAGCGCAAACCGTGGATAATCTGCGCACAGAAGAGGATATGGCTTGGAAACGGTTGCCTCAGGTAACCGTCACTATACTAATTAATAGAATGCTTCGCCGAATTGAGGCCTGCATAGCTGCCAGAGTTGGGCACATTGGATACTAAATAAATCAACTTATAACGATTTTATTTGAATTTTTTTAATCATTTGCATATCCACCTCACCACTATTTCTCCTGAAATTTGCATGACGCTACGCGCATTATTTCTTGGTGTTGCAATTTCACTTTTGAGGAGAATATATATATATATATATATATATATATATATATATATATATATATACATATATATACATACATATATGTATACATATATATACATACATATATGTATACATATATATACATACACAGTGGTGGCAAAATATGTGGACACTTTTGGAAATTTTTATGTTTTTGAACTTTGTATGCGCATAGAAAACGTTACGTTTCAGAACATGCAAAGTCGTTTATTTTATTTTAAAGAACATTTAATACTGAATTCATTACAAAAAACAAAATTCAAATATTTGCAATACAAAAAGAGTTTAGCAGCAATGATTATCAATATACATTAGATACTAATGATTACAGTTATCAGTGCTTAGTAGGGTAGCCTTCATTTTTTATTACAGCTTCACATCGATGTTTCGTTCTGCTGACGATAATTTTAAGCTCTTCCTTCGTTATTACGTGATACCAGAAACAATTATAGTCTCAATTTGTTCCCTTTTATTTGATGGGTGCCTCATTCGGGCGATAGTTTTCAAACGGTGCCACAAGTTTTCGATAGGGTTGAGGTCAGGACTGTTTCCTGGCTAGGACAACAATTCAATGCTCTTTGTACGAAACCACTCTTTCGATAATTTTACTGTGCGACAGGAAGCAGAATCCTGCTGAAAAATAAATGAATTAGTTTAGTTTTAGTTTTATTAACGTCGCACTAGAGGCAACATGAAGGCTATTGGCGACAGACCTCGTAATTTTGAACCTCGGTCAAGTGACGAGGGAGACAGCTGAGCTGACACCCCCTCTCCTAACATCCACACCACGCCAACGGGAGGACTTTAGGCCGCGACAGATTTAACTTGCATCAGCCCCGGCCACATGCTGGAGCTTTAGTGGCTAAGGATCGAACCCGCTACTGAATGAAAACCGCTGGCCACGAATCCGAAGCCATGACCACTAGGCTACCGCGGCCGAAAAATAAAGGAACCATTGTTAGGAAAGAGTTCCCTGATGGAAGGTAGAAGTTTTGATTCTAAAATAATGCCAATGTATTTTCTAGCATTCAGTGTCCCATCGATGACATGAAGATGACCATTACCATCTGCTAACATGCATGACCAATTGATAACATTAAGTGGGTTCTTCACAGTTGCTTGAATGTAGTCGGGATGTCTTCTAATCTACGTCTTATATATTTTCCCCCTTCACTACCGAATAATGACATCTCAGTTTCATCTCTCCATATAACTTGTGACCACTGATCATATGTCCAATTAAAGTGTTCCTTTCCCCACTATAATTTTTTTTTCGCGTTGCTGTAAATTTAAATAAGGCATTTTTCGTAGAATTCTACCTCTTAGTTCAACATCTGTTAAGTTCTGATTGTTTTGGAATTGACAGAAAGACCAGCATCATTCAGATCACTTCTGATGGCCGTTGATGACATTCTTCGATCTTGAAGATGTAGTCTTTTTATTCTTCTGTCAGCAACAAATATAGTGCACTTTTTTCGGCCTCTTCCTGCTTTGTTTTTTATTGAATTTGTCACCTGATAACGTTAAAAAACTTTTGGACTCCAGATGTAGTCAATGAATCCCCCACCTGTCTTGCAATTTCAGCTTAGGATAGACCACTCTCTCGTAACACATTAAACATGCATCTCTTTCAAGGTGTCTACTCTACTCTTTTATTTGATGTCATTGCTCCTTGACTAATGATAGCCCTCGTGTTGTTTTTAGTGCGATACTAATAAAACAAAAACCAAAGCTTCTTGACTAAATATTAAAACTTTTTACAACAACTCCTACTTGTAATTTGAATACATAAGAAACAGTCTCCCCTCACGGAACAAAGCACAATAATGACTTGTTCCAACTGTAAACATTACTTCAGCTCTTAACGGCAGTTACCCAGAACAAGAGCAGTGATTGGCCAGGAATGTTAGACATTACTTACATTAGAGTAAGCATAACTTTTTTTTGTATTGAAAATATTCGAATTTTGTTTTTTGAATTAAATTCAATATTAAATTCTTTTTAAAATGCTATATACTACTTTGTGTTTTGTGAAATGTAACATTTTGTATAAGCATACAAAGTTAAAAAACATAAAAATTTTCAAAGGTGTCCACAATTTGGGCCACCACTGTATATATATATATATGTGTGTGTGTGTGTGTGTGTGTGTGTGCGCGTGCGTGCGTGCGTGTGCGTGCGTGCGTGTGCGTGTGTATTTGTGAGATTTTGGAAATCAATGCCTTACACATAGTTATTAACTTTGAGGACTTTTAAAAGTCTCTTAATTTAAAAAATGAACCCATCACACAAAATTAGGATTATAATGACAGCTTAGTGGTCTAGCTGTGAAGAATTTCTGAATTTTTCAGCATAGTTTACATTTACAGATACGTATTTTATTCATAGTACTCAAGAATTTTTAACAACTAAAATTTAGTTTTTGTATTTTTTTAAGGTCTTTTCTGGATTTTACTTTCGATTAATTGTTTTAATCTTGAAATGTTATCTTAATCATTTGTATACATATGTTATAGAACCTTTTGAATTGGATTTTTACATTGGTTTTAACTGGACTTCATTCTCTTTACAAGCTTGGATTTTAGAGTGTTTTTGTTTTAAATTTTTAGAAATCTTTATTTAAAACCTTTAATTAAAAAAATTTACTTCAAAGTTTTGCAATTGGGGTACATTGCTTCTTTTCTTATTTCTTTTGTTTATTCTATTATAATTTACATTTTGAAGGGATCCAATTTTTGCGCAGCAAGATATATCGAAAGAGGGTTGGTACCGTAGAACATGTTTAGCCTATACATGTCTGAATATGCATGTTTTTGTTTGTTGAGTATTCAATTTTCATTTAACTATTTAATCATTTTTTTATATTTTTTTCCTCTCTTGTATAGATTTTTTTATTTTTTTCCCCTCTTTTTTTATTGTATTGTTTTTTAATAATTCTTAATATTTTAATTGTTTTATTTTTCTGTACACACACACACACACACACACACACACATATACATATGACTTTATATATATATATATATATATATATATATATATATACATATTCAGTGACATATACGATAGGTATCTAAACGTCTTTATCTTCTGCAAATATGATTCATATTCGGTTTTTCAGTATAAAAATGATCTTCTGTAAATATAATTTTTTTCACAAATTTCGTTTTTATCATTGTCCAATTAACCCTGATTTTCCATATCCCGAGCTTCTCTGATCCCAATTATTCTAATTTAACGAGGTATTAATGTTCATTCTGACGTAAAAATATTAATATGAAAATTAAAAGAATGATTTGGTAATTAGTTTTTGTTGGTAATTTTATTAGCTTTGCAGTGATTTATCAAATAATAGGTTAAATTAATCACGTACAAATTAATACCCTTGATCAAAGTTTTAATTGGAGGAATCTAGCTGATTTAAAGAGAGGGACGTGATATTAAAATGTTTTTTTGAGTGATAAATGCTTGAATACAGAATACCTTTCTTAGAGGTCAAGTTCCACAAATAAAGGGTTACCAAATTTACGTACATTGATAATTTAGTTCTCAAAGTTTCTTTGTTTGCGGTTATAAATTGAAACAGTTGTATTTTACTTTTTATCACAGATATTACGATTGTATTTGAACTTTCACAACCTCTTATACAGATAAATATACTTTAAATTTATCTCGGAATATTTCCCCTTCTTTTATCTGAACTTATTGATGTGAAAAAATGCAATGTTTGTCGAATTTACGGAACAAATTTAATGAAAAAAAAATAAATATCTGTAGTTGTGCATTAATGTAAATGATTAAAATCCAGCGGCTATTATCGGACAAGCGCAGTTTCTAGCATTTGGAACAGGAGACTACACCTGTCAAGACATGATGCCGGGCAATGGAAGACATTTCAGATGTCGTCGTATTTAGTCTAGAGGCTGCGTTGTTGACACGTGGCAGTAAATTTTATTTTTCTGATGGTGTTTTAAGTGAACGAAGTTTACTTCTGAATGTCATAACTTCTTTGAAAGTGAGTGTAAAAGTTGTATATTGTTGAAAAAAAATTGTAATACTTTTGGGTATAGGACAGTAATCCTCTTAAGTCTACTAATACGTATGTAGTTACTGATGTTTTGTATCATGTTCGGATTGTATCGGATAGAGGAGTAAAGAGTTGTAGTGGACATAGTTTAAGGTTGATAAAAATTATATTTTCACAGAATTTTTTATTTTTCTATTTTTCAAAATAATATGGGTAAATGACATCTGAGGTGGGATGAAAAGAACATGAAAAATTCTATCGAAAAATTTAAATCAAAGGAAATGACAATAAGGGAAGGAGTGAAAGATATTCTATTCACAAAAACTGACTAGGAGGTATATTAAGAGGTTTTAAAAAAGATAAATAAGAAGAAATAAAACCACAGAAAATGTTAAGATTTTTCTAAGAACATTCAATACTGAACAGTAAATGGTGTTATACAATTATATTAAGAATTTGGATAGCCAACTCATGTCTCTAAGTAAAGAGGAGTTTTTGAAACTCGTTTATCAATACGCAGAAAAATTGAATTGGAAAATTGAAAAGGAAATTGTGCTGATTGCGGGATCGAGTTATATAAACCACTTAATAATTCATTAAATGAAAGTGATACTTTAAAAATCATCTGTAATATTAAAAGTTTGATTTATTCCTAAATGTTATTTCAATACCTGTAGAAGTGAAATTTTTTACATCGAATGCAAGGCTTTCTACGATAATTCTAGAAAAAGGTTCTCAGACGCTTAGTGTTACGTTCAAAAAATTTACATCATAATACATTACAATTATAATATTTGTATTTAGTTTATTTAAAATATATTTACTTTGCTAAGATATATTTAATATTTCCGCGTCTGCTTTTATTTTAATATTCAAGCAGAATATTATTGTCTACTTTAATAATTTATCGTTTTCTCTTATTGTAATATTCAATTCAATAATTGATTTTTATGGCAGAATCTTCTGTTTCAATTCCTTTTCTTGTTAACATTGACAACGTTTTTGTATTTTAGAAGGTTTTGCTTGTGAAAATAAAGATATGCATTAGGGATTTGAAAAAAGAATTTTCTTTTCTTGATTATAATTGCTTCTGTGGAGCCTGGAGCTCAGAAGTACGCTTACTTTACGCTAATTAATATTTATTTTGAAAATTTTTATTTTTTTTCTTAACTTAATAGTTATTACTTTAAGCCGAGATTTCGGAGAAATTTTGGATTGCACTTTCACTTATTCTATAAGCTACTTTTCTTACAAATATAATTTAAAAATTTGAGGTAAATATATAAGCTGATATTATTTTTTTCTTCTTTCTAGTAGCTTAAATCCCCATGTTATTGCTAAATTTTTTTTTTGAAAAACACGTGTATTACATGAAGAATGTAGATTACTTTTCTAGAATAGATGTCCTTCTTCATTAATTCGTCATTGTTTTATTGCTTTGGGAAAAGATTATCCATAAGAAATTCCTGTTGAGATGCAAACAGTTGAAAGTTAAGTAGCTGTAATTGAATATCAATCCACTTCAAAATGGGTTACTTTGATAAAACGGATTAACTAAAGAGGTGGGGAGTAGAATAGCTACCCCACATGGAGTTTTTAGGTGTTGAAGGGTTTTAACAATTCGGTATTCATTTCGTTTCTGGGTGGTCTCGAGAAACTTAAATTCTATCGACTCAAGACCTCCCAGAATTCTACAAGCGTTAATGGTGTATTTTTTTTGTATCGCTCACAGCAACAATTTTTCAGCTTAAACTTCTAAAGAGAAGGTCTTATTTCGAAAAAGAAGAATACAGTTTCTGAAATTTTCTCACTATTTCTGACAGGCAACTGAGGTCTGTGAAAAATTGCAAAAGAGTCGTATTGTAAGCAACGCACAAAGAAATTTAAGAACTCCCGAAATAATCAGATAATTATTTAAATGGTAGTTTGTTAAGTAAGGGAAAATATCTTTTTGACATCGCATTTTTGCTGTATTTTTTCGACCATTTAATGTTTCCAGTATTGGAAAATATTTTCCTATAATAAGACAAATATATAATTATAATTAATAATTATCTTAAATTTTTTTCCCTTTTCTTATTAGTGTGTTTGGTAATGTAACTTTTTGATTTTCTATTTTTTTGGTATCAAAAGTATGTTCATTTTCTTCTATAACCTAAAAAAATTCTAATCATTGTAATTTTGAGAAAATCATCTAATTAGTTAATTTAGTTTATCTAATTTTCAGATATATTTCAATCATTAGATTATTTTCAATAAAAAAAATGTGTGATTTTAATTATATGCACACACGCGCACGCCATATACACAAACATACATGCAAACACACACACACACACACACACACACACACACATATATATATATATATATATATATATATATATATATTTATATGAAACAATATTAATTACATTATTCTAAGCTTTTGCTTTCCTTCCACTAAAATTTAAAAAAAAAATTTTTTTTTTAGTGTTTTAACAGATTGTTTTAGTTTTTTTTTTTCTTTTTGGTTAATAGATTTAAGTGTGGCTTCGGTGGTCTAGTGGTTATGGTTTTGGATTTGTAGCCGGCATTTTTTGTTCATTCGCGGTTTTGATTCTTGGCCACCAAAGGTAGCCGGGGCTGATGCCCGTTAAATCTGTCGGGGTCCAAAATCCTCCCATTGGCGTGGTGTGGAAGTCAGGAGAGGGAGTGCCAGCTCAGGTGTTGTCCTCGTCACTTGACCGAGGTTCAAAATTAAGAGGTCCGTCGCCAATAGCTCTCGTGTTGCTTCAAGCGCGACGTTTATAAAAATTTAACTAAAAAAAAGGTTTAAGTTTTAGATTGTTCCAATTATTATTAATTTTTTTTATCTGGTTTGTATAAATAATAATTAATTTTCTTAATGATTTCCTTAAATATTTAGTTTTTTATCTATTGATATAGTGTTGGATATTCTAAGATTGTTATGTGTTGGGATTTATATTTTTTGCGTTTTATGTTATATATATATATATATATATATATATATATATATATATATATATATATATATATATATATATATATATATGGGGGCTTCTGGTTGTAAAATTGATTGTTATAACTCTATTTAAGTTAAATTTATTTAATAAAGTCTATAAATATGTAGAAATTTCTTTTAATGGAATACTTTAATAAATGATTTAAAAGAATTTTGTATCCTTTCTTTATACTTTCTCTAATTTCTTTGGTTGTATAACTGCTGATTCCTACTTACATTTGGCTTTATACCATTTTATTATGAAGTGATTATTGAAGTGTGATGGTTGGATCCGTTATGCTAGTATGAAAATGCTTTTACTCAAGCCTCAGACAGCTTTTTATTTGCTTTATCTCCTTTTATAACTTTACTCATTAAAATTCTTTTTTCTTGATCTATGCCAAAAATTTCTAGGTAAGTTTTTTTGATATTTTAAACAGTATAGCAATTTTTTAAATTATTGTTTTTATTTTTTATCTTTAATTATTTATATGTTTATTACGTATTTTTGAACATTTTTTAATATTATATTTTCAGTAATTTAAAGACACTTTTACATTATAAAACATTGGATGATTTAATTTTAGATAAGCTGTTTTCAACTTTACTGTTTTTTTTTTTATTTAATTTTACTATATATTCATTTTCATCTTGTAATAATTGTAATTTTTACTGTTTTAATATTAATTAATTTTAATTCTAGCTTTTGTTTTAGCTATAATTTGTTATTTAGTATATATATATATATATGGATCCAATGAAAATAAGATATTCTAATAGAGAAAGGCAGAAAAAGAAAACATAATACTTAAAATAACAAATACTGGAGGAAACAGATAATCGTAAAATCGATGTAAACGATGGTTAAATTGAATGAAGTGTGCTTCGTCTTCACACACCTTACTCTTCAGATCTTGCCTCCAGCGACTACTGGCATTTTTTAGACATTAAAAAGATGCCACAGGGAAAGAAATGTGACTCAAATGAAGAAGTTATTTCTGAAACTGAGGTCTATTTTAAGAGCAAAAACAAATTGTTCTAAAAAAATTGAAAAGTTAAAGGAATTGGAATAAATGTATCACTCTTGAAAGAGAATATGTTGATGAATAAAGTCGAATTTTTTTCTGGGAAAAAAAACTTGTTTTTTCTTAGTTAGTTCGGTAACTTATTCAGTAATGTGATATTTTGTAATATTTTACCTGTTTTAGTAATGTAAGTAGTTAAACGATTAGTTACTGTTCTAAATTTAACAGACACTTCATAAAATTTGGGAGTTCAAAAAAATTTGTGAAAATTTTATATTTTCAATATTATAACCTATTTTCTTACACAAATTTTTAACCTATTAGAAATTTCTCTATTACTCGGAAATTTTAATAACAGAATTATTATTAAAAAGATACTTATTTGACAAAGAAATATATAATTTTTAAACTTATCCTTAAATTTTTGTATTGAATTTTTTAAATTCTTTTGTATAAGTAATCTTTTAAAATACATAAGAATACTTACTTTATATTTACTTCCCTTCATTTATACCAGAGATTTCCAAAGTAGTACATATGGACCTGCAAGTATCCAATCCGACCCACAAGAGTGGTCAACAACTAAAGAAAAAAAAATTGGGGGTGCATTAGTTGTAAATATGGGTTCACAAGACTGGATTCTATTTAAACAAGTTATCACCAAAATGCAAGCGTTCCGTAAAAGCCAATTTTCTCCTTACACAGATTTTACCTATTTATATAATTCTTCCTTATGTAAGAGGCTTATAAATAAATAAATTATATAATAATTAAATATATTTCAAAAATCTGAGCAAATAGGTACCTGTTCACTATGTGTTCACAATACTTGCAATTTGTAAAAACTTGCATCTTTTATACCAATAGCAAAGCATTCTGCATTACGTGCAGTAGCAATGCTTGTACAGAAATGGAACCAGAGCTTTGCCAAGACGGAGCGGACTTGTACCACTTGCATTCGCGCGAACTGATTTAATTCGTCAATTATAAATGCAAGTGTCAGAGATAAATGCCGCGTTTGTTTTCTGAAATTTGAAATATTTTCCAAAGATAAACAGGTAGTTAGGTACATACAAGTTAAAGTGAATCAAAGAATCAATTCTTTAAACTTTGAGAAATTAAGTAAATTTATTTCTTAAACAATTTTATTTTTGTACTTCCTCTGATTATGTACTTCCCTAAATTATGTAGATCACAATCCTACATAATTTTTTAAATTTAAAGCGAATGCGTCTAAAAATAACAACCAGGATAGTTCTGGAAATTGCTTGTTTTGTGGTGGGCGAGGCACCCTTCTTTAAAAACCAATGCAATTTTTCGCATTTTAACGAGTATAACAAAATTTAAGGTCGAGTAGTAGATACGTTTTGCTTTTGGACGGATTAAAACATTTTGTGGCGGACACAGATGGGATTTTTAATTTTTTTCATATTTTTATATAAGATAAATTTCGTAGAGTAACTTTATTTAGTGAGTACTACCGACATGGTAAGAAATGCCCAAACTTAAAATCATTTTAAGAAACTTTATACCTAACTCAAGTTTGAAGTAAGCATTTACAACAGGAATCAGTTTTTAATCTCTATCTTATCATATTTAAATAGCTTAATTTTCGTCAACAAATAACTGTTACTCAACATGACCGAGTCTAAAAAGAAATGTAGACCATATAGTGATTATTTGATGTTCGACTTCATACCAGTACAGTAGGGGAAACGCTTGCCTATGTGCATTTTATGCTACAAAATTTTAAGTAATGATTCTAAAGAATGTTTAAGTAATGATTCTATGAAAACATCCAAGCTGTTAGAACATCTGAGAAGGCGTCCGGCTGATAAAATTGGTAAAGATTTCAAATATATTCAAACATTGAAAGAAAAACTTCAAAAAGAACCGTACAGGGTCTCTTTTGAGAGTGAGTGAGTGAAAGAGAGAGAGAGAAGAGTCTTAAACAACAGTGGCGTACCAGGAGGAAAGGGTGGCAAAGGGACGTACGCATCCCCCCTTACAAATTTTTTTTCTCAAAATTGAAATATTTCAGGATAATTCTTTTATTATATTATTATTGATATTATAAATTTTAAACATAACAATTTTTTAAATTTCAGTAAAAATTAAATTCAATTAATTAAAATCTAATTAATTAATTGAATTTTTTCATCACGTAAAGAAAGAAGGATTTCAACTAAGTCGATTTATGAGAAAAGAACAGAAAAGTATTTGCTGTATCTGAAAGAGTGCTCCTGTTTTAGTATTTGTAGACGAAGGGAGGGGAGTGCATCCCTAAATAATTGCAAATTTTATTCTCGTTGCATCTTAATTATTTTTCTTAAATTATATTTACTTTTTGAATTTTTGTAACATGAGAAAATTATATCAATAACTGAACAATTATAAATAAGAGAAATAAGATTGATATAGCGTATTGTTTAATTTTTATCAAGTGGTAATTCTGAACTAAAAAATTGCATCTGCCATAGCAATGACGATATGCACCCCCTCTCCCCAAATTATTTTCTAGATACGCCACTGTCTTAGAATATCTTATTAAATACAGCAAAACCACATACTATCGGATAACAGCTAATTCTTCCAATCTTTGAAGAGTCTTAAAACGATTAATACCCTTTATCAAATATAATATCAGCAGCAATAGATGGAACACCTGCCATGTTTGGGCAATATCGGTCGTTTTAGAAGCTATTTAAAACAAAATGTGTCCGGGATGTTTGGTATTCACTGCGTCATCAATCGCAATACTTAGTTGGTGAAAATCTGAGCGGCAGATTATAGCAATCTAATCAATTTATCCTAAGCGCAGGATAAAAATTCGGAGAAACGCTTTGAGTTCTAGGTTATTTGCGCAATCGTTAGAAGAAAATGTCGAGAACCTTCATCATTTACTCCATCACGTTGAAGAACCCTAGTTTTCAAATGCCTTATGTTTGACAAGATGATTTATATTTTCTGAGACTGTGTTAAGAGTTTTGGGTTGCTAAAGGGCCCATTTGGAAAGAAATTTAATCAAACGGAAAACAGACATTACTTATTTAACAGATTTGTTTACTTAATTTAATGATGTTAAATTGCAGTTAAAAGATGAGTGATTAAGGTGCAGTTCAGAAAGGCATATCAACAATAACTTGAGATATTCCTATCACTTATCCTGTATGTTAAGGTTAATCATAATAAATTTTTTGACAGCTTTTCTATCTTCATATCTCGTGGGAAGAAGTTTCAGCGTGATTGCCCATCTTGTTACCAGAAAAAAAAAGAGGGGGGATCTGTGGTTGAGGAGATTGATAAAACCTGACTAACTTGAAGCCAATTATTAAAAATTTATTACTAAAATATCAGGTTCCTCCCCCCCTATAAAAAGTGTCATTTTTTTGTGTACTGATTTTATGTAAGAATGTTAATAGACTTGTATTTTGTGCCGTTTTAGTTAATAAAGGTATGAGAATAAAAACTTCACATGATTCTTTTATTTTAATAGATTCCACTTAAAATAAAGCCTATAAAACTGAACAGTTCTGTGTCAGTGGTCAAAAAGAGTTTCAATTCGATGAATTTTTAAAAACTCAATATTAGGATACCGTTCCAAAACCACTCGGCTAGTGTAAAATTTCACCTGACAGCTGTCTTTGTCAGAAAATTTTTCACCCTGTCAGGTAAATTTTACTTTTGTCACGTGTCATTCAGTGGAATTTTCACTCTATCAGGCAAATTTTGAACGTGTCACATGACATTTCCATACATTTTGCTTTCAGCTGAGCGATTGGGAACACTCTGGATGAAACTTTAGCCTTGTTTTTTACTCTGAATTGAAACGATCGAGTAGAAATACTGCACTGCCTGATTTTGGAACGACTCTTAGGAAAGGATCTACGAAAAACAGAAATAATCGAAAAATGGTCTACGGGAGAAAAAAAAAGGTATAGGCACTTCTAATTGATACAATACTTAGATTCTTTTAGGTTTCACTTGGTAAACTATATCGAATAACAAAATCAGTTAAATCAATATATTCATTTTTTTCTTAATATAATTATTATTGTTAGAAATAATAAGTCTAAAATTACACCTACACCGTTATTCATAATATCATTAAGGTTTTTATTTTATCTCTTTCAATATATATATATATATATATATATATATATATATATATATATATAATGTACCTCTTTCTAAAGAATTGCTATTGTCCAAGTTAAAAATGTTTCTACTCGCTATGCATTATGAAGATAATTGGAAAATCTTAAAATTATATCATTATTAATGTAGCAGGAGAGAATGGTATTTATAGGGACAGAATTACGTCATGAAATGAGAGAGCACCAGAGGTGTCGGAAAAAAGAGAAATTTTCCTTGTTTAGAATTTATATGCAAGGATTTCTCCAGATCTCGTGGTATTGCATGGAGGGGTCTATATGCCTTTTAGCTGCAGGTCAAAAGTCTAGTAGAGATTCTCCCTACAGCTTTGGGTCCGTGGGAGCAGCTGGCTGAGCAGATTTTAAGAGAGTAGAATTACATAAATTAAAAGCTGAATTGTAATGATATCAAACGAACGCTTTATTACGATAGTTAAAGTATAGGAAAAATTAGGAAGTTGAATTAAATTTAAGTGAACTCATTAAACACACACTGTATCCATTCATATTATGTTGAGAGAAAATTTATACTTTTGTCATTTTTCTTACAAATAACGTAAAAATATAAAGTTCATGATCGGTGAACTTATAATACAGTTTTTGTGCCGATTTCTCAAACTGAAATTAAAGGATATTAAGATTAGATCGGATTGAGTTAAACGTTAAGCTTAACACATGGATCAATAAGTTCCGAGACTAACCCAGAGATGGCGCTCGTAGTAAACCAGTAACCAGGTCTGTCTAGAGTACTAACCTTTGCTTGAAACGTGTCCAAATTTTAAGTCGATCGGACCAGAAACAGCTGAGTTATCGAGGTTGGAGTAAAGTCGTTTTGTAGTTTGTTTAAAAAATGGAAGAAACCGAGTTTCGTGTTCTGATAAAACATTGTTTTTTAATGGGTAAAAACACCGTGCAAGCGAAACAATGGATTGAAAAATGTTACCCGGACTCTTGTCCATCAAAAGCAACGATTTGTCGGTGGTTTGCCGAGTTTAAACGTGGTCGTACCGACACAAATGACGCGGAACGCTCGGGTAGACCTGTGGAAGCCGTTACACCGGAAAATGTGAGTGAAGTGACAAAAATTATAATGAAAGATCGTAAAGTGAAGCTCCGTGAGATTGCTGAGATGACACAGATATCATATGGAAGTGTATTTACTATCCTTCATGAAAAATTGAGCATGAAAATGGTTTTTTCCTAGTGGGTGCCGCGATTGCTTTCGATGGAACAAAAACAGCAACGAGTCGATGATTCAGAAAGCTGTTTATCGCTATTTACTCGCAACAAAAAAGATTTCTTGCGTCGTTACGTGACCATGGACGAAACATGGATACATCACTACACTCCAGAGTCGAAGCGGCAGTGGCGCACAGCTGGCGAAAGCCGTCCAAAGCGTCCGAAAACGCAGCAGTCAGCTGGCAAAGTCATGGCGTCAGTTTTTTGGGATACGCATGGCGTGATTTTCATTGACTACCTCGAAAAAGGTAAATCGATCAACAGTGATTATTATAGTGACTTGCTGGTGCGTTTGAAGCAGGAAATCGCAAAAAAAAAACGACCGCACAGTCTCGGGACTTATTGATCCATGTGTTAAAACAAAAAGTGACTGGTCAACTCTTCTTCGAACCAGGGTTCGAAACATCGCTGCTGGTACAGCAAGGTCAATTGTACTTCACTTACATGTGGTTCCGAAATACTAACGCCGAAGAATATAAACTAAGGTTGACTGAGTTAAGAAGATGCGGCGACCACATACTTAGCAAGTTCGTTAGTGGTCCCCCTTACATCCGGTCAAGATTCTCATTAAAGGCAGCTGGACTCGTGAGAAAGATCAAGCAACGTTTTATTTCTCATAAACTTTGACCTTTTAGAATCCGATTCTGCTGGAAGCCTAGAATATCCATGAATAAGATGTCCAGTTTTGCAGGTGTCAATTCCTGTCCCGGTTGGAGTATTTAGGGACCAATAGCTAAGTTTATAACATTCAGTTATCCAATTAAACAAAGTTCCGTGCTTTTGGATTGGTTGGTTTTGTTAACGTCGCACAAGAAACAACACGAGGGCTATTGGTGACGGACCTCGCAATTTTGAATCTCGGTCAAGTGACGAGGACGGCATCTGAGCTGACACTCCAATCTCCAAACTTCCACATCACACCAATTGGAGGATTTTGAGCCACGTCAGATTTAACGTGCAGTAGATCCGGCTACACGGTGAGTTTTTAGTAGCACAAGGCTCGGACCTGTGACTCGATGTAAGCCGCAGGCCACGAGTTCGCTACCACGACCATAGGCTACAGCGGCCACCCCTTGATTTTAGAAGAGACGTTACTGATTTATTCTATCCAAAATTTGCAGAGAGGAGGGACATCAGATATTTACAAAATGTTCGACTAGAACGTTGTGTCCGAGGACATAGTAATACTTTACAGCGTGCAACGTGCAACCAAAATGTTACATTTGCTTAAAAAATGAAGAAGCACTTTATCTTGCAAACATTAACTTTAATATTTCAAATTAATTGTAATAAATTAGTGAAATAGTACTCTCTAGGTATCCTGTCATTTAGCCAAACCAAACAAACTAATCAGCCAATAAGGATTCGAGAGAGAGCTATCTTATCTATATATTCTTTGGTATTTTATAAAGAGTCTTGGTATTTTAAATTCTTTGTCTTGCTCTTACGTATTCTCAACTGGAACTTTGAACTTATTGAATATTTAATTGTTATTTAAGATGTCCGTAGAGCAATTAATGAAGGAAATATATCACAAAGGATATAACCGCAAAAAGAACTTTTTGATTCTAAACAAAACAACGAGTTAAAGAATGTCAAATCACGTTCCTTGTTAATCTTTTTTTTTTTTTTTGCTTATCTTTTCTAGAAGATGTAGAATCAACTGTTGAATTCTAAGATTTAAATGTTTGAATAATCTCTGATTGACTAAAGCAGTGACTTCACTTGAGTAGCGCATTTAAGCCATGGTTAAAAGAAGTTTCATTATTCTTGTTCTTTTAAATATATTTTTAGTTTCTTCTTAAGCCTTTTTAATTGCTTCACTACATTGAAGAGGTGATTATTAATAAAAAATTTAAGTCAAAATTTTATCATGATTTCTTTGCAAGTAGAATCAAAATTTCTGTTTATCTTTAAACTTATTAACTATTTGAATTCAGAAGAAAATTTTGAAAAGAATAAATCGGAAAAACTTAATGATTCAGATTATGTGTGCATATATAGATATATGTAATATAATTTTTTAAGCCTAATATTAAAAAATAACAGAAATTTTTTCATCATTGGATTTTTTTTCTCTCGAGACATGATTATAAGCATTCAAGGTACAATAGATGAATAAGTTTATGTAAAAAAAATAGCATTCATTTATTTATCTTATTAAACTTTAGAAATCTTTAATTTTAAAGTGGGAGATAAAATAAGTTATAAATTAGTAATGATACATGGTTGAGATGGATTTCCAGGAACACATAAGGTTTACAGCTTTTAATCTCCGAATCTGATAAATTTTTGAATATTACTTCAGATTAACCTTGCCCAGAACTTTTATATATATATATATATATATATATATATATATATACATAGTAAAATCCAATTGGTGGCTAGGCAGGAGAGATTAGAAGTAATTATTTTACTACAACACATACTTTGAATTACACGTGCAGCTCTAAATCTTTCCTTGATCAGTAAATTAATTCGCAGACACATTTTGAGTACCATGAATAAACTTGTGAAATTATTGAACTTATTTACAATGTAGTTTTTTAACAATTATTTGTCACAATTTACGTAAGGAGAGGAAAACTGCAAGAAAAGAGGAATCAAAAAAGAATTTTTGGAGATTATATTTTTACCTTTATATAAAGAAACCATAGTTTATTCCTTTACTGTCATGTTGAACCAACAATATAAATCTCATTTACAGTGTGACTTAACAATTTCGTTCATATAAATTCGATTAGTGTTTCTTCTGGAAGCATGAAGTCTACAAATATAATCATTTAAAATTTTTCCAAAGAAGTATAAATCTCATTGCGAATTATTAAGCTTTCCATGTATATCTGTACTTGCGTTTTGGTCTTATTTTTGTTTAAAAAGTAATTGAATTTTCTTCTTTTTTTCTGTAAGAATTATTACTCGTACTATTTCCCAAAGCAGAAAGCAAAAGATAAGTTACTGAATTCTGTATTTGTGCATCCATCATTGAATAGAAAATGCATGCAAAATCTCGAACAAAACACAACTGTCTTCTAATCATACACATATATATATATATATATATATATATATATATATATATATAAACACAACATTTAAATGTTTTTTTTTTATTATTATTATTTCATATTCAACATTAAATACTTCACCTCTACTTATCAGTTTAATTTTCCTACATCTCTCATTCTAGAGTTTTGAAGACAATTTTAATATTTGAACTACATTTGATTCGAACGATGAAAACAAGTCTATTCGCAAAAATGAAAATTACCTTCGAAAAGTACAGTTGAAGGAAATCTGGGTGGGCTTTGTAGATGTTAAATACAGCGGCTTTAAAATTTGGATTTATTACTTTTTTTCTGGTTTGTCTCTCCTTTTTTTTTTTATTGTTAAGAATTATACCACGTGCAAAGAATAAATGAAAACAGTAAGAGCGTGGTGGTCCGAAATATTTCGTAACGTATATTCTATTTTTTTCTTCTTCAAACAAGTAAAAGTGATAGAATAACTCTTGTTCTGTTTCCTGCTCATTAGATGTCGGTATTCACAAAGGCAATAGTACTTTGGAATTATTAAGCAAAGCATTAGTGCTTTGCAGCTAAATTAAGCAGTTTTATTTATGAACAGGCGTATAATTGGGGTTTACATTGTAAAGTGTGATCCCTGCATTCAAGTATGAACAAAACAATGTGACAAAAGCCTTTAACTAGCCGAAATTTACCATAGAAGTTTGTCATATATTTTCAAATTTGCAGTTTTACTTATATTCTTATTAATAGGATTTTCTCAATCCTTTTTTTTCTATTAATTAAATACCTTATTTAAGCATTTAAAATAATCCAACTATCTAGTTGATGCCTTTTTCTGGAGTTGGAGATATAAACATCCATGCAACATATTTTTTTTAAGTCTAAATGTCTGTGTAAAGTGAAAATAATTTATTTTAAAAGCATGATTCTGCTTGAATGTTAATTTTAATGTAGAAATGTTTAAAAAAGTTAATTCTGGAACAGCGATATTCTTGAGCAATTTCAAAAAATGCGTGATTGTAATAGGAAAATAATCAGACCTTTCTAACAGAGAAAAACTGTTTTTCTCAAAATAGACTTTAATATTTTTGAAAACTACTTTACAGAAGAGATTGTATTTTATACTTAAAAATATTACTTTAAATATTTCATCACATTGAAATAATTATAATAGTATTGTATCCCTCCAATGTTCTTATTATTTCTCCAATGTTCTTATTAATAATTATAATAGTATTGTATCCCTCCAATGTTCTTATACAAAATAATGAACAGCCGGGATGGTTTCAGGAACAAATATTCTATAATATTAGACACGTTCCACAACACAAGTCAGGTTAAAAAACATATATAAAACACAGATTCACGAACATCACTCCATCGTTCTGCTAACGAGTCTCTCTCCTTCCATCGTGCTTGCACTTCTAACCAAAAAAGAACATGTAGCGCCATCTGGCTACCGTTTAATAGTACATGGAAGGTAATGCTAAATTACGATGTTACAGTATTGATTATATTAATTATTTATAAGTTTAATCTAGTGGTTCTCAAATTTTTTTTTCAATGTGGCTTTTGATTACAGCTTTTAACATAATATATCCTCGAAGATGATTTAAAGCTCTGCAAATTATATCTACTATAAACAAGGTTTTTTTAGAATATTTGTGTTGATGTTATTCTGAACTGAAATTTTACACCTTTAGAGAAAACATACCGAATTTGACAAAAAGATTTATCGTTATTGGGCAACGAACATTTTTTAATAATTAAGAGGCACTAAAATTGAATCCCAAATCTAATAATTTTTTCTAAAGCTTTTTAAATTCTTATTTAATTTAATATTTTCCTTTTTACCTTATACATACAAACTTGTCTCCAAAAGTCAAGATACGATTAGTTTTTTCGTAATCAATTTTAAAATGAAATATTTTAAAAACAACATTTAAAAGAATTTTGCATTAAAAAATAATTTATTGAATTTAAACTTAAGCAGAAATTACAAATAAAGAATTAAATTTGTTACAAAAGTCTACTGTTTGCTAAAAAAAAATGAATCACATTTTTTTGACTTAGAAATTAAACAAATGGATTTTAAAAAGGAATGTGTTCACCTTTACATGTAATGCATTGGCTGTTTCTGCATTCCACTTGGTCAGTTAGGTTTTCGAACACGGGAACGGAATGCAATATCCATATTAGGAGCATCTTTCGTTCCAACTCCTTTAACGACCTTAGAGGCGGACTTAAGGCAGCCACACTGTTCGTCGAGATAATCCTAATCCTACTGGATTAAATTAAAGTACAGGGATGGAACTGGCCATTCCATTCACTCCAAACGTTGATCTTAAGATATCCATTAATAACCCTAGCTTAGTGAGGTCAGACATTATCATCCGTTACGATTCATTCATCACAAATTGCACTAACATTTGGAGCGATATATGGAGCGAGGATCTCCTCCCGATATTTCACACCAATCAGAGTTCTTTCATGGTGTCAGTGAGATTCCAGCCCAAACTTTGATTTCGCCAACTTTAAAACCGCGTCTTCCAACACGTTAAATTGGTAGTATCTAGTGCTCTGTTCTGTCCAGGTCAGCACATGATCTGAAACCACTGATATTCCAAAGTTAACTGGGAATAATCTGTTAAGAGTAAAGAAGCTCATTGCTGCTTTGTCCAGATATTGTGCTCTTTTGGCCAACGTAAGCATGCACTTCTCCCACAAAACATCGTCTTGTATTGAGTCATTGATCATGAAAATGACTGTTCTTCATAGTGGCTGATATTGTCATCCCTGTTGCAGCTTCATTATATGAAATGAGCTGAGGCACAATAGTGTTCCACCTCTTTCGGCCCAAAAGAACTAGAAAGTGATCCTGTTCAACTGTAGGAGTTCTGGAATCGTCCTGTTGATACTGAATTTTCGGTTTCAAATTGATTTCAGAATCTCTGGACCACACTACTTCAAGACGTCTAACAGCGTCACCTTGTGATCACCCCTTTTTCAATCCATCCGATTGCCTGCCTTCTAAACGAATCGGGCGATCGACGTCTCCTAGACATGGCCAGCCAACAAAATATTAGGACTAACAATTGAGGATCTACAAGTATAAGAAATTCCACTCAAATTACAAAAGTGGAGTTTCATGTAACAGAATTATCAAGGATTCCTAAACATTTCATTTTGTGCATGGAGTTGAAATCGTATTTAGGGTAGGAAATTACATTAATGTGAAGAGCAGGGATATGACTTATTATTAAAAATTGTTTATCTTGACAAACTTTAACTCTGCATTTTTATAATTATTTACATTACATTGATTTTCTATATGGATCGATACTTTTTTTGCGAAATCTCTATAATCTATGACAAATTGAAAGTCAGTAGCAGCCAAGTGAAAATTGTGAAAATGTACTGTGAGAAACAGCCATGCATAGGTATAAAAGGGAGAGTACACGTGTAACAAAATCCAATACAGAAAAAAAGGTGCAAACAAAATTGTATTAAAACTTTAATTCTTTGAAATGATGGAAAGAACGTGAAAAGATGCTACAGGACAACAATTTGGTTGCAAGTAAATGAAAAAAAAAGTATTGTTTGGAAATGATGCTAGGTGCTTAATATGGCGTAGGGTCTCCTCGAACAACTAAAGCTGCTGTACACCTGTTTCGTATAGAAACGATGAAGTTACCTATAAGACTTTGGGGGAATACTATTCCACTCTTTAAGAAGTGCAATCTTCAAGCCCTGGACTGTAAAAGGCTGCCTTGGTCTCACTGCTATTCATCGTTCATTGGGTCCAAAACCTTATCGATCAGATTTAAGCCAGGAAAATATGCTGGTGCCTCCCTAATTTGCATTGCTTCAGCTTCAAGCATGCTCTTCACAACACGAGCTGTATAAAATCTAGATTTATCATCCACTAAAAGAAAGGAATCAGGTCTTTGCATCTGGTTTGCATACTTTTGAGCCGTCAAATTGTCATTCTGAATGATATGTAGGTCCGTATGTTCATTTAAGCAGATTCCAGACCCTACCATCAAATCCTCTCGTCTGTAATGGGATTTTCACCAAAGGAATGTGGGATTATTTTTCTGTGGGATAAATGTGGGTTTCCCATTTATTATGCTTATTTCTCTTCATACCAAAACACTCCGGTTATCACATTCCAGATCAAACTGGACTCTTTATCAAACAGCACGACTCGAATCACATTCCACCCTGTCTTGAAGTTCAATAGCCCATCTTCTTCGAGCCGCAAGATGCCTTGAGGCCAACGGAATACGCACCATTGGCCTGAGTGCACAGAAATCACCCTGATGAAGCTTATTTCGGACTGCTTGGCTTGATACCCTTCGTCTGTCCTATTGCAAAAGCAATTGTTTTTGCAGTTGAGTAGCATTACCTGTTCTGTCTCAACGAGCCGTTAACAGGATATATTGTTGTTGCTTACTACATCAGTTGCTGTAATAACACATAGATGACCTTGCCTTGGTTGACGTCTAACATTCTGTTTCTTGAAATCGATTCCATAGCTATGAAAACGACATCCTTGTCACACAAACAGCGTCTGCTATACTTTGTGTTTGACCGGATTCAAGTAACTATTTATAATACTTCAAGCCATGGTATCACATCGATAAATCACATTGTTGCGACATTTTCAAGAAATATTTTCTTAAGGCTAACGTCTACAGACTGATTTTATGAACTTAATGTTAATCCTATGGAATGTCTATTACAGATCTCAAATATATTTATTATTTTACCTATTTCAATACAATAAAGAGCAACCAAAAGAGCAAAAAATAATAAAAAAAATCTGCGGAATTACATTTCCCTTTGATTTTAGAAGTATTTATATCCTTATTTAATTATTCATTTGTAAGTTTTCCGGTCTTTAAAAATATCCTAAAATATTTCCAAAAATTCAAAGGGAAAATGTAATTCCGCAGAAACCTTCATTATTTTTTGCTCTGTCGGATGCACTTTATTACATTGAAATAGATAAAATAATAAAGATTTGAGAACACTAGTAAGAATTCCATGGGATTAATATTACATTCACGAAATCAAAATGGCCGGTAGGCGGGAGCCTTAAAACAAAAGCTGAATTGAATTTCACAGTTGGGACAGCTTAACAAGGATTTTCTCTGAAATCGTGACTTCTACATTTTTATCCTTTTTTCTGGTTTTTGACGTCATGAAAGATAATAGATATTTTATTTTGTGTGAGTTACCGATGTAAATGTTTGCCTATTTTCGTTAAAACCACGTGTTCCTTAATTTTTTTAGTGTTGTGTATTTGTATTAATGTTATAATAATAAATATTATGAAAATTTCTTGCAACAGTTTACTATTGTCTCATCTCTTCATCCTTCAAAACTTTTTTTAAAAAAAAATATAGTTCCTCTATATTTGGAATGTTTCGCTTGTAAATCTATGGTTGAAATTATATATATATATATATATATATATATATATATATATATATATATATATATAATGAAATTACTGCTTTAATTACATGGTATAAAAATAAATTACCTAAGTTATTTACAGAACGAAATTACATGATTACAATGTTCTGAAATGATCTATTTATAAGGGAGCTTTCTAGATTCCACATTTAATCTCGTTCGGATTTGTTATCATATTAAAGTCTCATATAGAAATCAGCGGGAAATTACAGGTATCAAATGATACATATATACGTCAAAAGTACATGGATATGTTTAGGAAGAATTTTTGTAAAAATTAGCATTTCTTAAGCGTAATGCATAATATTGAACCTAAGTTCAAGGAAGATTAATATACCAAGGTATTTAATCAATTTTCACGCATTCACTTTATTTGAAACATGTAAGTATGTATCACACTTATATTTGTAAAAATAAGATACACTCGTAATTTTTTTTTTAAGTTTATAGAAAAAACTTAATCGCGTAGCAGCTGCTTTCAAAAGAAAGAAGGAAGTCGGAGGAAGAGGAGCGCGGAGAGGCTTTTTGTAATTCATTAAGAATTTGCAAAATTTTCCGAATCTTATCTGTGCAATCAGTTTTTACCTTTTCTATTTATATTTTATTTCTTTTTTGGTGTGACGAAAGAAGGCAGGAACAACTCAATATTGAAACGTCTCAGCAAATCACTGTTCCTGTCAGAAGCAAACCACCTGGACTCATAGAGGCGAAAGCTCAGTGAACGAAATTGCATGAGGTTCTAAAATTAAGGTCAGGATCGTGTACATTGACAGCTTTCAATGGGTGGGTAGGGCTGTGGGTAAAAGCTCTCGAATGGAATGATTGGCGTTAATGTCTTCATTGATGACAGCAGTATGTGACGCAGAAATCATCAGTTTTTTCTTGGCATTTTTGAAATAACTGTTGTTTGTTTGTATCAACGATTGAAATCAGCGTTCAAAAATAGATTGAATTAAAAGAAAGTCGGAAACGGATATACTCAGAGTACGTACAAATCATGAAAGATTCTCGATCAGGCTACTATTGGAAAGAAAATGACGTTTATAAATACATACATTAGTTATATGATACTTGTGATCCCTCTGTTTAGAACATCAGGAAAAACTTAACTCCTTAAAATATGTGTCATATTTAATCTAACCCGGCTTTACCTTACCTTTCAAGTATTTCTTAACCACCAATGCTCATTATTATATATACATAATTATAATATCAGAGTTTTAATAATTATTAATATTAATTAGGCTGTTCTTAACTGAGCATATTAACATATTAACGAAATTATTACTACTTCTAAAAATAAAAATAAATAATTTATTAAAACAAAAACCTACAGATATTACCGAATTAAATGAGCAATGCAATAAATAATCAAATAACTATACCAAATTTTAAAAAAATTAAAGAATTATATTCTAGAATAAAGAAACATACAAAATGTTATAAAGGAAAAAGAAAGGCCTAAGTTTACTGAAAAACAAAATATACATCATGATTTTAATTAAAATAAGTATAAATCATTCATTAAAAGTGGAAAACTTGTCAAGTGCAGAACCACCTCAAAACTATTGCAATCTCAGGAGAAAAGAAAAGAAAAAAATATAAATTTGGTTAAGAAAAAAGAGAACAAAACCCAAATTCGAAACCACTTCAAATAGTTCTAAGCAAAATTTTGCAAAGAATAGATTTAGCCACCAAAAAAGCTAACATTTTAAAAATAATTATCAAGTAATTTAATTAAATATTTGAATTAAAGGAAATAATATATTAAGGAATGAAGTGGACAAATATATTCTCTTCAGATATTAAAATTAAAGCAAACAATAAATTATTCAAATGATTATTATTTTGAAATATATATGATAATAGTAAATAAGTATTAAAATCATTTATCCCTAAAACATTCCAAGAAAGAAGTCAAACTAAAAAGACTTATTTTGAAATTCTTGAAGGGAAAAAAAAAACCTTCACAACTGTCTTAAAATTCTGAATAATGTTATTCATTTTTAGTCATATCTTGATTCATGTTTATATATGATTTAAGGTAATACATATATCGATAGGTGAATAAAATGCTCAATTTTCATATTTATTTTACTTCCATCCAATAAAAAAAATTAAGAAAATCGATAAATAAATAAAATACTTAATTTTTATATTTGTTTCTCTTCAATCCAATAAAGAAAATGGAGGAAATTTATGACATATTTTTGAAAATTAAGTTCATTAGTATATTTCATGAAATTTAAGTTCGTTACTGATGAAGGCAGAAATCAAAACAAACGCAAAAACAAGATAAATTTTTGAAAAGTGGTCACCTACGAATTTTTCAGTTAACTAAAACAATAGCCCCTTTGGTGGCTTATAATGAAAAACAAAAATGAAGACTGCGTAATATATATGTTGGATTGAAAATGTGGGTTTAAACAAGTTTTACGGATCTAACCATCACATTTCAGTAAATATATATATATTCAGCATTGTGTTATGCATCTAATAAAGCGAGATTTTTCAATTAAACATTCATCTGCAAGGTGTTGGTAAGATCGACTTTTGAGTATGATTATGTTATGATAGTCGTTCTCACAGCATCGATTAAAATTAAGAATAAATTTATAAGGTGTTTATTTTCCTCAATTTTCAGTTTTTATTTAGTTGGGCAAAGAAGTGAATTTATTTCAGATCCATTTTAAAGTTTTTTACTCTGGAAATTAATTTAATATATATTTTTAATGTAGTAATGTTTTCTTAAGTTTTGAAACAAGGGAATAGATTGTTTCTTTCTTTGATGAAATAAATTTTAACTATCCAAATCGTTCGTAGTATCATCAAGAGCTTTTTATAACATTTTAGCAGATGCAATTAACTAAGAAATTAACATTTTGCTAATTTTTTTGTAATATAATTGGAATTAATGTATTAATAAGATACATGAAATATTTTTTTGTATCAGTTTCTTTTATAGAGTAGGTTGCAGGATATTTGTTATTAGTTTAATTTTGTGTTTGAGTCATTGTATTATAATTTTTTGTTACCTGAATATTTTATTATATATTTGTAATCTTTTAATTTTGATTTTATAACATGAATATTTTTCGGATTTGGTACTATGAATGCACGTTTCTCGGGTCTTATGTTTGTGAATGGCATAAGTGTTCTTCTTCTCTGTAAAATGTACTTTAAGTAAATTTTTTAATATTTATTCATTTATGTATATCTGTATGAATCACTTATTCGAGGGTAGCTCAATAAGTCCTTAGAAAAAAAATTGAAAAAAAATTATTTTTGGTTGATTTTTCCCCTCATTTTTTAATATAATCTATTTTTGGCTTTATACATAATTTCAAGCATTTCTCCAACTATTTTAAGCCACCTAAAAGTAAGGTTTTGGAAGATCCTCAAAATAAGCATCTGTTTGGGCGATGACCTCATCATTCGACGCGAACCATTGTCTCCCGAGACCCCCTTTTTTAAGTATGGAAATTAAAAAGAAGAGTCACAGGGGTCTAAGTCTGCTGAATACGATAGATATTGCAATACTTCGAACATTAATTTTATGATTTTGGCCATCGAAGCTACACAGATGTGCTTCGGTGTACAATGAAGTTTTTCTCGATTTCTTCTCTCATACGTGCAATAACAACACATAATACTCTCCAGTTTTTGTTTTTGTTTTTCGTTTTTCTAAGTAATCGGTTCAGATGATTTCGTATGTATCCCAAAGAAACCATGGGCATCATCTTGCCGGCTGATTTCTCCATCTTCGCTTTCTTCGGAGTCTGTTCGCCTTCAAAACTCCACTGTTTTGACAGTTTCTTTGTCTCTGGAGTGTAGTAGTGTATCCAAATTTCATCCACAGTTATATATCGATGCAGAAACTCGTCAGGATTGCTACAAAAAAAACACCAAAAAAGCCTCAGAGTCAACCACACGATTGCTTTTATTTTCCAATGAAAGCAAACGTCGCACCCATCTTGCCGAGACTTTTTTCACATCTATTTTTTCATGCAAAATTGAAAACATGGAATCTTGTGACATGCCAGTGGCTTCAACTATATCGCGCACTTTGATTTGTCAATCACTGAAAAGCATATCGTAGGTTTTTGTCAATTATTCCGGAAGTAGTCACTTCCACTCAAGGTCCCGAATGGCGTTCATGTTTTGTGGATGTATGGCACGTTTAAACTCATTTAACCGATTTTAAACAATTGCAAATATAGAAGCAGATGAGCCTTCATCCAACTCTGCTTCGATCTCTTTCGGTGTCTTTTTAAATATAAATGTTTAATCACCGCTCCAACTATCTAAATCACTTTCTCCCATTTTGTTCAATAAAAAAAATCAAGTTTCTTGCTGCTACAAGCGCCATCTCTCGGATTTTCTAAGGAGTTACTGAATGACCCTCGTAGCACATATAGTAATTTCAAAAATTTTCAGTTTTATTTAGTGGCCCTCCTTGTGAAGCCAGAAAGGGAACTCACATTTTATTGTAATGATATAAATTACGCAAACATACGAGTTTTCTTTTAAGCAGAGTTTTGAAAGAAGGTAAATTTGTAACAAACATGCTTATGATTTTTTAAAATTTTTACTTAAATCCTCAACGATATCCAGATAATATTATGTGTTTTACAAAACAAAAGTAAATAAAAGCTTAAGGACGAAATTATTTATTGGAAAAATTGAATAGTTTTATTGGAAAAATTAAAATTCACTTGAAAATATAGTAGTTTTTCCCTCCTGATTTCAACATACATGCTTCAAGATTACATTTATATTTATATGATTATTTTTAACAAAAAATACACCAATTTCCATGTTCTCGTTAAAATTTTTAAAAGACTGAACTTAGTTACAATGAATTTTCAGTTACAATGATTTTCTTTTTATAACAAACGAGATAAATACAATAGTTAAATTAAGTTTCAATTAGTTTTTATTAGTCATTTTTTCTAAGACGTATTTTTACATGAAATGAAAGGCACCAGCTCTTGGAAAAATTTATTTAACTTTTTTTTGTGATTAACAAAAAGGAAGGGGGAAAAATCTGTCGTTTTATAAAAAAAAAACAGCAAGCACAGTGTAAATAGGATATAGAATGTTAAGTAGATTTCAAACCTGTTTCGGTATCTCAAATAGTTGTACTCATTTAGTACCAAATCTGAAGGAGAGAAAAAGAAATTAGTGTAACTTTTCATCGTATTTAAGTGTTTTCAACTGTCAACTATCCCCCTACAAAGAACTGCTTTCTTTGCACAGAAAAAAACCTGCATTTAAAAAGACATTTAAAATCATATCAGAGGTAAAGCTGTTTAAACTATTTTTTTGCATCTGTTAAGATTATTTTTTTTACCTGCTCTTAAATCGATGATCAAAGTATCAAATAGAGTGAGGGGATAAAAATCGAAGTATATTTGATGAAAAGAGAATTTTTTTTTTTTTTTTACTCTGCCATTTTACTACCTTAAGATAATTAGCCCTTTTTAAAACATTTAAAAAAATATGTCGTATTTAAGTTAATTACTTTCTTATTTTATTTTTAAATTGTTTATTCTTATAAGAAGATGTAATGGATTTCAAATTAAAATGAGTTCATTATTATGTGTACCTTTTCTTTTAATATCACTTTTTTTTCTGTGTGTGTCCGTTATTGACAAATATATTTTAATTTATTGAAGACAAATTTGATATAAATACAGATAGTTATTGCACTCATTACTAATGTTTGAATCCTAATTTTTCTATTTATAAAAATTGATAATGGTAACAGATACATTTATGTAAAATAACCATAAATACAATTATAGAATCATTTGACTATCAAATTATAAAACAGAATGCAATATTATTTATTTTGCAATGAATAATAGTTAAATTGTTTCTGAATAAAAATGGAATGTAAGCTTAACATAGCTTTAAAATGAATTTGAAGATTCAATAATAATTATATTAGCTCAAAAATAATTGATTAAAATAACCTAAGTATTCATCTATACATATTTAAAATGATTGTGTTCATATAATTACTTAATAAAAAGATCCGAACGACTGTTTATGACATTTTACACAGATAATCCTTAAAAGGTAATTTGAAAAATGGCTTTTATTTAAAATCTTGAAACAAAAGTTCACTTAAAAACAATTTTTTTTGTTAGTTATATGGAAGGAAATTTAATCAATGAAATCCATTATTTTCGTTCCTTCACATTTCTCAGATAGTTTAATTTTTTAGAAAGATTGGATGGTTAGGTTAAATTAGCGAGAATTATTAAAAATCAGCACCAGGGCTATTGACGAAGAACATCGTAATTTTCAATCACGGTCAAGTAGTTAACAATGTTTTAAAAACGATATTTATCAATCTAATAAAAAAAAAGTTTTTCGTGTTTAATGATTAGATAAAAGCTTTACCATCTAATTGCGATTTAAATTGCGATTAATTTGTCTTTTAAATTTAAAGTTTTTCTTAAATATTATTTTATTTATGGTTGTGTATTGTGTTTTTAATTGTATTCCGCTGACATGATAAAAACAATTAAACTTTACTTAAGGAACTTGAAAATAAAACAGTGTAGACTACATTTTCTTATTATTATACAGTTCTAGGGCTCGTGTATTGCTTCACAATTATCTTATTATTTTATAATCTCTTCATTATTCAATATAGAAAACAATAGAGTTATTCGTATAGTAATTATTTATAAATTATGACATCCCGGATTCGCTACTCATGATTTTCACTAAGTAACGAGACACTTTGTAACGTTCCTTCCTTCATTACTTAATTTCACCGCCATCTTTCCGTCTATATAAATAGTTAATAATTACTGGACTCCAATTGAAAATACATTTGAGCAAGATGAAATACTTTATTAACTGATAAATAATAGATAAGGTCGCTATCTCGTGAATCCCTCATAACTCGTCAATCCTAGATTGTGATCGAATATTAAAGTCTTAGCTTACCAAATCCCTCATACTTGTGCAAACACTTTTAATTTTAGTACGTAGACAAGGAGTCACTTCAATCCACAAGATTAATTATGATACTTCAATCTAATTTACTTATAACTATCAGCTTGTCTTTATCCTCTACCATCCTTCTTTTTTCAATTCTGTTCTATTTAAATATCACTATCTCTAGTTCAATTCCCTCCACTTCCTCTAATTTACTTAGTCTCATTTAATTTTGATTGGGAAGGAATTGTAATTTTATGCAACTCAAATCCCTATAAAGTATCCGAGGTTAGTGAAGAGAAAATCGCGATTAACTCAACGTCATAACCTTAAGAACCAGACAGTCAAATATTTAAGCTACATTTATTCCAATTTGAGAAGAATCCGAAATTAATACAGGTATTACTAAAGTGGTGCAGAAACTTTCACGCATCCCCAACTAAAGAGTATCAGAAAATTCCTCTTTGTCTGACCAATTTTAAAGAAGAGTCCGAGTCAAGAACAAATTTAAATTTAATCTCAGCAATACGACTATCGTAATAATTCTTGATAAAAAAGCGTCGTGTGCACGAATTGTTTTCCATTAAACATCGAACTCCTCTTCGCTGCTTAGAAACATTTTTAGTCACGCTATCTGACCACACTTATTCACTTCACTTCAATGTATCAACACTAATTTACATAAGTGACGGTTCCTTCCCAAATCGAGGTTCTCAAATCAAATAATGTCGTATCGAGTCTTAAAAGATTAGTTGAAGGAGAAAATGTGTGCGAGCGAAAGTCCGTTTACATTATTAAATTTTATTTGCAATCTGTAACAATATTTGATTGCTTCGATTTAATTAATAGGCAACTAAGTTTAATAATAATTGATTTAATTGGTTTCTATCTAATAGGGCAAAAATTTGAATTAAAATGTTCTTAATGAATTAAAACATTCTATATTTTGAATCGCATTCCAATTTTCTTAAAGTGAGCATTGCCATTGAACTTACTATTGTAAAATACGAAGAAATATTTTTAGATTCGTCAATTTACGTCTTTTTGTCTTTATTTTCAAAGTATTCGATTATAAATATTTGAACAACTTATTTCAAAGGTGAGAATGAAAGCATATTTAGGGTAGGATATCAATTAGATTTTAATTAATATAATCAGTGACATAACTGCAAAACTGTTCAAGGAGTATCTGAATTTAATTTATAACAGTAATTAATGTAATGATTATAATTTCAAGCAATTAACACATAAATTAGATATTTTATTTTGTTTATTTACATGATTCTTTATTAATTGCGTGTATTAATTAATTACATCATAACTAAGTTAATTATACTAATTAGATTTTTTAATGTGATAGCGTAGATCTGCGATATAATTATATATTACATCTATGTAACTTTGTAACACATAAAAAGCATGGTATAAAAATCACAAGTAGCTATTGGTATTATTACAACGAATTCATTTATAAGCAATGAAGCAATTTGGAAATAATTTTGAATAATTACATAGAAAGAAAATTAATTTATGATGATTTTAACTCCATATGTAATTTCTGATCCATGCTTGATCACTTTGTTCTTTAGATGAGGATATTTTTTTAATGCATGTTTTGCTAGAGTTTCCAAATCATTTAATGGGGGTTTCGTTTGCATGTCATTTAGAAAAATTTAGAAACGGTATGTAATGTAATATCAAATTTGCATTTTATTTGCAAATGGAAAAAATTTATTATCAAAAAATGATTTTTGAAAAAAAAAAAAATCTACAAAATGAATTTTTTTGATGATAACTATTCCTTTGGAGTACAATTTGGTTTGCATTTTGTAAGACTTTTTCTATTAAGTTGATGTAAAACTACAAATAATTAAATTTTATGTTATTTAAAAAGAAAGGAAGATTTCGCAGTCATTCAAATATTTTTCTCCCCCCCCCTTATCCCTTTTATTTTTGTTTTATATATTCGGGTGTCCTACCAAACTGTGCGTGGCACCACTTCTATTTACCCATAGGACAATCATTCGGTTTCGGTATTCGTGTACAGATTCCGCATTAGAAAGCATGTTTAGCGAGTAAAATTTAAAAAAAAATTATATTTTGTTTCCTCTTCATTTCGTAAATTTTGAAGTATATACGAAAGATGTTCTGAAAGTAAGTTTTGTCATTTTTCAAGAAAAATTTATTGCATAAAAAAAAATCTAGAGTGCAATCAGTTTGTAGTAACTATTTGGGAAAAACTCGGGGCCCTACGTTGAAGGAATTGTTGCACAGCCTGCTCCGCCGCAGTAGTTTTGGATGGACCTAAGCACGATCATTGCGCAGTGTACACGCCACGTCTGATACCATTATGCGCCGATACGCTAACACCATGTTCTGTACTTTAGCAGCATTGTTTTCATTCGTTACGAGGGGAGGGGGTTTGGATATTTCAATATTCCTCCTCCACAATCTTCCTTCCTTCACTGAACATGCTACACCAGCTTCCAAATATTATACGAGACATGACCTGTTCACCATACACAGTCTGCAGGTTTTCAAGGATTACTAGTCTCAGGTGCCCATTAATACCGGATAACAGTATGCACTTCCATTGTCGACTATGTTGTCAGTCACGTCTTGGGCACGCTGGTCTGCTGCTACCCTTTTTTCTTCGTTGCTCTGCTCATGTGTCATTCCTCCTCCATTGACGCTACTTCCGTCGTTGAACCAGCAACAGGCATTGATTATTGTGGTAGTTGTTTGTTTAATCTGGTATACCATGTGCTCTTTCAAAAAAAAAAAAAAAAAAAACCCAGAAAACTTACTTTCGGAACACCCTTCGTATATGCAAGATTTGTATTTTCCTTGTCGTTTGAATGTGTATAGTTTCATAACACATCAAAAGTTTTTTTCTTACTTTCATTTTTTTCTTTTTTGACACATTTCAGTAAAATCGAAATATCTAGAATAATGAATTTGAACTACCTTTTGGAGGAATCTTTGAGAGACTCTTTATTCCGACATTGCTTCATATGAGGTAATAAAGAAAATGAATTACTTTTTTTTCTTTAATTATCCTTGGTTACTCCTTTCTTGACTTTTTTAGGGCTAAAGATTAAAATATATTGAGTTTATCCACTTTAATTGAGTTTTTCTACAAAGAGCTCATTTCATCGAATAAATAGTTTTTTTTTTTTATCTATGGTTTATCACTTTCAATTCAAAGTCTTTTCGTGAACCGTACAAAATCCTCCCTACGATGGATTTTTTTTTTTTTTTTTGAAACATTTCAATCTACAGGGCGATGACTGATTTAAATATTTTCATGGTCCTGATCTGAATATTTAAATCGGGATATCTATGAGAAAATGGCCATGACAAAGACCATGACGTAAAACACGGTCGTCGATTTCGAACACTTGTGCGATGAATTGCCCCTTGAATTGACTTCCGGTGATCAGTAGCGAGGTGTCATTAGAGTAAAGTCGTTCTTGTCAACAGAATCTCATCATCATCATCAATCAAATTCTGTTTGAGTATCAACCCCGTGATAACACTTTACTTAAGGAGGATTCTTAGAATAAACTGTTGAGATAAAAAGTTAAAAAAAACAATAATATTTCTACGTGCGGAGTACGGGAGGTTGTAAACTTTAAGGAATTTATGAAATGATTGAAAATAAATTTACAAAAGTACAACAAGGGCCATAGAAAATATATTTACAAGCAAGTTTTTTAAAATTATATGAATCATTTGCATTTCGAATTATAAATTATTATTATTATTATTATTATGTCACAAGGAATTAGAAAAGAGAAATAAAAGAAATTTTACAAGAGAATTAAAATTGTGCCAGGAGTATAAAGAGGAATGGAAAGGGATAATCGAAAATTTAGGGTCCGTTTGAACTTACATTGTTGTGAGTTTGAATTCATTGTAAGGATATTTTTTCATGATAATAGAAAATAAAAAAAAAAAAAAAAAAAAAAAAATGAAAAATGAAATTGAAACTATTCTTCACACCAAATAGCAAAGATATGGAGAGCAAATTGGGTAATTTTTCAACTTTATCGAGAACTTCTAGATCGCTTTCGGAAAGAAAAAAAATTTAGAAATTGTATGAAAAATTACGATGATTTGTTTCATCTTTTTAGACTGCAGATTTTACAAATTTCTTTTTAAGTTCAGCTAGAAGTTATCGCTAACTGCTATAATAGGGGTAGGCTCATTATTTGAATTATTTTAATCAGTAGCTGCTCTTTTTCTGTGCTCTTCCCAGGATGGAACGACAGAAGGCCTGGTATTTATAGAGTTGTAACTTTGGGCTATTCGCGATTTTCTCTTCCCTAACCTCGGGGACCTTATGATCATTTGAATTGCATAACATTACAATTCCTTCCTAACTAAAATAAAACGTGATTAGGTAAATTAGATTAAAATATGAAGTATAATGAAATTGAATTATGGATAGTAAGTGAAGAAGGATAGAAAAAACAGAGAAGGGAAATAGAGGACAACGACAAGCTATTAGATAATTGTAGACTAGATTGAATCATCCTAATTAGTTGTTTGGGTTGAAGCAACTCCTAGTTAGATAAATACACGTTGAATCTGGTATAAATAAGAAGTGTGGGAATCGGAGCGATTGATTTGGTAAAGTAAAACTTTATTATTAGAATATAAACTAGGATTAACTGAGTTAAAAGGGATGAGAGAGAGAAAGAGAGACAATTTTGCATATTCTTTAATAGATGATAATTCTATACGTATCTTCAATTAGAGCTTTGAACTTATTGACAATTTAATTAGATTTTAAGATGCTGTGGAGTTAAATAATGAAGGAAATAGGTCTCAGGTTTTTTTGGGGGGTATTTTGAGCAGTGAGTGGTATGAGGCCCCTAAAATTGTAACGTTTACTTAGGAATCTCTTGTCGTTTTTTTGCCATTTATTTTGTGGTGTGATGACCACACTTGAGACAGCGAGTGGTTTTTGAACCGAATTTTAAATGATAGTAAAAGGACTGGCTATGGTAATTTTGATTAGGCATTATCCGTGACGGAGCAATGGTTCACTTTCAAACCTATTTTTGTAATCTAATATATATTTTTGTTTGGGGGAGTGAAATTAGGAAGAGAGAGAGAGAGAGAGAGAGAGAGAGAGTTTATTACTATTCCGTCTGTAATTTAAGCCATAAAAGGAGACTAAAATATTGATTAGAACATCAATCATTTCATCTGTTTTACAATCATTTGGTCATTTGTGGATTTGAGGATTTTTCGAGTAATTCAAAAGTGTAAGATTTCATTTTATAGCCATCGACATGTTTGCGAATAAATCTATATGCGTCAATGGAGGGGGAGATGAGAGATTGGAATTTGGTATTGGCGCCGATCATTTTTCCTAGAGGATTTCACATGTTAATTTTTTCATATCGTTAATAAATTATTCGATATTTTTATTTTTGCCTGTGGTGAAGGGAGGGATTTTCTTGCTGCTTGGGGCCATTATTACATTTATTTGAGGGGTGGAAGAATCATCTGCCGACTCCTTATCATTGGGACCGTCTTCGAACTTAAGTGTATTAAATTTAATTTCAAGAATGATGTAATTGTCTGATTTTATTTTTTAAAATTTCATAAATGATTACTTTTCTGGGTGAATGAGTTTTCCTTTTGTTTATCACTAAGGTATATTCAGTATTATTTTCTTCTTTATCATAACGGACTTCGTTTACCAAAAAATCTTTCAGATCTAACAAATAACTAAATAATGAGATTTTATGATGATAATAAATACATGATCAAAATTCTAAGTTATCTTTTTATTTCAATTCTTACTTTTTCATCTTTGTGGTGGCAACAAAGAAAGGCGGGTTCGCATTTTTCCGTAACAGGAACTTTTGTTCTCTGGCAAATCAGGCGAATTTTTATATTGTTACAATGATAAATTTTTTTTTACAATAATATAAGAAATATATTGAGATATTCCTTTATTTTGAAATGTTCATTATGATACCACAAAAACTGTGTTCCCATTTATTTCGAATATATCCTTATGTAAAAAATGTTTTGTTTCACACCAGTAAGTTAATAATTTAATTTAAAAAATCTGATTATGAAAGACTTATAGAAGTCCTTAGAATATCCAAGAGATGGTGCTCATAGTCTCAAAAATGGTTTGTTTATGGTGCTCATTGTCTCATTATGGGTCCATTTATCATTTACAGCGATAACTCGACGCGGCAGCAAAGAAATTTTGACTTGACAGCAAATGATTACAAAATAAATACAAACATATGAATCAATGTCAAATTTATTTTGACTCCATTTTTCAAATAGCAGCACCCAGTGGTAACAACAATTTACTTTAATGATGCCACCTGTCTTCAAGTACAAGTATTTTTGAACCACCAACGTAATAATTCAATGTTATGTACATAGAAAATTGTAAACGAGGAAAAAAAATTGATTTTAAAAAATTGGAGGGAAAGAGTTAAAATTTTCTTCTTTTTTTTGAGGCATATGAAATATTTACATCAGCTGAAATAAATTTTAAGTATTTGTTTGTTCTTAAATTTAGATTTAACTTCGCCAACTAATTATCAAAACATTTTTTTTTTTTAAAAAAATTATTCAAGAATTTTATTTTTACAGTTCGACAAATTCTTGAACTTCGGCTCATTTAGTCTTATGGTTCACGTGATTCTAGGTAACCATAAACTATTTTTCATAATTTTGATCAACTTATAACAACAGAAACGTGCCAAATGATTTATTATGGTGAATTATAATTTAAAGCATAACATGTGACTTGTATTTACAAATATAATTACAAATATAAATAAATCATCAAGATTTTTTTGAGTAAAATTTCGATTTTATTACGAATGGAAGCGTGTGTATGGAAAATACTGAATAACTGTATTTCTTATTAGATTTCGTGAAATTCAAAACGCTTGACTGTGTTTCATAGTCAGTCAAGCAGCATTTGTGCCAAATTTTCCGAATTTTCAAAAATAAGCAGTTTAATATTGTAACGAGACTCATTTTCTGGAAATAAAGCATTTAGCTAGATTCTGTGCTCTTGAGCCATAAACTTAAATCATTCACTCATTTCCTACGCTGCAACCTGTCAAATTTCGATTCGCAGGTTGCATTCAATTTTTTTTCGAGTGTCATGGGTGACAGATGAAATCCACTAGCGAGCCTACATTATTCTCAAAACTTATACATAGAAGCATGAACTGAAGCGAAGTGCATTTTCGAGTCTTTCATATATATACCTCTAGCTAAGCCCGAAATAGGTTTTCATCTTCCTGTTGTTGCGTCTAGCAACATGATATCCTTATATACATATATGCTAATTTAAAATAAAATCTTACTTTCCTTATTGCTATCAAATTGATAGTTCTGAATTCATTTGATAAATAAAAGTCTCGAGGTGGCATTAAACTCTGTACTCTTTATTTGACTCATCCATACTTTCTACGTCACAATATAAAAAAATTTTTAAAATAAAATAATTCTAGAATAGTTCTTTGAGAGAAATAATAATTTCTGCTATATAAATTTAAAAAAAAATATATTATTTAATTTTGATTTTCATATTTTCCCCTATCGCATATGAAAAACGATCAGTTCCTGTGAAAATAATATTTGATTGCATCCTTTTCTATACAAGTGTTGTTACATTGAGATATAAGTTTTTAGATAATGAATTTACTCAACTCTTTGAGTAAACGGGCGTAATTCTTAAAGATAAATGTTGAGATTCGTTATAAGCATGCTAATATAGTTTTACAGAATAAATACTGTTATTTTTATTAGAAAAAGTTTAAAATTAAGATATAATTTTTTTAATTCATTGTTTTCATCTTAGCGTTTTTCATGCACAGAATCTTTTTCATTTATAGAACGCGAAACAATTGTTTCAAATAAATTGCAAAAGGTGAAAAGAACAATTTTTTTTGAATTCTGAGAAAAGGTATCTGGTTTTTTGCAGAGAAAAGGCAGAACAAAAGGACATTTAAGCAGCGTACAATGGTTAATAGATACAGTATCGAGTTAACTTTTGTCATAGAGTATATCTTTAAAATTTAGCATGACTTTCAGAGTCATACAACTAAATTTCGATTACTAATTAGATTACAATTTAGCAACACAATAGCAGTATGTAAAATTATTTTCACAAAATTTAATATGAAATAGTTTCTGCGACAATAATGTTTTCTGATAGCTTTATTTCCTTGAAAATGATAGATAAAACATCTAAGCGAAAGTATGCGAAATTAAAAAAAAAAAAGGTTATCTATAAGAAAGTATTTCAAAAACTTTAGATCTAATTTTCCCATTTCTAAAGCCCCATTTACATACAATTATATTTTTATTGTTTTTGCCATCTTTGTGATTTTCACACATTCAGGACTTCATAGTGCTTTTAAACTTCACTTTTACAAGACTAAATGAAATTTCATAATTCAAATGATTCAAATGAAACCAATTCTTTCGATAGGTGGCCTTCAACACTAATCAACGTCTATGGCCTACTCTCTCAAATTATTTGTAGACTGTCTAATTTCTAGGTCAACTTAAAAAAAAAAGGTAAGGACAAAATCGGTAGATAATGCGAATTTTATTTCAGTTACCTAAAATGTGCTTGTTGCAAAATAAAATAAAAGACTGACCTTTCAAGGCCATCATCTGATACAGGTTGCATCAAAATACAATTCCGTATCTATGGGGTGTCTCTATCAAGGGTGAGAGTGTGAAGTCTGTAGACCTCCCACGCAGAAATGGGCCACCCTCTTGTCAGACAACTTGGGTGGTCGCTTGTCACTGCCACGTGCTACCCGAGATAATACGTCCAGTTACTATACATGTGACTAGAGGATCCCCATAAGTTGTCTTAAAGAAACTACAAGTGGCAAAACGCAATCGCGGAGAATGAGAAGATTTACATCAGGTGATCCCGAAGAACTATTTGGGCACAACCCTCAGGTGAGCGACTGAAAAGGAGCAGGCCTCGTGGGAATTTCGAATTTTTCTAAGAAACGTTGTTTCCAATCCTTCACTGTCAAATAAGTTCCTCCTCCCATCTATGTTTTTTTAGAGTATTTCGAAGGAGGTGCTCATTGCAGGAGATTACATTCATTTACTACCTTTTCTTGGAATTTGTACATCTTTCAGAGGATAAAAATAAACTGGCTTGTGTAATTTTTATAGTTAGATCGTAAAAATGGAAGGTAATCAACCGTTTTAATCTGCTGATAGTTATTCGCTGAGATTTTAATATCAAGCTGATCACGCATCGGTTATGTTCATATTAATATTAAGAAAAGAAACTCAAAATTTTTTCTTTCCATTCAGAATTGCAAAGATGAGAGATCAATTGCACCAATTGATTAAAATTTTAAAGACATAAGCTGATAATAATTCCATAAATAAAGCAAAATTGAAACACCTATATGGATAAGGGCTTTCTACAGAAAGATTTCAAATACAGTTAATCAGTTACAGACATATCCACAACTATGCTGCTTATTTTTGTAGTTTTCGTCAGTGAACCCCTCCCAAGCGTATGATTTACTCGTATAATACAAAATTATTTGTTTGCCTTACCATAAGTTGTAATTGTGTAATACAAAATCTGTTACTTTTTCTGAGATTAATTACACGATACGTAAGTGAACATAACATATAAAAAAATAATTAAGCCTTAATGTAGTGAAGCATCTTTGTGATTTATTTTTTAAAAAATATAAAAATCTGAGTAATAATGTGAAAAATGAGTTCATCCTACAATGAGATTAAACATGTACTAATAACATATTTATATATTGAAATAATATTGTCAAAAACGAGAAAAAGAAATGTATAATTAATTAACAAAGAATAAAGATAAATATAAAAAATATTTTTAATTAAATCTGAGTTATAACTCTTAGCCGTGGTAGCCTAGTGGTCATGGTCACGGTTGGCTGTTTTCATCAAGTCGTAGAAATTAATGCCACTAAAGATCCACCATGTAGCCAGGGCTGATGCACGTTTTATCTATCGAGGCCCAAAGTCCTGGCGTGGTGTGGAAGTTAAGATAGGGTGGTGCCAGCTCAGATGTCGTCCTCGTCACTTGACCGAGATTCAAAATTACGAGGTCTATCGCCAATAGCCCTCTTGTTACTTCTAGTGCGACGTTAATAAAACCAACCGAACCATACCTGAATTGAAAAAAGTATTCAACTAGATGTTCGGCCTCAAATTTTTATAGTTTTAACGAACTAAGACAGAAATGTCTGAGTATAAATGTCAAAATAGTAATGTATAATATAATATTATATAATTATTTATTCCATTTACGGTAGTAAACGAGGTGAATAGCTGATGAACATAATTATCAATCAAGTTTGGTGTTAGTTGGGGAAAAAAGAGGGATAAAAGGAAAATTTATCTTTTTTTTTGTTATCAAATGTAACAATTCTGATTAATTAGAAATACAATGTTAGACACAATAACATAAATTAACAATAAGAATTTAGAAAATGCAGAAGACAAATAGGTGTTAATGATGTGAATATATCTCTGAATGCTATAATTACACTCTCCTATGAATTTTTGAAGCAAAAATTATTTAATAATTACTGTATAATAATCTATATAAAGGATATAGTAATCAAGTACATAGTATTAACACATATTTTCTAAAATTGTAATTATAGATTGCTTACGCCTCTTTTCAATCAAGCGAGTTTTTTTTAAACGCGAATCCTTTAATAATTTTCTTCATTATAAGCGCAAGAAAATTCTTACTCAACATTTTTTGCAATTCTATTTCCTTAATAATTTTTCGTTTCTCTGCCAACCAATGTTTATTGATTGCTTACAAATTTGTATATTTCATTTAATAAATGTTTTCAATTTATTGTAAAGGTGGTGTGAAATCACTACTATATGTTATTACATAGCAGATCTAGATAACCCTTTTTTCAAATCAAAAGAAATCCAATTTTATGCAATTATCATAAATCCTTATTATTATTATACTAAAAAATTACATGCTCGCTCCGGAATATTCTTAAATGAGAAACTAATAACTGAAATCCAGGATTATTCCTAAAAAAATTTGTGTAGTGATTGGAACCTATTCTTCTTTAAGAAGTAGTGGTGCAATTCAAAACATCAAGGTTTCTTGTTGATTGTGTCATGAATATAGCTAAGTACTTAACTAGAAAATGCAATTCACTTCAGCTCTTTGCATAATCAATCTTTGGGGGTATGAACATGGATTATATGAAAGAAGTAGAATCGACAGAACAGATTAAAATTATTTACGAAATAATAATGCTGCTGTAGCCAAGTAGTTATGGTCGCGAGCTCGTGGCCGGCGTTGTTTCCGTCGAGTCGCAGGGTTCGAGCCCTGATGCCACTAAAGACCTGTCACGCAATTTAGTTGATGCACGTTAAATAGATTTGAGGTCCTCCCGTTCATGTAGTGTGGAAGATTGGAGAAGGAGGTGCCAGCTTAGGTGTCGTCCTCTTCACTTGACCGAGGTTCAAAAGTACGAGATGCTTCCTCTTGCAAGATTAAAAACAATCAATCAATACAAAATGAAATAACGAAAAATAAGAGCATAATTATATTTATAAAGTGATGGAATATCCAAAGTAATTAAGGATAATCTCAGATATTTGGATTTAAACTTTTAACGCAAAGATTTAGACTTAAGAAAACCTCTGTCTTCTCGAATTAATTAGTTGTAACTTACGCATCTTACATTTTCTAAAACGTTTTGAAATTATATTTACCTCATCAGGAATCTTAATTTTATTTTATTTCTCAAATACCGAGAGAAAACCAGTGAAGTCATGCAGTTAAATAAAAAAAAATGAAAAAAAGTTCTATGCAAAGAACAGATTTAGCCACTTAAGGTGCACCTTTTTTTTATAATTATTATCGAAGTACTCAATTAAGTATAATAATTAAAGAAAACGATGAATTGTCGAGAAATGGACAATAGTAAACTTTTTCGATATGAAAATTAAAGTAAATGATAAATTATTAAATTGAATATATTTAAGCTAAATATAATTAAAATTGAAGCAAACGAAATAAGAAATTCAAAAGTGATCTAGTACTCCAACAGTGTTCCAACTAAAACAATAGCCATTTGAATGGCTTATAAAATAATAATAATAGCTACTTAGTTTTTTTTTTTTTTTTTTTTGGGGGGGGGAGGGTCCTATGTTAATACCGGGCTCATTACAATTTCTATAATTGTTCAAATGTGAGAAGAACCTTATAAATTGACTTATTATCTTTATCTTTTTCTATATTTTTTTATACGTGCCAACATGTTGTTTTGAGAATATGGTGTCAACGTAAATGCATGGACATAAAATACAGGATATATGAGGTTGAAAATATTGACATTATAATACATTATGATTGTAATATTTATATTTAGTTTGCTTGAGGCAGAGGTCTTCAACCTGGGTTCCCTGGAACTTTGACATTAAAAGATGAAATAAGAATACTTTTATCTGAAAATGCACCTCAATTAGCTCAAAAAGCGTGCCTCCTCCAATCGCGTTGGTATTTTACGGAGAATCAACTCTTTCGGCTGGCGTTTTCTCACCATCGCCATCTTTACAGAGCGTTTTTGTGCTCTTTCTTTTTAGGACAGAAAATCAATCTTAAAAAACTTTTTCTTCAGATTAAGTACTTTCTTTCCTTAATTAGATGAGGGAGTAAATTAAAATTCTCTTAAATAGGAACCCAGTAACTTTATGCCATAGGCATTAGCTCAAAAACTAAATGATGCTGTTTGGATTCAGAAAGATGTGTATCTAGCTGATATTCTTACCTATTTCAATGAGCTCAACACATCCCTACAAGGAACAAGTATTACTATTTTCAAGGTACAAAGTAAAATTGACGCCACTCTAAAATTGAAATTTTGGGCGGATTGCATTAAGAAAGATAATATTGAATGCTTTTCTGATTTGCATAGTATTTTAGTAGACATTAATGCTTATCTCGATAACAATGTAAAAATTAGTATGGTTCAACCTTTATCATATCTGCAAAAAAATTTCTTGAATTTTTTCCTGTTCAAAAATTAAAATTACCTTCGACCCAAAATTTTCCTCAAGACTGTGACACGTCCGAACTCCCAATAAAAGAAAAAAAAAAAATCAAATTGATATATCGATGACACTCAATTGAAATTAAAATTTAGTCAAGTTCGTATCATGCATTTTTGGATTGACATTAGAAAAAAATATCTTGAAATTACCGAAAAAGCTGTGAAACATTTAATGTCACTTATTTCAACCTATGTATGAGAAAAATCTTTCCCTTTGTATGCTGTGACAGAAACAAAATACAGAAACACAATGGATGCTGAAGATGACATTAGGTTGCAGATTTAAAAATTATTCCAGATGTGAGAATACTTTGTGATAAAAAAAAAGCAATCACTGCCAAGACATTAAAAAATCTCCTTTTCTTTAATTTGTTATATTTTAAAATTTTATTATATTTGTTTATTATTATAGATTATTTTTTAGAAAACCAAAATAATAATAATAATAACAAAAACCCATGAAGTACATCACCGTTCATTACCTTATTAAGATGTTTATATTGTAATAAAATAAAGATGCAATTTTTTTTTTGTTTATTTGAATAGGATAAAGCTTTCATATCCTATTTTTTCTGCTCTTTGATCAAGAGGTTCTTTCAAGAAAATGGTAAGTTCAAAGGGTTCTCCAAAGTATAAAAGGTTGAATACCCTTGGCTTAAGGTATATTTACATTGCAAAGATATATTTTATTTAATATTTTATTGTCAACTTTTATTGCAATATCCGAACAGAATATTATTGTCGGCTTTAATAATTTATCGTTTGCTCTTATTTTAAATTTTAATATAATTTAATTGTGTGGCAAAATCGTCTAATTTTATTCTTTTTGTTGTGAACACTGACAATGTCTTTGAACTTTAAAATGTTTTGCTTGTGAAAATAAAAGTACATTAGGAATCTGAAGAAGTAATGCTAAAGGAATCTGTAGAATTTTGTTGATAGTAATTATTTCTGTAGGGCCTGGGGCTTGGAAGTACGCTTACATTAAGCTAATTAATATTCATTTTGAATAATTCTACTTTCCCGAGAACTTTTTCTGAAAAAAGACGTTAGCACATGCTAAAAGGAAATTAGCAAAGCCAATTTTAATTTTTTCTCTAATTCTTTTAAAAAAAATTTATTTTCATGAATTTTCAATTTTTATTGTCCATATAAGTTCTATATTATATTGAAGATATATATAGTTCAGTGTATTAATTGCCTCTATCCATTACATGTCGAAGACACTAATAAAGTGAATATTAACCCCTTGGATTGCGACACATAATATTAATATTCAATCGTAAAAAAAAGTATATTTTTAATAAATCAAAAAAATTTGGGAAATATTCAAGTTTAAGCTTACAACAGGAAAATAGCCAGTGTTTAGGAGCCGTATTTTAGTTTATACTAATTTAAGTATCGATCCACTAATAACGCTATATTTGACGATGGGAACAAGAATATGAATATTTGCGTGAAGTAATTTAACATATATGACCCCTAATGTTTTTTTCCCCATATATTTCTAGAAGTAATGATCGGATTTAAAAATCAACCATTAGAACACAGGTCATTTTTTTAAATATGCTAAAATTGGATTCAATTGTGCAAACATTATTTTTAGAGAAGTCAGTTAAAGATTACTGAAATCAATTAATCCATTAATTTCACAATTCAGTTTCCTTAGAGATATTAATGAGGATATTAATTTTATCTATCTGCAATGAGAACTGGGAAAGTTATTAAAGGTGGGGTATTTTCGTTTTATAATTGTATAATTTGCATAGCTCCTACAAATTGTGACTAATTGAATCAATTCTACCCCCCGAAGTATGAGAGAGATGCTAGTGATAGAAAGGATATTAGAAGATGCGAATTTTGCTTCCTTTATAGTAATCATATTTTATTCTTCCATTGTGAGTTTATTGACCATGTTTTGCTATTATTATACGTTAAGTTAAGACTTTATGTTAACTAGCATTGCAAATTTTTTGCAATCTTATGGTTTGATTTTATTTGAGCTTATATCTCATCATAAGTGATGAAGTTCAATCGTCAAGGAAAAAGGGGGGGGGGGAGTAATATAACTTCCGCCATATTTGTTTGCAGCTGGACAAATTTGGTAGCTATATTAATGGCTCTAAGGAAACTAAATTAAGTTACAAATCAACTAATTAATTACCATAGTTATCAAATTTTGAAACGTAATATTTCCATTAAAAAATCAATTTTTTTTCATATATCTGATTTCTCATGTTAAAATTAACCTAAATTTCAAACTTCGCAAAATTCTGCTTTTATATTTCTGAGCTATAAGGGCTTAAAAAATGGGTTCTTTAATGTTCAAAGAGAATGTGAAACTTTAGAAAAAAAAAAGTTCGTTACTCAACAATTTTCAAAGCGTTGTCGTAGTATGTTATTCGGCATTCGAGTACAAGTTTATCACAAATGAATGACCGGATTTTAAAAATTTATATTCTCGAAAGTATGACGTATCTTACAATAAGCGTTACACGAAATTAAAGAAAAAACATATCAAGTTTTTTTTTTTTTTTTCTTTTCATTTGTCGATCAATATAGACAGCATATCCATTGAATGCTGCGATTGGAATGCAAATGAGGCGACAATGACAGAGAAGAGCTATTGCGTATTATTATACGTAAGGGTTTATCAGTTATTTCAGTGAAATGTACATTTAGAAATCGCTACGGAAAGGGAGCACCAAGTCACAAGTGTAATCTGCAGTGGTATCGATGATTTACAGATTCAGATTGCTTGTGCAGATAAAAAAGCAGTGGACGTCGACGTGTCTCGGAAGAAACGGTGGAGAAGACGAGACAATGTTTTGTTCGAAGTCCACTGAAGTCTGCCGCCGAAAACATTGTATGTGCACCTCCGATGTCGAAGACACTACGAGAACTTAAAGAATGCATTTCTGCAGCCTTAGAGGAACCATTGACAGTGTGATACTACAAAATGTGGGGAACGAACTTGATTACAGATTAGATGTTTGTTCCAGAGACGGAATGCGGATTTCTGCCTCTAGGAGCGAACCCTAAATTTACCTCCGCTTATAGAAATAAAAAAAAAATATCACGAATGCACGCAAAATGTAATTCCTTATAGTTTAATACCGTTAAAACAAATAGATTACATTCTACTAGGGTAAAACCGTAAAGCCATTGAAAAGTTCAAAACAAACAGTTACCTTGACACTCCTATGTATTCGACGAATCGTGTGAACAAATAACAACTATTACCAAATTTAGGTTCCAGAGTAACTTTATCAAAATATAAAATAAACACTATCAACGCGTTGCACCACTCTTCTAAATCTCAAAAAAAAAAAAAAAAAGTTGAAGGAATTAAATATCTCTCGCTCTTTGTCACGTCTATGAGTTGTTCGAGGACAATATTCAAAACGGACTCATTAAAATTTTAAATCAAATCTTACATATCTATTTTGAACCACTTCCACTTGTCCGTCTTAAAGTTCTTCATAAGTATTTATGTTGTTCTGATGACAATACAGTTACATGATCTAATGACCATGACCTGATGTTGCAATAAGAATTAGTCAGCTCAGCCCCCCACACACACATTGGTACTGCCCGAGGCTATGGTTACTCCCTCTGTCCCCTCACACTTCGCCTTTTGTTTGTTGTGTGTAACTAAAGGATCACATATCAAACATTTCAACTGAAAATAAAACTTGGTACATATCTCTTTAATTTCGTGTGTCACTTATTATAATGTGTGTAATAGTTTCGAAATTATAAATATTTAAAATACGGTCATTCGTTTGGGCAAAACCTGAAATTTGGAATTATTAACTACTTTGACTCGGTTTTTTTTTTTTTTTTTTTTTTTTTGACACAGCACAAAAATTTTACGAACGCACCACACATTACGTTCACAAAACATACTATAACATCTGAAAAACAAACATCCAAATTATCATGCTATCCTTTCTAATGATTACATAATCCTTCGCAGAATTACGTCATCCTCCGGCCCATAACATTCAGTACCCATTTCCTTTTATGAAATAGCGCCCTCTCTTCGTCAACCGAAACACATAGCATCCACATTCTTTACATTGTTTTGCATCAAACGATGGATAACTTTAAGAATGCACAACCATATACTCGCAAATTGAAATCAATAATGATATTATTAAAAATATGTAGTACTAAGTACAATAATGAAAAAAAAAAAAAAAAAGAAGAAGAAGAAGAAGGGGGAGGGGAGAAATTGTAATATAGTATTTTTTTAAATTTATATTCGGATTTCTTATGTCATAAAATCGCTGAATATAAAACTCTTTTTTCTCTCACAGTTCAGGGTATGTTTAATTTAATAAATACGACAGATAATCGCAGATTCTAAAAGGTCTGAAAACTAGTTTATAATAATTAATAATAAATCCATTTAACACAGACGGTGTTGAAACCATATCCATTGTGAGTCGTTTGTGTGAAGTAATCTAGTACATGTTCTTCTAACAGTTATTCTGGAACATATTTGAAACTGCGCAGATCGGATTCGAATGAAGTTTTGAACTTTACCAATTTAGAGTGTTCTCTACCTAATTCTACGGAGAAAAAGAAAAAGAGTTACTTATTGTATGAAAGAACTACGTGTTAGAGGTTAATCAATTTTTAATTACGTTAATTAAGCAAGCATTTAACTTCATAGTTTAGTAGTTCCTTTTGACCAGCAAAATTGACACCAATTTAATTCCTCTAGGAGAGATTTTCCATTTACCCTCGTTTACAGTATCAGCTGATATTTAAACCTAGGTCATGCACTGAAGATGGTATCTCAGTTGGCACCCCATTCTTCAAATTTCACCACGCCTTAAAGTCTTTGATCCCCGACATACTTAATGTTTATTAACTACTCTACAGGTGTTTTTTTTTTAAGTTTAGTTTATATTAACGTCCCACTAGAAGCAACACGAGGGCTATTGGCGGCGGACCTCGTAATTTTGAACCTCTGTCGAGCGACGAGGATGACACCTGAGCTGTCCCCCCCTCTTCTAACTTTCACACCATACCAATGGGAGGACTTTAGGCCCGAAAGATTTAACGTACATCAGCCCCGGCTACACGGCGGGTCTTTGGTGGCCAAGGATCGAACCCGCAACTGAAAAAAACTGTCGGCCACGAATCCGAAAGCATGACCACTAGGTTACCGCGGCCACAACCACATTACAATACAGTCTTTGGAAAAAAGAAGGACTACGGTAGCCTAGTGGTTATGGTCTCGGACTGAGAGCCGGCGTTGTTTTCTTTGAGTCGTGGGTTCGAGCCTGATGCTTCAAAAGACCCGCAATGTAGTAGTACTGATGCACGTTAAATTTGAGCGAGGTTTCAACCTCTCCCATTTGCGTGCTGTGGAAGTTTGAAAGGAGGTCGGCTGTCGTCCTCGTCACTTGACCGATGTTCAGAATTAAGAAGTCTGTTGCCATCGCATTGTTTCTCAGAGCGACGTTTCCATGCAATCACATCATTTAGAAATATGAAACCCGAGCCCACTACCAGTTCATAACTCTATAAATCGGGTTACTGGAATACATCAGATTGGTTACGAACTTGTTCAAATCCTAAATGTATACCAGAACCACACAAACAAGAAAAGGAGGAAAATCATCATTATTTTTATATCACAATAGTTTTAAATATCATGCATTAGATCAATCCACGTATGTTACGTTACATCGTTTGAGGGTTTGTATTATATCTATTTTTTTTAATAAAAATACGCAAAACAGCAAGATTGATTCTCCTTTTTTTTCTTCGAAAGGAATTTTAAGGCACGAATAAAGAATACTTGTATTAATTTTGTAGAAATTGTATGGTAATTTCATTGTATCTGATACGGAGGAGGGATTTCTTACATTTTCTCGTGCTAGATGTAGAACTAATGGAAGAGTATGGAGTCTTGGCTATTTCAATCATATGCTTTCATTTTTACTGTCGATTGCAGAAAGGAACTTATGTTTATTTAGAAAAATGGAAAAAAGCTAGTTTCGAGCGGTGGTTAAACATTTATATTTAAAAGGCTTAACTCTCGAAAGAGATCAAATCCGAGGTGGATGAAGTTCATGACACATCCGCTTTATTGCTTTGCAACTGCTTACATTTGGGTAAAGGAGCTTAAACGAGGCTTTACATAAAAGATGAACGTCCAGTGGAAGTGACTATTTCCGGAATGATTGACAAAACCTACGATATGTTTTTCAGGGATCGACGAATCAAAGAGCGCCAAATAGTTGAGGGCACTGACATATCGCAAGGTATAGTGTTTTCAGTTTTGCATGAAAAAATGGATGTGAAAAAAGTCTCGGCAAGATGAGTGCCCCATTTGCTTTCAGTGTAAAGTAAACACATTCGTGTGATCGACTCTGAGGCTATTTTGGCCCTTTTTCGTCGCAATCCTGACGAGCTTCTGCTTCGATACATAACTGTGGAAGGAATTTGGATACACTGCTACACTCTAGAGACAAAGAAACTGTCAAAATAGTGGGTTTTTAAAGGTGAACAAACTCCGCAGAAAGCTAAGATGGTGAAATCGGCCGGCAAGATGATGTCCACTGTTTGTTTGGGTTGCGCGCGAATCATCTGAACCGATTTCTTGGGAAAAGGAAAAGCAATAACTGGAGAGTATTATGCGTCGTTATTGCGTCGGTGGACCAATAAAAATTAAGAAAAAAAGATCATCGTTTGGAAAAGATCCTCTTCCATCAAGACAATGCTTGGGTTTGCACCTGTGCAGTTTAGATGGCCAAAACCATGAAATTAAAATTCGAATTATTATAACATTTACCGTATTTGGTCCCTAGTGACTTTTTTTTGAAATTATTTTCAAACTTAAAAAAAAAGGGCTTGGCGGACAACGAACGAAGAGGTCGTCGTCCAAACAAATTCCTATTTTGAGGACCTTCCGAAATTTTAATTATGAAAGGGCTTTTAAAAAAAGTCGGAGAAACGCTTGAAAAAGTATTTTGAGCTAACAGAAGATTATGTTGAAAAAAATATACCTAAAATAATTTGTTTTTCTATCTTTTTCTAAGGACTTATTGAGCGACCCTAGCATTTTCACGAAATGATTTATTCGTAAAATCTTGCTCTTGTATTTTTGACCTCAACAACAAAGAATAATTGTCAAACCTCTGGGGGAAAAAACACTAACAAATTTAAAGATGAAGCTAAATTTTCAATCACTCTTCTCTCTCTCGAAACAAGTGCTGATTTTCTATTAAAAATATTGCTGACGTGAGTAAAATAGTTGTCAGCTTAAAAATACTTTCAGAGCAATTTTTACTTTACATTTTCTCAACAGTGATACGGTATCATTCAAGAATATTCATTCTTTCTCAGTGTCTGCGACTGAAGATGATCGCTCACTGATATTATGAATCAATTAATTCGAAAGGAGAATGTGATCCAGTTAGTATTCACTTCAGTGGAAGGTATCAACCATTTTGTAGCAACAAAAGATGGATGTGTATAGATGACGGGAATGCCGACCGGACTTCGAAAAGATGATAGTAAAATTTTGTTAGAAATTTCAGCTATAGAACATGTCGGATATTTATTTAAGATATTGCCCTATATAACTGTAAAAGAAATAACGACGAAGACATTCAATAAATAATATTATACTTATTGAAAAAGTCTTTGTCCACAATTCTTTATGTACTTGCAACTCGAATGCATATCTAAGCACTTTCTTAAAAATTAAATTTGTGATTTTGAATAATTATGATGCTCTGTATGTTGATCGTTGAACAAGGAAATCAATCTGAATATTCATTAATTTTAATAATTCTGTTTATTATGAAATCCCAACACGTGCAGAGAGAGAAAGAGAAAAATAGATAGGAGAAAAATATCTAGAGAAAATTATTATCAGAAAACATCACTCACACAGAACTATATTAAACAATTTTTTTTTATTTCTATGAGAAATTCTCAACCTTTTTTCATAAACGGTAAACGGGAATAATATTATTAAAATATAATTCAGCTGACAATATTTATAAATGTACCTTATTTTTTTTAAAAAAATAATTAATTACATAAAAACTATTTCTGCAATTTTAACACGACCAATGATAACATTAATTAGTGTATGTAAATTCTTAAATAATAACATCTCATGAAGGAAATGCGCGTAGAATGTTTTTACATACCAGGACTCATCATTTCATTCTCAATTATCCCATCTGCTCACACTCTTTTAATTTTTGAAAATTAAAATTCGAGCATTGAAATATAAATGCGAACTCAACTGAGCTCTCCTTCAGCTATAAGGCCCATTACATGCTTTTTGTTCATTGATTTTTATTTTACTCTAAGAACAGGATAAACCTGAGGAATGTAATTTATTTAATGAATTCCTTGCAGTCCTTAGCGTAAACTTATAATCACCCGAGTCTTCCTTGCAAAATAATAAATAAAATAACCTCCTGTTAGTAGGAGAAAAAAAAGTAGAAGAAAAAGACCTGTAGAAGATGTGAATTTGTCACACATAGGTTCTTCCTGCACAGGAGTCATGGGAAAATAGTTTCTATGCAGCTAGTGGAACCAATCGGAACTTTATGCCTTTTTTCCCTTAACAGTCAGTTTTCCCCACTGGGTGGTCTCGAGCTACACGCGGTCTCTTTGATCTCCTCGACTACTAATGGAGATATTAGCCAATAGGTACAGCTCACAGGTGACATAACAACGGCAACCCAACGCCCAACTTAGAGGTGGGTTTCTTCTTTTCAACTTTTGCTTTATTAACTGTTTCGCTTCATTACTTTTCCCTTTGGGGAATTTATCGAACTGCTTCTGAACATAACGAAGCTGCTTCTGCAAGAAAATGAACCAGCGGGAGGCGTAACACACAAATAAATAGCTGAGTAAGATTTGTGTCTCTTCCCCCCTCCTTCCCATTTGGTATTAAGCGCATGGGTACGCTGGATTTGCCTTTGCCGTGCCGATAGCTTCCTTCTGAATGTCACCCCCCCTCTTCATTAAAGGTACTAAGTATTTAGTTCTAATACTGTTCATTAGTCATTGATTAGAAAGCGTTTTACAATATTGTTAACTATACGTATGCAAACATTCTTCTCTAATGCTGACTATTAGTAAGGAAGTGTTTTTTGATAATGCTTTCCTATATGTTTTTAGTAAACACGAAACTCAAATGGAGGAATTTTATAATAATTAAGTATTTTAACTTAAAAGAGCTGTTAAATTTGATGCTAAAAATACCTAAATAAAAATTCATATTTAGAATATAATTCAATTTAATTAATTAATAGATTTGATTAATTAATTAAATAAATAAAATTAAATTGAGCTTAGAATATGCTTCAAATGCATGTCTTGAAATTTATTTAGTTTTCTTGGTTCATCCTTTTCATAATCACTTATTGACCAACCTATTTTACACAGACCTTCTTGATAACATACAGGATTATTTAAAATGATTCATTCAATTTCGAAATTCCACGTTTTCATAAATAAACAACACAGAATGATAAGTAATACATGCATACAAAAGGAAAATATAGAAATTTTTTTTTATATAACAGTTCGATATAACTTCCATTAGTTACATGCATAATGTCAATTTGATATGTAAATTCCTGCCAAACAAGTCGTAAAATATCAGTGATAATTGATTATATAGCAGCAGAAGTCCATTAAGTTCAAACAAAGTTGCAGGTGTTGGTAGTTTATACATCTCCTACAAATCTCAGAAGGAAGAAATTGCATGGGGCCATATCAGGCGACTTTGGTAACCAGTGGTGTAATATAAAGCCATCTAGTTAACTGCAACCAATCCAACTGCGAGGTAACTCCATGACAGCTTCTGAAACAGCTATCGTTCAAATAGATTCACGAAGAACATACGAGGATTAAATATTTTTCCCAATATAAGACATTCACATTTTCCCTTTGTATTAATGTATTACTTATCATTCTGTACCGTTTATTTTTAAAAATATGGAATTTTGAAATCCGATGAGCCTTTTTAAATAACCCTATAATGAAATTCAGATATTTGATGCATGTACATGTTAGTTTAAGATTCTAGAAAGTTCATCTGCTTTTTTGTATAAATCGACATTTTTCGTTATCATTTCATTCAAAATGCTAAATACGGCGAAATATATGTTAATTAGATACTTTATTCCCAAAAATTTCTTAAACGTCGCAATAAGACGTAAGAACAACAGTAATAACAACGAAGAAAAAGACGTAATTATAAAAAAGAGCCAATTTCTTAAAAATCTTATGAAATTGTGATTCTCAAGATTTTTACTCTTTGTACTTGATTCTAATCATGTGTATCTTCTACTTCTTGACGATGATTAGAAATATAGGCTTCAGTCCATAAAATGTAGTATCAATTTTGGAAATTATAGAATATATTTTTGCATTAGATATATTGGTGCAATTTTTCTTTGCTTAACTTCTTGTGTACGATTGTTTGAAAGCATCCTAAATATTTAAATTAAATATATATAGTAATAGTTTTAATTTTAAATCAACACATTTGGGATATTGCTTCAGTTCTTTTCTCAATACTTGGTTTTAAATATATTATTCAATCATTAATACTTTTTTTACATATATCTAAGTTCTCTAATACCATAAAATTATCTGAAAAATCATTCTCTATTCTAACTATTTCTAAGATATTTTCTCCTTCCCATGAGAAAATAAATTATTGTGCTAAATTTTCATTATTTCTTGATAAGGTGTTGTGATTACCTAGGCAAATCATAACTCCTATTAAAAAGTAAAAAGTAATTAGTTGTATTTTAAGATAAGCACAGATATTTAAAAATATTAATTTTTCATCTTGATTAAAAAGTTGTCTTTCAATGCATGATAACATTTCCAAAGAACAAAACTAGCTTTTAGCATCAATAAAATTTTTTTTTAAAAGTATATAAAGATAGAATTATTCTTAAAGCGTATATATATGAAATTTCTTAGTAGTTTATCCAAGAGAAATTGTGACAATTACAAGGGGACAATTTTAAAAATCAAATTAAAGATTAGATTTTATTGCTTGGTTTTTCATGTTTAGATTAATGAAAATGTAAAATAGGGATCTTGTCCAAAACTTTAATTTTTTAATATTATTTTTTTAAAAAAATTCGAGTAACGTAAATTCTGGAGATTTAATCTTTAAATTAATTTCAAAATAGCTCTTTTCATCAGAAAGGATTCCGCGTTAATATACAAATTTAATAACCATAACGATTTTCAACTAATTTCCTGAATTTAAGAAAATTGACTTGGGAAAAGAATTGTTCGGAAGTAGCAGTAAGCAGTTGTAAGTATTATGCTTTCTTTCGAACTGCGTGCTCTTAATTGAAACAAGACAAGAACTATACTTCTCTAACGAATAACAATATTATTTCTTCATAAAAAATGTATTCTTATATTTTTTTTTTTATTAATTTTTTTTTCTAGACAACTCAAGTCAAGTTATTCTGTTTGCAGCGATTATTAATAATGTCCTCTTTTTTCGTTATCAGATCTTACGAAACAGTGAAAAGAGTGATCAGTATCTCTGAAATTCAATGCTGAAGTAGAGACCCTGGACAGAATGTGACAAGGAAAAAGCGCAAAACCTCACACAAGCTTCGATCAGATTCCACTCCTGCTGAGCAAAAAGAAAATCATTTATTCTCTACTGTTTTCTTCCGAGAACAGCAGGTGTTCCACAAGAGAAAAAAAAATGGCGAACTGACATCCATCGACATCTTATACTAATGTGTCCGTAAGCTATGAATGTATCCACGATGATCAAATTATGTTCTACATTCAATACAAGAATGGAGCGGTTTATTTGGTAGTTTAATTCAAGTATGTCCATGTGTCGTAGTTCCGTATTAAATTTCTGGGATATGTGTAATGAGTCTATCGAGGAGATGTAGTTATTGAAGCTGAATTATATCGGCAACCTGTATTATTTTAGGGGCTGACTTTCAACTTCGTAGAATGCGGAAAGTTTTAACTTAAAAGTTGTTCACAAATGCATTTCTGTTCGTTTACAACTGATTTTCAAGCAACCTTTTGCTCATTGAATGTTGGGTCTGGCATATTTTAGAAAAATTTCTGGCTCGTGTATTTCCAATAATCAATTCATGCTTATAAGTATTATTTACTTGAAGAAAATGTGTAAATTTTCATGGTGAATAATTCCTTAACAATTAGAAGAATTTAGAAACAGGACAATCAGAATTGTGAATTTAATTGTCGTAAATAATAATAATAATCTTATGAGGATCTTGGTTACTGTTTTGCAGTTGAAAAATGTGCTTGATTAATAATCAATGACAAGAAATTCTTATAAATAAGATTTTTATTCTTATAAATTGATAACAGACGTATTTCAGGTTTTTACATCAGCCTGTGACACTTCTTCCCCCTCTTATTTTCTAACAAAAAGAATAAATCAATGAATAATTGTCTTGATGTAATGAGGAATACGGAATGCTAAAATGAAATACCAAAGGATAAGCCTCTAATTTCCATTATTCATTAGAGTGAAAAATACTCAAAAATCCTCCTCTTTTTCATTAATGAAACATTTCACAAAAACTTCATTAGAATGATCAATCATTTTGTGTTGTCCTACTCAACTAATGCTTTGTATGTGTTGTTGTCGTTGTTTGGGTGAATTATAATATTTATATGTTATATCAAATGTCTTAGGTTTTTACTGAAAGTCCAATTTAATTAATTGTTGTTATTAAAGACCATAAAATATATTAAGTAACAAATATCTTCATTTATTACTCACAATGAGGCGAAGTGTTCAGACATTGCATTAGCATTACAGCTACTTCATTGTAGCTTTTAACAATTTAGAACTCGAAGAAAATAATTTTTCTTAAATCTCCTGCAAATTAATCTTTGTTTCATTATTTCAATTGTTCAAGCAGTACACACATACACATAGGAAAAAGGAAATGATGTTTCTCAATCCTAGATATTTTTCTCTCGTTCTTTCCCCCCTCTTTTTTGAATTTCAAAATTGTGAAAAAAATAACCGGGATATTCTATCATTTATAATATTTTCAGGTTTTTGTCCAAAATATGCTGTTGTATATATATATAGTAATTTTTAAATCTCATTAATTAATATCTTTCTTTCTTAGATACAATCAATTCATGTTTTCTTTTTACTCTTATCGCTTGTTCTGCGTAATGCTTTGAGAACCTCTCTCTCATTTCCGAAAATACTGTTATCTAATGATACTTCTCCGAATTTCAAATATCTGAAATTTAAAGAATTAAGAATAGTTTTTAGTATTTAATAATATTATTAATTAATAGGTTGTTAATAAAGAACACAATTAAGTTTTATCATTAATAAATTATACATATGATTAAAAGTGTGTTGTTATCGAAAGTCTATGACTTTATAACGCATGTTATGTGAAACACCAAAAAATCTAAATAATTATTAAAATACTTACAGTTTATTACTGGGTACTCGGGAATAGTTATTGGAATATAAAATATTAGGAACTCATTTAAATTTGAACAGAATAGTACTTAAATAAGAGCTTATTTTCACAATATTTTCTGAGCACAACAATAAAATTTGCTAAATCTTATACCAAACTAATTAAAATTGTAGTCTTACATTGGATTAAAAAAAGCAATCTTAATATCATTTTTATGCAAGTCATATGTCTATAGAAAGTGCATTAAAAATAGCAAATTCGTTTAAAAATTCAATTTTTATATGATTATGACTGACATTAAAATATTCCGAGCCACAGACTAACGCACCAGAAAACAAATTCAAACGCAAACACGGCAGAAAGCACATTTTATTCCTGCATCTATTACCATAGTAATAATTCTATGAAACAAGCTTTTGTGACAATAAAACTGTAGAAAGAATCGTGTTTTGTGCTCTCGGAAAAAGAACAAAGCTCTTGCAAAAACACTTAGCGGGAATTTACTGCGCTTCCTGCCATTAATGTTCATTCATAATGAGAGACAGAACTGTGTTTTTATCACAATTTTTAAGGCTACTCAACTCAAGTACTATAAATGCCACCTTGTTTGCTTAATCCGCCTATATATAAGAAATTATACAATACACCGTTTTCTTATGAGTCTTCTTTTATACAACAAAGGTGAGTGGCAGTAATAGGACAATAAAAGTTATTTTAAAAATAAGAACTACATCCCTTGCGCTTTCAAATCACGACTGGATTCTTAAAGAAAGATATATCTATATCTCGGGAAAGATAAGAAAAGAAAAAGGGAAAAAAAAACTCCCCGCACCTGATAAAGGAATTTTGACAGCATTTTTGTAATGTTTCTCGCATTTTATAAATTCTATAGAAGAATTTTATCGTTGTTTTTCTAAGTTTTTTTATAAAGAGATTTAAGGGGTTCAAGTTTAAAACATTTTTTTTTTCTCCGAGTATGTACATTTATTTTTTCCAAAGTGTTAAAAATAAGTATAGGAGTAAGGAGTGAAATATTTGTTTATCCGAGGAAACTAATTATCGGTAGAGTCTGAGCTTGAAAAGGATGCAAAAGAAAGATAAAAAAAAATCAAATTAATTTTGTTTTAATGGTATCAAAAATTTAAAGCAAAAAAGTCTATTATTTAAAATCAATTTAACATGCTAATTAGGTTTCATAAATTTATATTTTGTTTTTACTAATTTTTTCCTTGATATTGAACAACGAATAATTCTAAAAAGATATTAAATTTCTTTCAGCATTTTTAAAAAGCACATTTTATTCATAGTACATTTATAGTTTTTCCTGGTGTTGATTCAATGTCTGCCGCCAGCATCCGAGCAGTTCTTGATGAAATTTTCAAAGGATTTTTCACCAGTTGTCATTCTAGCGAACTTCATGGTACAAACCAGTTTGCATTTCAATTTGTTTAATTTTATTAGCTTGAAAATTCCAATTTTCACTGTGTTCTAATATTTTTTTTGTCAACTGTATAAGTTTATGACATTAGGCTATTCGCAATTTTCTCTTCACTAATCTCGGGCCCTGCGCAGTAATTTCTTCCGAACCAAAATGAAACATTATTAGGTAAATTAAATGAAAATGAAAAAGTGCAGTAAATTGAATTTGAAATAGTTATATATAAATGAAACAGAATCGAAAGGAAAATGAAGGGTGATAGAGGATAACAGCAAGCTGATTGGTAAATTAGATTGAAATATCGTATTTAGTCTTTTTTTTTTCGAAGTGATTCTTAGTTACAATTCCAGTTCTTAGTGCTGTTAGCGAGAAGTGTTTTAATTCGAACAAGTGATTTGGTAAGCAGAGACTTCATATTTAAATCATAATCCAGGATTGTTGAGTTAAGTGGAATAGAAGAGTCCTTATAAATTCTTCATTGACAAGTGAAGCATTTTATCTTGCTCTTACGTATCTTCAATTGAAGTCTAATAAATATTGACTGTGAAATTAGAAGGAAAGATGTCGGAAGAACTAAATATCGAAGAAAGAATGTCATAAGTTTAATTTTTTTTTTTCGATTGCTTTATTTTGTGCTCCAAAATTTCTTTAAAGAGTCCGAAAATTTTTAGTCATTTTCATTTCTGGTATGTTTTAATTTTTGATTGTTTCAACAATAGTTTTAGCATTCTTTTTGATACAGTGGATTCAAAATTTGCATATGTGTTACATTTTCTCTTACTGATTAGGGTTGAATGTTCTTGTTCGTCTTTGTGAGCAGGGTATCAAGTATCAAAATAAATGCCAAATGTAACAACAAAGAAATGAAAAAACTTGACAAAAATAATCAGATGTTAGACTACCTATTTAGCTGTGTATTAGATGATATCAACTAGAATAAATAGAAAAAAATTTTACATTATTTTCAATCATTATTAATTTAGTCTTAAAGATAAAAAAAAAATAACAAATAAAAATTAATTACTTAAAAATAGATAATGCTTAAAAACTATAAAATAATCTGCTCAATGAATTAGTTTTAATACAATATGACATAACACAGGGTTATTCAAAATTATTCATCCGATTTCAAAATTCGTTATTTTCAAAAATAAAGACACATAATGAGAAGTAATATATGAATACAAAGGGATAATATGAAAATATTTTTTTTACAAGTGTTTGATATAACTTCTTTCAGTTACACGTGTAATGTCCTTTCGATATATAAGTTCCCGCCAAACATGTTATAAAATGTCAGTGGTAATGGATTGCACAGCAGCAGAAATCCTCTGTATAAGTTCACATAAATTTGTAGGTATTGGTTGCGCATACACTTTATCTCTTACAATCCCCTGCCCCCCTCCAAGTAGAAAAAATCACATGGCGCCATATTAGATGACTTAGGTGGCCTACTATGTAACATCAAGGCATTTGGTCAACTGCAAACGATCCATCTGCGAAGTTGCTCTGCGAAAACTTCTAAAACAGCTTTCGGGAAATAGATTCACGAAGAAACTCGAAAGTCATCTTATTTTTACACAATATATGACATCCACACCTTTTCTCCATATTTATGTATTATTTATCATTCGGTTTCGTTTATTTTTTTAAATACAGAATTTTGAAATCGGATGAATAATTTAGAATAACCCTCTACTTTGAAAAAAAAAAAAAAAAAAAGAGTAACGAATCAACAAGAGTATTATTTGAAAATACTCACAAATTTACTATCATATTCACACATTAAGCATCGAATTTTGTGATAAAATTTTTTTTCATTCCAACTTAACTACATACAAATATACTAAACCGTAAAAATTGAGAGAGGAGTAGCTTATTTTGCAGATGAAATACAATTTTTTTAATTCTTAAATAGTATTTGGTAAATAAGTTTGGTGAATATTTGAATTTTATGCAATTGTTAGTTATTCTATCTACTTGTAAAGGCCAAAGATCTTCCCTAGGAATTGTTAACATGGATTACAAAATTCAAATAATATTAATAATAATAAACCGTTTTAGATTTTCATGCTGTAACTCGCTTCAGTAGTTTATTTAATGTAATCATTGAAATATTCTCAAAAAATATTTTTTATTCACGCCAATATGCTGTTTCTTTCTAATAAGTTTACTAACATATATGTTGTTACTCTTTCATAAGGATGGAAGGTTAGTAAGTTTGTAAAAATAAATAAATAAATAAAGATAGCGAGTTTCTTACTTAAAATCGAAAATTAAATTTTTAATGGAAATTGGCTTTCTCTGTTTGTTATGCATAATTTAAGAAATTTTGAGTAATGACATCTTTTCGTTAATAATAAATTTTTGTTTCTAATTTTAGCTTTGCATCTTGGAAGTTGATGATTTTGCTTTAAAATGCAAAATTATTTATTCAGAATAAACATAACTCTACATTTATTTTCAATTTTTATCGAAGCTTATGCATAGAATTCTTTTAAAAATTTTAATAACTTTTTCATCCATATTGTCAACTTATTTAGATGGTCGATACTGTTTTTTTACACCGATTAATTTGTGTACAATATAATATATAGAATTATATATTATATTGTACACAATTGATATATATATATATATATATATATATATATATATATATATATATAACATATAGAATTCCAGATGAGAATTCTTTAATTTGTGAAAGAATAGGTGAGGGTATAAGTTATAGTCTTTCCTTGTGGATAATATAATTAAATAAATGAAGGAAATATAAAATTTCATTTCATATCTAATTTCTCTAACTAGTAAGAATATTTGTAGTTAAGATTTTTTTTTTTTTTTTTGCAGACTCCAAACTCTCTGTGTTTTTTACATTTCCCTTAATAATATAAGTCACATAAACTACCTTCATACAAACTTCATAACTGTCAAACTTACATCAAGATATTCCACGTAATTAATGGAAAATTACCAATAACTTTGGATCCATTAAATTTCATACAAATAATCTTATAACTACAGCGGTCTTGTTTCTAAATTATTTTATTGTTAAAAAAAGGCACGTATAAATACAAAATCAAAATCTAATACGATCCGAATGTATATGTTGCATTTCATTCAAGACGATTAATATTAAAAAGTAAAAAAAAAAAAAGACCTATTTTGTTTTCGTTACGGTTTCTTCTCTCTGTCCAGGAATTACTATTCAGAAACCACACACATACAAAAGGGACTTTGTAACAAAGCTTCTTAATGAGCATTGACAATCGATTGTCCATTTCGGTCATACATTCAAAGAAACAAGGACTCATAACTCTATTCTCAGAACCCCCCTCAAGGCATGGAAAGGCATCAAGTAGATCCTTTGAAAAAGGATAATGCCACCCGCATTACTAATTGTTTGACGGCAACATAAAAACAACTATAAACTTCCACCCGAAGGCTATTATTGCAATATCATCTAGAAGAACTACTGCGAGTGTCTGACCACACAAAACAAAAGTTATTCACAAACCTTTTTAGGGGAAAAAATTCCAAGCCCTTAAACGGAGGCAGTTTAAATCGGCCATTAATGTGACAGTGAGTATAGGGACATGTAAATTTATAGCCCTGCAGATTCCCTGATTAAACTAAAGAACCATGACGCCATAAATGTAAAAAAGTTGCGTGTGGTCATCTTGGGTGAACTAAATCTCGGAATTGATTGTCGGGGCTGGGTTTACTCAATTGAAGGAGAAGGGTCCTTACAGAGGTTTCAGCTTTGAGTGAATGCATTGGGGGAATTGTAGGAATGTTGAGTGCACCCCTCTGAGTCAGGATTTCACAAAAAGTTTGGGCATCAATTTATTTAAATGGTCGAGTGCAAGTCGAACACATGTTAAGCCGAAACCTCAGATCAGTTAATTCCGAGATTTTCCTTAGTGATACAGCCCCTTTGCAATAAAATGCTTTATGGCAAACGGGGAAAGACGTCTTTTATATAAGAAAAAAATATCCCAATAAAATTTCAAAATGAAATGTATTGTGAGAATGAGGACATAATTTTGCTGTACATAAAAACTGTTTCCCTTTGTCCTTCTTTATGAACGTATAAAGTTATTTTACTTCGAAAATAAAAATAAAAAGTTTCTTGGAAATTATAGTTTATTTTACAAAGTTTTACCTTTTCTGCCTGTCTATAAAGCTCTACCTTTTAAGGGTATAACGATTGCCAATGGAAGAAAACATATCCAACAAAGAGCTGGGAATTCATTTGTAAGTTTTTATGTGAACTATAGAGCAACACGAATGCTGTTGGCGATGGACCTCAAAATTTTGAACAATGGTCAGGTGATGTGGATAACATCTGTTATGCTGGTAACTCATACTTTTATCTTTCAAATAATAAAAAAGAAGGAAAATGCATAAATTTGTATTTATTTTTTTTCATATCAGAGTATTCCCGAGAGAAGTTACAGGTAATGAAAAATGAGCATGTTCAGGTAGGTACTACAAAGCGGTAGATAAGTTTCTTGAAAATGCCGCGTTGGCGGAAGTCGCATTATAGGAGACACCAACTTAATATAAAAACAGCGACTGGGTTCTAAAAAGAGAAAAACTGCTTTTTATGGTGTAACATTTTCATCGTTTTTTTTTTTATTATTATTTATTTATGTGCATAAAAACATTTCATAAGAAACTTAAATCAAATTCAACATCACATAAAAACTAAAAAGATAATGATTTCAAGTCAAAATCAAAGAGAGACATAAAAAGTTATGCTCACAGATTTATTCTTCAGCATCGCTTATTAAAATTGTTCGAGAACGTTTGACTCAAGCCTTGTTTCAAGATGTGAGCTTGTTTCATCGACAAGGACCCCTGCATTTCTAGTAGGTTTTGGTTTTTAAAAGTCTGTCATTAGAGACTGTTTGCTCTCAATTTGTAAATTTTTATATAGTTCTTGATAGGCAGATAAGCAATTTCGAAGAGATTTCGTGTAAGTATTGTCACTCTCTCCGTTAGAGGATCGTTCTCTATAAAGTAAGGTTCCTTCTGTTTCGCCATGTCCAAACAATTTTTTATACCTATCAGAGGGAAGTTTTTGGTTTCTTCATTGAAAAGACCTTCAGAATTAGGGGGAGCCAGCTCACATTTCCTAAACGCGTTGTAAGAAAATTTCCATATTTATCCAACTGCGTTGGAACAAAAATGTGTTTTAAGAGACCTACCTGTATTCAATTAAAATTTTAGTAAATGAGTAACACATTCGTATTTTATAATCCTATTTAATCTCGACAAAACAATTGTTTTAATTACTGTCGCGGCCGTCGTAGTTTTCTTCGAGTCGTGAGTTCGAGTCCTGATGTCTCTAAAGATCAGCCATGTAACGGAGCTGATGCACGTTAAATCTATCGAGGCTCAAAGTCCTCCAGTTGGCTTAGTGTGAAAGTTAGGAGAGGGTATTATTAACATCGCACTGGAAGCAACTCGAGGGCTATTGGCGATGGATCTCGTAATTTTGAACCTCGTTCAAGTGACGAGGACGACACTTGAGTTGGCATCCCTCTCTCCTAACTTCCCCACCACGCCAACGGGAGGACATTGGGTCCCGACTGATTTAACGTGCATCAGCCCCGGCTATACGGTGGGTTTTTAGCTGCCAAGAATCTAACCCGCGACTGAACGAAAACTGCTGGTCACGAATCCGAAAACATGACCACTAGGCTACCGCTGCCGCGATAGGAGAGGGAAGAACCAGATCAAGTGTTCATCCTCGTCACTTGACCGAGGCTCAAAATTACGAGGCTCATCGCCAATAGCCCTCCTGTTGCTTTTAATGGACGTTAATAAAACGAACCCAACTCTGTAATGAGATAAATTGCGTTGATTACTTAGTGTTTCTACATTGCTGAAAATAATCTTGTCTGCAATAAAAAATGCGAAATAAATTTAAGGTGACATTAGAAGTGTTTTAATGAAAACTAGGTGAAATAAAAAAATAACTGTCAAATCACGTATTTCACAAATCTTCTGTATCAGTGCCTCGTTCTCTTCAATGCACCGCATAGTCATAATCAGTTTCTTTTGATCATGACTAAAAATTATGATACATCTAAAAGGAAATTTTGGTGTCTATTCTTCCACTTTTATATACATCACAATATTTTTTTAAGTACAACTTGGGCAAACTTTTACTTAGTGTTCGGTGCAACTAAAAGAAAAGCTAAAAACAAATATTATCATTTGTATATTAGCACGTGTAAGATAAAATAGGATTTTATTAAAAGAAAAATGTATTTCTGGGAAAATAAATTAAAAATGTTTATATATATATATATATATATATATATATATATATATATATATATATTTGTATATGTATATCCTATAAGATCATAATTTTTATAGTTACTTTATAAAACATATTTAGTTTTTTTTCGTATGATAATGACATTTTATTATTTTCATTACAATAATTCTACTTTGTGTGAAGGAAAAAGCTCAACATTTATTATTATTTATTTATCATTTTTAACTTTGTGTTATTTTTTGAAATAAAAAAAAAATAATTAAAAGAATTGGGATGCTACACTGTATAAAAGGTGCAAGGGATAACATAATTAACATCTGTGTTTGTTTCTTACTTTATATTTAAGTTTTTCTAGCTTCTTTCCAATCGAATGAAACGTTATGATGCAAATCAAATAAATTTTAGAAGTGGAGCGAAAAGATAAACTTATAATTAAGTCGGATAAGGCGATAGAGAATTGAACTGAGATAAAAATAAGGTTTTAGTAATAAGAAGGGTGCTAGTGTGATGCGCATAGGAGTGTTCTTGCGTGTCTGGTTGATTTGGCGAGATTATTACTCAAGGCTATCTAATTGAATAGTTGAAGGATGTACTCGCATCGTTTCCCAGTAAGCGTATTCTTTGACGTTTATTGAAGTTGTTTGTTCTTGCGTATAAAATTGCGAAACTGGCTGAGATAATCCTTCTTATCAGAAGATTAATGAACTATATTTTGAAACATTATTGACTAGTTTAATTACTTCGCCTGTGTTTGAACTTAAGTTGGAATTTCAATTTTGTAATTACAGTAACATTTAAGGCGATAGAAGAGACAGGTAATAGCTCTATGTCACACCGCTATTGTGTGCAAAGATCAACTGAATTCTTCTACGCAGATTTTCTCGAGCAACTAGTTCATTATGAAATTTCCATCAGACGAACAATGTGGGTTCTTAATTTTCGGCGTTAGAACTGGCTTTCGAAACGGCGTTCAACTTTTCTCTCCCGTGATGGGAGAGAAGAGTTGTTGACCTCAGCGTGTCAGAGGCATTTCGAACCCTGGATCAGTGGGTCCGTAGAAAAGTTGACTGGTCACTTTGGACTGCGCCCATACTAACAAGGCTGAAAAACACGTCTCTCTTTGGCTAGCTAGTAAGGCGTTTTTAACTTCTGGCTTTTCTGTTAAAGAGAGTCGCTGCAAATTAATGGAAATTTTCATACCTAAATCAAGCATCATGATCTGGATAAACCACAAATTATTAGTAATTATTCTGAGCAGTTTATTTTGATAACTATGTGTCTCCATATAGACGAAACATATATATATATATATAAATATACATATATATGTGTGTGTGTATACAGAGACACACACACACAAACACACATTTGAGAGATCTCATAACAACTCTCGCCACTTTCACTGTTTGGCGTTCTAAGGGAGCGTTTATGGTCCAAGTCTAATTTAGGGAATGTTGAGGACCTCCGGCCTTCTCTTAGACAATATTTGACGGAACGCACGATAAATCTCGATTAATATTAAAAATCATTCATCTCACAATTCAATAAGTAGTTCTAAATATCTTTCAAGCAAGGTCAATATGTATTAAAAGTAGGTATTGGATATATTACAGTTTTCTTCCCAATACTTTTTTGACTAGTACATGAACAAGTCACAGCGCACCACACGGAACACCATAGTGTGGTGTGCATGTTCCGGGGTTGATCAACAAAGTTTATATTCGAAAGTTTGGTTAAGTCAGTACAGGTTTAAATTGCCCGCCGATGCGCCACCACGAATTTCCGAGCTAAATGATAATCCAATAGAGTTTCCTAATTTTTTTCGCGAAGCAGGGGTGTTGCGTGGGGGGGGGTGAGTGTAGAGGGGGACATTTGTGGCACAAATGTGTGGGTGGGGGTTTGCAGGGAACTGCTCACATATAGTTGTACAATCAACGGGGATAAGAATTTCCAGGAAATTGGACAAGTAGAAGTGGTTTAAAATGGAGAAGTAAGATCTGACCTAAGCAAATGTACTTACATTTTTATGAAGTGATATAGGAATAAATGTCTATCAAATACTTTATTCAAAATAAGAAAATAAATTTCACTTTTTGAATTTCGAAACGGATGTGACCGTCCGCGATCCGCTGTTGGAACGCAACAAATGCAATTAGTGTGTCCATTATGAATTTTATCTTATAGTCCTTGGACAACTCATAGATGTGACGGTTAGCAGGCGCCATTAAATTTTGTTTTCAACTTTTTTTTTTTGCTTAGAAACGCAGTGTAGCTATTGTTTATTTTATACTTTAATAAAATTTCACGTGTGCCTAAATTTGCTGGTTATTGCAAAGTCAAGTTTATTTGTTTCATATGATTCGTAGAGCATATAAAAGTGTTAAGGAAAATGAGTTTGTTTTGTTAAATTATTTTTAAAAATTTGAATAGGTTTTAACCATGTAGAAAGTTATTTATACATTTAAACGAATTAAACTATAAGTAATTTAATTTTATGCGCGTGTAATGCATTCGTGATGTTATTTTTTTTTACTTCTACAGAGGGCGGCAAATTTAAGGAATGGTAGAAATCTACACTACTCCACGTTCTTGACGCTAGATTATTGCTTCCCCTCTCCCTTCCATCCCGGTCAAAAGATTCAAAATAAAACGAATTCTTGGATAAAAATATATAACTTTTTTTTAAAAAAAAAAAATCTCTATTTTCTTCAATTTGTTTCGAAGTTTATTTTACGTTTTCCAAATTTCTTCACAAGTTTTAGTCAGTGTCCAGAATATAAAGGCAATTTTTGAATGAAATGTACTGCTCTCTTTCTCAAAAATTTTCGTGTTCCTTTCTTTGTTTCTACATTTTTTTTCGAAAATTTTAGTCTGTGATGCTCAAATTCAACAATTTTTAAACCATGCTCTATAAAAGAGAGCTGTTATTAGTTCGAAGCCTTCGGCTGTAGTATCGTAGCTCCCAAACGGATGAAATGGTTTCAATATGGCTTGTTTTCCTAATGTGGATTGCTTCCTCAATTCAATAAGTTTTGTTTGAAACCTGGTATAATCGGGATGATTTTTAACTATATTTGATGATATTCACTTCATGCGTCGGGTTTAAAAAAACATACTTTAAACTTATTGGGTTGAGGAATAAATACTTGTTGGTTTCAATAAAACGGGACTAATTTAAGGTGATTTTGTATCCAAGGTTATATTGTTTCCCTTCCTGCATTCTTTTCTTCTTAACTTATCTTACATGGTTGTAAACAAACTAGTCTACTTCCTTCGATTTCTTTACTATTTATTTTATTTAATGTTAAGTACCCGATTCAGTTATATTAAGTACAAAGTAATCTCTAAATTAATAATTTCTAAGATGATAATAATTAAGTAATTCCATTTTCTTCCCTTAACTTCACAATCAATCGAGTTTAACTTCCTTTATAATTATCCTCCTTTTGATTTAAAAAAATAGTACACTCATTACTATTCTTTGCTTCATCTGTTAGAAATTAAATTATTTTCATAATTTAATTCGCATTCATCACTAATTAAAGCTTAAATATTCTATAAGTTTTAAACCTTTAAGTATTTTATGTACCTTGTAGGAGTCATTCCCTAAACTTATTAATCAACGATATAGTAAAATCTTCTTAGAAGGCAGCGAACACTTTTAATATGGTTCAAATGTTACACGCATTTTTTACCTCGTCAGCTTTTTTCAGTGTACCACATTAAAAGAATATCTGTACTCTGAAACAACTATGAGATACCCGTTGAGAAAATAGAACAGATTCCATAAGAGTTTTACGTATTTTCACTATATATTAATGAGAATACCGAAATAGAAAATATTATTTAAGATAAGGCGAGTGGCTTAATGACAATAATAAAACAATTCAATTTATTAGGACCAACCGTCAGTTGGTATAAAATTTTGAAACATATTAATCTGATAATTAAAATATTTCAATCAAAATTTTTTTATTTACTAAATAGCTCCTTTAATAAATCAGAGCAGTGGGGTTAGCAGAAAAAAAACTGGGTTGTATATACAATGACAGAAGAACTTTTTTAGTTTAAAATTACCACTTGGTAAAAAGTAAAAAGTACGCGATATCAATCTTATTTCATCTATTTAAAACTGTTTCACTATTGATATAATTTATCAAAATTTAACAATTTAAAAAGTAAAAATTGTTCAAGGAAAATAAAATTAAGATACTACGAGAACAAAATTTGCGTTTTTTTGGGGGGAGAGGTGAATTTTTTAGGGATGCACCCCCTCTATTTATCTACAAACACTGAATTACTGTCAGAATTGCAGACGTTTTCTGTTCTTTTCACAGGAATTGGCTCTGTTGAAATCCTTTTTTAAATTCCTACTATTAGCTCACACACTCTCTATATATATCTCGTTCATATTATCAATCGTTAATAAAATACTTTTTATTCATCTACTAAAATACTTTTAAAATACTTTTTATTTCATTATAATAAAATACTCTTTATTTCATTCTGCATATATTTTGAGTTCAAAAATATATTTGAACTCAAGTTCAAATATATTTTTTTAAACTTGTAGTGGATGATACTTGATGTTAATACAGTTTTTTTCAAATATTAATTAAATTTAATTGGGGAAAATGCAGTTCAGCCCAACCACTTGGCGTGATTTCAAAAATTGCCAAACTAGGCGATTTTTTTTTTTTGGCTGAACGTTAAAATATACGAAGCGGAACAGGTTAGCCACATTTAGCAAAATACCTCCAAATAACTTAATAAAAAGTAACTAAAATAAAAATTTTCTTTGTTGACTAAGACTTTTAATTTTTTTATGTTACTTTTCTTTATTAAGGTTCTGCCGACCAGTGCATTGGAGCTGATATTCAAATTACTGAATAGTCATAACGATTCTTTTGAATTTTTATATGATTTTCTCAAACTGAAAGACAAGGTAAAAACGAATTACTGGCATATTGTAAAAGATGTCGAAAATATTTTGACATATGGTGATTCCTGGCTTCAGAACTGGTTGACGAAATTGGCCTCGTTTCTTCCTTTTCAATGAAAAATAAGGCCCAGTAGATGTTCTTAAATTCATTACTTCCCTCAAAATTGGCCCAAATTTATGCATTGCCTTAAGAATTTTGCTAAAGCTGCCCATAAGCATTGTTACCAGCAAAAAAAAAAAAAAAAAAAAAAAAAAAAACCACCTTCCTGGATTGAAAAAAAAACCAAGAATCATGTCTTCTGAAAATCATCTTATTAGGTTAGAAATGTTGACCAATGAACATGAACTAAATAGTAATAAATTAGGTACGTAAGAAGTCATTAAAATTTTTTGGTGAAAGAAAATTCAAAAGAGATTATTTTAACCCAGGCCTTTAAATTTTGTAGATATTGTACTTGTTTTTTTTTCTTATTGTTTTAAAAGTATATTTAAATTATCTATGAAAATAATAGGTATTATTTTTAGTTTTTAAGCGCGTAATCGTTAGCTCTTTCAAGGTTTAAATTTTGTTTTTCAATAAAATAATTTCCCAAAAATATCTGTTATGTTGTTATAAAAAAAATGTTGTTTCATTCATACATATGTACATACATTTTTATGTTAACAGGGTTCTTTTATAATTCTGATTTTTTTTTTCTGTCTGAAGCGCCGGGGGGACTGCTTTTTATAGGGGTTGCAAATGGCGGGAAAAACTTTATCCCCCTATCTCCCTGCAACCACATTGTTTATTTCAAGAATGGGAGAGGGCGTTTTTTTTTCTTTTTTCTTTTTGAAAAAAAAGGGGTAGTCAAAAACTTTTTTTTTCTGAAAAAGGGGGCTGTAAGCTTTTTTTTTTCCTTTTTTCCCCCCTAGAAGGAGCAATGATCAACTTCTTCTTTTCTTCAAAAAGGGGTCATAGGCCAAAAGTATGGAACTAGTGCTCTTAAATCTTAAGAGCACTAGTTGGAGTACCCATTCTTCCCACAGGTGAATTTTGAAAATAAAATCACAATGAATAAACTGTCGGAAGCAAAGCTAGACTGCGGTTTGTGAGTATGTGATATTATGTTCGCCACAGCTATGGGAAGAGAAATTGTAGTCTTCCTCAATGCAAGGGCAAAAAAAGCCGAAAAACTCAAGAAATTTGTAGTTGAGCATGTATGTATATATATATATATATATAAGTTGCGATTATATTAGTGGAGGTATATTGTGAATTTCTCCACTTGACATTGTTTGTTAATTACTCCAAAATTATAAAACACATGTTTTTTATGTATTTAATTATTTGAACAACGATTGTTTTAAATTTGTGTCGCAGTATAATTTGTATTTCAGTTATTAAATAACGTGAGTTATCGTCTTCACAGAACAGGGGGAAAAAAGAAATTATAAAGATTTATGTTTAAAATCGCTGTTTGCTTCAAAAACCGTAACGGCATCCTTTATTCCCGTCACGTCTGTCATTTTAAAGTTTTATCAAAAGATCTAGATTTCACTTAAGTTCAAGCATATACCAATTAATTAAAATTGTCAATTATCCCTCAAAATATCTTAATTTACTCCTCAATTTAGGGGAAATGCTTTCCACATTTAAGACCCTATCCGCAAGTACTAACAACTTCTATAATCTATCAAGGAATGCTCTTACCGGGATGAGATTGCAAGTACCTCCTGCAATGACTCGGATAGTGTCAAGTCCTAATCTTTCCAATCCCACAATTGACGCCAGAACATTTCCGGTCCACACATCATATTAATACCTTACCCCCTTTCTCTCTCTCAGTCCTAGTTGAAGGGCAGTAAGCAACATACGTTACAATACAAAAACTGTAGGGTTTTTTTTTTGCTGTTTTGCTAATCTGTATAAAATATTATAAAATATCATTTTATATGATGAGAGCAAAAATGAGAAGTGTTAAGGAATTTTAAATATTTATTGATTTTTTTTTTATCATTTTTGTTTTAGATGGTAATTTGATAATCACATAAATATGAAAAACTTTTGTCTCTGAAATGTGTTTATCTACCTTATGTATTTACATTATGTTATTACAAATCCCTCAAGACCATCCGGGGTAAACTAAGTCTATGTTATTTTTCACTCGAAAAAAATTCCAAAAACGTAAAGGAATTGACGTAATTATGGATGGGGAGAGTGAGCAACATGAAACACTTCAGACCGCTTTACCGTAGCCAAGGTTCATCGCCTCGCCGCTGGGAAGCGGCCTTTAGGACTAGAGGGGCTTTATATTATTATTATTATTATTACGTATTAGATATTTATATTATTTTTAATACCCAAAATAAGGAATTTCTATTTCGATTAACATAAAAGTAAAAATTTATAATAAACAATACTTGCATAGAATAGGCATTCTTACGTATATCTCTCAATGAATTACTATTTTTCTACTTAATTCGTGCTACATTATTAAAAGAGCACGCAATATTTTTTTTTAAAAAATATCATAGTTAATAATTCAAAATAAAAACCAACGTTTTTTAAAAACAACGTTTTTATATGGTGGCAAAGTTTATTAAAAAAATTATTAAAATATTAGTTAAAACTGGTCGCAAATATCTAAATATTGCATTGTTAGGCAAATAAGAACGGTTCCCAAAATTTCAGAGCTCTAGCTTGATGGGAAGTTGGTTAAATTAACAATAGACAATTTGATGACACACTGATACACATACATAGACACACACCAAGTGAAATACATAACAACGTTAAAACTAACTAAAATTAATTAATCCGGTAAATTAAATGGTTGGAATACAGTTTAGTCAAACCACTCTGGGAGACAGGAATTATTTGGCGGTATTTTGCCAAATGTTGCTAAATTGGTCCGCGAAGCGGACTTAACATTCAGCCAAAAAAAAAAAAAAAAAAATTCGCCAAGTTTGGCAATTATTCAAATTGCGCTAAGTGATTGGGCTAAACTGCATTATTAAAAAAAATATGAGTCAAAACTTGTCGCAAACGTCTTAATATTGCATTGTTAGGCGAGTACGAACGATTCCCAAAATTTCAAAGCTCTAGCTTGATGGGAAGTTGGTTAAATTAACGATCGAAAATTTGATGACACACACACACACCAAGTGAAATTCAGAAAAACGTTGTAAAAAAGAATAGCTTTAGTTATTGTGCTAAAAGTAAATGCATCTACATATATTATATCATGAATAATTTTTAAGAGTTAGTAATATTTTCTAGATAATGGTTTGATCCACAAGCAAAGGATGAGCTAAAAACATTTTCTAACATTAAATTAAAATAATATTCAATTATTCTCTTAATATATTTAAATTTGTCACTTTTTCTGTTAAATTTTATGCTTTATTTGTTTCATTCCGCAAAGATTTTTTGTGACAAAATAAATTAGCGTAGACTTCTTATAAAGAAAAGTTTTAATTCTTCAACTTCCTCATCACGTTATGAAATGCTTAACTTTATCCGTGTTAGCCACCGAAAGTGGCTATTGTTTTAAGTAATGTATATAAATTGGTCACGCGACCACTTTTCAAATTAAAGTGTGAAATGAACGTGACTTGTGTTTCCATTTCACAGAAGCAATAATTACATTCACCTTAAAATGTATTCAATTTAATAATTTACCATTTGCTTTAATTTTAATATCTGAAAAGAAAATTATTGTCCACTTCAGTGGGGTAACCAGAAAATAATTGGGGAGGGGGTGCATATTGTCATCGCCATGCCAGAAGCAATTTTTTAGAATTGCAACTCAGTAAAAAGTAAATATAATTGCCTTGTCAATCATATTTCTCTTATTTAAAACTGTTCAAGTATTGATATAATTTTATCAAGTTATAACAATTTAAAAAGTAAAAATTGTTTAAGAAAAATAATTAAGATACCATATCAGAATAAAACTTGCATTTCTGGGGGGGGGGGCTGTATTTTTAGGGAACCCCCCCCCCCTTCATCTATAAACACTGAACCAAAGTCCTTCTTTCAGAGACAACAAAGACTTTTCTATTCTTTTCTCAGAAATTGGCTTAGTTGAAATCCTTTTTTCTCTTCGTGATAAAAAAAAAAAAAAAAAATTAAGCATGAGGAGGAAAAAAAAGTTCTTTTGTTTAAAATTTAGAACATTTATAATAGAATAACTAAAGAATTATCCTGCAATATTTCAATTTCAAGAAAAAGTCTTGAGGGGGATGCATATGTCCCTTCCCTTCGCACTCCCCCAGGTACGCCATTTCAATGTTTTATCGTTTGCTTCAGTTTTAATATTTAAATAAAGAACTATTTTAACTGTTTGCTTTAATGTAAAATTTAATTAAATCACAATTTTGATCATTTGCTTTAATTCTAATATTTAATTGGATAATTTAACAATTATTAAAAAAGTTAGTTCTTTTGGCGACTAAACTGCAAATCTTTGCACATAACAAATTTCTTAACTGTTTGATTTTGGAATGTTTGATATAAAATAAATTAAATATTTAATAAATATTCGAAAATTCTGTTAATGACATAGGTTTCTTTTTATGTATGCTTCCTAATTTGATTTTTCAAAAAGATCTTGTGATGTGTGTGTGTGTGTATAAATTCTTTATACAAAGTGATTAAAAAAAGCATTTTTTATATGGCCCTTAGCGAGCGCTACATGAGAGGGAACAGAATAAAATTTGGAATGCATGTATCTTAAGGTACGTGCTCGAGAATGATGTGAAAAACTATATAATCCAGCTCTCTCAGTTTCGGTTACAGTGATAAAACATCGAACATTTCAAATGGCAATTCCTACATTTTGTCACTAAAATGGGATCCTCACTGAAGAGAACTTAAAAGGAAGTTGAAAAGATATTTGTTGCGCAAAAAATGGCGACGTTAAGCAAAGGACTAAGAAAAAAGTAGAAATAACCGTAAAAGACTTAGAAGCTATAAGCAAAGAAAACATTTTCGTGTTTCACAAATTTTTGACTTGGCTGCCCTCACACATGACACTTTATTCACGGAAGATTGTGAACAGTATTGCAGCACGCATCATGTAAATAGGAAACTGTTGAAGCTGTGACTTGTGACCATATCTTTCATTTCAAAGTTTGCGGATTCGTAAGCTTTTGGATTTCTGATATTCCCTCAGCCATGAATCAATTGAAGTGAGGTAGGATGACCTCAGCTATCACGATAACTTGAAATCGTGGGAGATTTTTCTGGCACCAATGCATTGCGTTAACAAACGTTTGACATCCTTGGCCCATTATTTTTTGAAGAAAGTGCTACCAATGGTCTACGAACGTGTATGACAACAGGTGCTCTTTATGAATCAATATTGACAATTACATCATATACAATTTGCAAAAGCGAAATGTTTCTCTGATGCCATGCAGATGCAAGATGGTGCTGTCTCATATGTGGGGTGTTCTATCAAACCCATGTTAACGTAGCATTTTGCTAATATAATTATTTCTTCCACGATTTCATGTTTTTATGACCACCAAGTTCACCCGATCTCACTCCAATGAATATTTAGCCGTGAGGATATCTGAAATAGGAAGCACACGGATAAAGCCTTCAGACTTCGTCTAATGAGTATATGGCGACTGCTGATCACCACCAGCCTACTGCTGCTCTACCACTGTGAGGAGGAGCCGGCTATTCTGGCAAAGCAAGCATATACAAACGAATTGAAGCCGAAGTGAACTGTAGTCCTGCTACCGCCATTTAAAGTAGCACTAAAAGCAAAGCAATGGAAAAACGGAATGAGAGAGAAACCTCATTCTAGGTTCACCACGCTCTCTTTTGTCTGTCTGTCCCCTTCTTAATTATTCTTTTAATTTATTTTAAATAAAGTATCATTATTGTTGGTATGAGTGTCCAGTCCTTTCAACAGCACAGCTTGTAAACTTTTAGTTGCCACAAGTAAGACAAATCAGATTCAAAAAATTATTCTTAGCATGATATACGCTGCAATGCTATCCACAAGTAAAATGTCATTGTGTGTGAAGATGGACGCGTCGAATATTTGAGACATAAAAGTGCTTGCTTTTTTATTGTTTCTCTATCTTTTAGGGTTGTTTTCAAGTGACCGTGGCAGTCTCGTGGCCCTGATCGCGAACTCTCGGTCGGTTGACACCATTAAAGACCCATTGTGATGGGAAGACGATGCAAGTTAAATTTGTTGTTGCCCCTTCTCACGTTGGTGTGGATTGGAAGTTTGGAGATGGAAGTGCTAACTGAGTAGTCGTCCTCGTTACTTGAATGAGTCTCAAAATTACGAGTCCATCGCCAATAGCCCTCGTGTAGAATCTAAGTGCGATGTTAATAAACAATCAATCAATCAAGCTAAGAGGAAATTATTTCACGATAAAATGAAAATAAGGTTTCATGAAAAAATAAGCAGGTTCTAATGGTCGAGATGCTTTATGAGACATCCCCCTCCCACGTCTCTTCTTTTCTAGTAAGTAATTTTTTCACTTGCCGATAAAACGTAACTAAATAATCTAGGTATCTTAGATTAGCACGCGTTAAGTATTGATTTCATCGATTGTAATAAGATGATTATAGTAAGTATTGAGAGAAAATTTTCTCTATTTTATTTCTAAAATAATTTTTTTCTCTTTTTCCTGAACAAGGATAGCAGCCTGTTCAGCGATGTTGCATCGTTTGCTGTAATTGAATAATTTTTTTCCGAAAATTAATAGATTACATTTGGCAAGATTTTATTATGAAGAAATCGAATAATTTTTTTTTACTTTTTAAAGTTCATCTGTATTGGCTAACAGATCTTATAATGAAACATAAATCAATGTTTCTACTAAAATATCTTTAAACTTTAGATAATAAAATTTTTTATTCAAATTTTTGCAGAATTAAAAAAAAAATAGCTTTAAATAATTTTTGATTGTATGGATAAAATCTTTTATCGTATTAGAGCTCTAAAATGTGTTTATAATTCAATGTTTATTTCGACTGATGGACTATTTATTAATGTTGTAATTAGAAGCAACACGAAGGTTACTGGCGACGGACCACGTAATTTTGTACCTCTTTCAAGTAACTAGGTCTACTATTGAGCAAGCACTTCTGTCTCCAAATTTCTACACCATGCCAACATGAGAACTTGGTACCATGACAGATTTAACTCTTGAGCTCTCACCATACAATTACAATCACATTACAATTCCACCAAATAATTCCAACGTGAGCCTCGGCAAATTTAATGTACATCATTCCCGCAACACATCGGGTCATATGTGGAATGACTTGACAGAACCCATGACTTGACAGAAACAACGCTGGCTGCTCACTAGCGACCATGATACTTCGGCTACCTCTGCCACTCAAGGTTTGTTTCATTATTTCTTAAATTTAAATGCAGATTCAGATTACATGAAGTCTCTAAGAATATTGCTTTCAGATGAAGATTTTAAAATTAGATACCCGTTCATATATCTTTTTTAAACTTTATTTTCCAGAATTTTAAGAAATATATAACAGATTTTGCAATTTGTTTATTTATATTAATGTCTCCCTATATCAAAATAAATGAAATATTGGTGATGTACATAATTCTGATTCAAGGTTAGTTATACCTGAGACCTATACCTGAACTGTCCAGTTCATGTATTTAGGGCCATTTTTGGTTAAAATCAAAACTCAAATTACGCTACCAGGAAATTTTCGTCCAAAGCCACAATGCAATCTTTGCTTCGCAATTTTTAAATTCAAATGAAATTTATATGGAGGGATTTATTTCGATCACGTGACAGTCATGTGGTATTAGATGAAGGATTTGGCTTAGAAACGAAGAGTCTAGTAGAGATTATTCCTACAGATTTATGTTTATAGGATATGTTGATTTGTCAGATTTTATGAGCCCGTCTTCATAAATCAAAAGTCTTCAACCTGTGTTCCGCGAAACTCTAGGGTTCCAGACCCATGTGGTGACCAGGAATGACAGAATAGTCCCTCTGTAGTTCATGCTTGTCGTAATAGGCTACTGAAATGGATACCTAGCGTCTGGGGGTATAGCCGGGCACCCTGCCCCTATGGATTATATCAGGGTACCTCAGGGACTTGCCTTCTTCAGGTAAGTACGGGCATCTTGACCCCGAGGCACTTTAGTGATATTTTTCTTTCCCATGGGGTTTACTGATTTTGTAAACATGGGTGACGCATGGGTGATCCGCATTACTCTAGCGATTCTTCTCTATTTTCCACCCTCTTTCTTGTCAACGATTTTTGTCTTTTTTCTATTTTTCACGTCTAGACCACAGTTAAATCCTTTGGCGCAGCATAGCCACATCTGGTTCTTGTGCCAATAACTTTCACACTCACTCACCCTAGGGTTCCCTGGAACTTTGTCAGGGGTTCAGCAAAAGATCACTATTTGCTTTATCCAAGCCCCCAAATTTTAGTAAAATTTTCATTTTTATGAAAGATAGAATTCTTAAAGGCATTTTGGTTGTAAAAATAAATATAAATAAATATTTTATGGATAAAATAAAATCTTAAATTTCACAAAAGTCTCGTGTATCAAATATATTAATCGAGACGTATTAAGTCACATATCAGTCTCCATTCTTTCGTTCAGGTGGAGAAACACTCACTTATTTGGCCACTTAATTCACTATTTTCAAGTATAAAGTAAAATTGACGCCACTTTTCTGAAATTGAAATTTTAGGCAGATAGCATTAAGAAAGGTAATATTGAATGCGTTTCTAATTTGCTTAATATTTTAGTAGACGGTAAAGCTAATCTCGATAAAAATGTAAAAATTAGTTTGGTCCGACATTTATCATATCTACAAAAAACATTTCTTGAATATTTCTCTGTTCAAAAAGAAAAACTATCTTAGATCCAAAATCCTCCTCAAGACTGTGACACCTCCGAGTTCCCAATAAAAGAAAGAGAATAACAAATTGATTGTATCGACCAACACTCAATAGAAACTTAGTTTTAGTCAAGTTGATATTATGCATTTTTGGATTGACATTAGAGAAAAATATCCTGAAATTCCCAAAATAGTGTGAAACATCTAATGTGATATGTTTCAACCTATGTATGCAAAAAATCATTCTCTTTGTATGCTGCAACAAAAGTAAAATACAGAAACAGAATTGAATGCTGAAGATGGCATTAGGTAGCAGATTTCAACAATTATTCCAGACGTAAAAATACTTTGCAATAAAAAAAATAACAGCCAAGTTATTAAAAATATTTTCTTCTTGTTAATTTGTTGTAATTTAAAATATGTTGCTTGTATTTATTATTCATAAAATATATTTTAGGGGAAAAAAACCATTAGCTACCTTACCATTCATTATCTTACTAAGACGTTTCTATTGTGATAAAATAGAGATGCCATAATAATTTTGTAAATTTGAGTATGATAAAGCTTTGATATCCTATTTTTTCTTCTCTTTGATCAAGAGGCTCCTTTTAGAAAATAGTAAACTCAATGGGTTCCCCAATTTTTAAGAGGTTGAATACTTCTGGCATATATTAAAGGATAATTTGGAATTGTATCAGAAAATAAGAATTAACTTTTTACTTTAGAGTTATAGAAAGGGAAAAATTAGAAAGTTAATGCTAAACATACCATAACCAGTCTTTTGACCGGTTATGAACTTTTGCATTGATAATGCGCAAATCATCTTATCGCTTTTGCACATTTGACTTCATGACTTTTTCTATTAATTATAAACAGTTAATATTGTATTATTATTTTTTACTTGTATTGGGTTTATTTTGAGTAACACTTGTCATATACATTTATCTACCACAACCGTCATTTGACTGGGACAACAATTTATAGCTTTTTAAGGTTATTGTATTAGAAATTATGATTTTTGATGAAATGTGAAGATGATGTGCATGTGTATTTAACGTATTGTATACAGTCTTGCAGATGGCCACCCCAAGTATTTTTTAAATATCCTTGATGCCTCATAAATGCCTGAGATTTTGAACAAGCAAACGAGAGGAGAAAATATCTCAAGACAAGATTTCTTACTCCAGTTAGCAGCTGAACTTGCCACCGTTCTTCGAGAAGCCCATAAACAACCAAAAGAAAGAACAAATATAAAACGATCGTTACCTAAATCTACTACAGATTCTTATCAACGTGAGACATGTTAAATAGGATATTGTAGCGAAAATAAAACCCTCAAAATTTGTTCTAACTGGAAAAAAATATGTTTGCGGAAAATATACAATGGAGGCACCCGGTATATGTAAAAAAATGCGATGAGCAATGAATTAAAAATTCTTATTATTTTTGTTTGAAATAGAAATTGATAATTTATAATTCTGTTTTTTTAAATAAAAAAATTAATTTGTTTATATCCTTCCTAACATCCATATTTCATAAATTCAATCAGAAAACGCAGACCTGTTATTTGACAGACTATGGTTGAAATAGATATGTATTAAGTGTTTACAAAATATTTGGTAAAATAAACGTATTTATTGAAATTGTTCTATTAGCAGCAATACACATTTGCTTTGTATTTTCAATCATGTTAGAAAAATTTAGTTTTATCTGAGAAAGATTTGTTTACATAATTTGACAATGAATTAAATCCATGTGACGCCATGATCACGTGATAACTTAACCGCGGGATACCCATCGATGTAAACAAGTCTTGTATTCGTTTGTTTTGCATCATTCTTCTATCAACAAACTGAAATAATGGCTGCAAATTTATTTGGTTTACATACAGACATTTTGTTAAAATTATGAAAACATCCTAATTTAATTTTGATTTTCTAGTATTTAAAAATGTATTTTTACTTCTCTTCTTTAAAATTTAATTTAATAATATTATTTGAGGGAAGTTTGTAGATTTTTAAAATGTTAGTACTTATTTTTAACGTTTAAATTTGCACACACATTGAGCGGAATATCATTTTAAGATGTATTTGTTTTTTTGAATGAAATATGAAGAGAATTACTTAAAATAAAACTTGATGCTTGCATCTCCTTTCTTTCAGTAAAAACGCCATTTTGTTTCAAAATTTGTGTTCCACACATATACGACAATTTCTACATTTCCTTTCTTTTGGTGAAAAGGCCAACTTATTTCAAAATTTGTTTTCCACAGACGACTCCACCTTTTTTCCACTTCTGGAAATATCCGCTTTTGGTGCCTTTTTAACGCGATTTCAAAAATTTCGCGATGTGGTCCCGGGAAACTAGGACTTTACTGAAATTTTAAGAAACTATAATTCAAGGTTACCTTTGAAACAGAATCAGCCCGATAAATAAAATGTCTTTATTATATGAAAGGTACTATAATTCATGAGAGCTTAAATACTCTTATTTTTCAGTTGGCTTAGAATAATTATAATACTATAATAAATATCGAGACCTTTATTTTTAACATGTTAGATCAACCGATAATTTGTTGATATATAACAATATTTATATTTGAAATAATTAGAAATACGTAATAAGTTTAATCAAAACAAAAAGGTGAAAATAATTCAATGGTCGTTAACAGTTCAAAAATGTATCTTTTTAAAGCAAAAAATATTTTAAAACTTATATCATATGTATACAAACAAACGCTGGAAGCAAGTTTAAATAGACTTGCTTACCGAACGACATTTTAAAGACCCAATTGAACGAGAATAAGACAATTGATACATAGAAATATTCTCAGATTATTTCCTGTCGAATATAAATAATTAGAATAATGTGAGAAATATGATAATATTAAGTAAGTTAATCGAAATAAAGTGGATATACAAGATATGCACAACTAACATCTAGGGAAGTCCTATGTTAACACAGCCCACGCCGGTTGGTTTATGATGTTATCACGTGATTCTGTGAATTTATTCCATTGAGAATTTTTCTGTAAAAAGTACTCAATCAATTGTCCAAAGTTTAAGGGGGGGGGTTTAAGGGCATAATCACTGCAATAATTAAAAATCACTTCATGGCTCCAAGTTAAACACTTATGATTGAGTTGATTTGCATAGTTAATAAAACAATCATTGTATTAAACCACATTATTTAGTACGTGAAATTATTAAATAGTTAATACAAAAGTTCAATCATTGAAGTTGTGAGCATTGATTCAACTTCTGCATTGATAGGGTCTATATTATATTTTGAGTTTCACATTATAAAGCTTCTTTCTCTAACATGTCAATTAAAATACATTTGGAGAAAAGAGACATTATGTTTTCTGTAACTTTTAATGAAATACGTACAAGTTGTTTCTGATCATTCGAACTTATTTAAAACACATACTGAGTAGAATTTACGAAAAAAGTTATTTTTCACAAAATATCTCTGAAGAGTTATGTAAATCGTATCATTAATTAAAACAGTTGAAAAACTTAGAAGTAATCTTGCTTGATTGTAAATACAATGATGTACTATTTAAAGCTAAAAATTTCATTTTCTAATAAGGCAATAGGTTAATTTCGTATATATGAGGTGTGGATATAAATTAAAAGACCGACGATGACACAGAAGAAGGACGAAATCGCCAAATACTAGCGACCGACAGATGTTCAGAGTGAAGCCTTCTCTTTCAAATGAGAAATTTCCTTATAGAATCCTCTTACAGAATTATGGATTTATTTACAAAAGCCTCTCGCTTATCAAATCCGTATAACCATAGACTTCATTCGCATTAGAGTTTTTTGTTTGTTCCCCGGAAAAATTAGAAGTGAGCAATGAATTGTTGTGAAATTTCACATGAAGATTGGAAATACCGCTACTGAAACATACAATTTATTGAAATAAGTATATGGCAATGAATGTTTATCACGTGCACGTTTGTTTCAGTGTGTTAAGCGTTTTGAAAATGGCCTGGATGTTGAAGACGATTCATACACTTTTTGAACTTATACTTTACTTTGCCATTCCACCTCAAAAACGGATAACAATATCAAAAAACTTTTTCAACTGGTCTATCTGACCGTCGGTTGAATATTCGTGCGATTGATGAGATTATAGGAATTGCAAAAAATCCGCAAGGAAAATTTTGCATTGAATTTTAGCATGCAGGAAATGTGTGCCGAAATATTGTCTAAATTTCTCCTGTTTTAACAAGAAGCTAGAAAAGTTGTTCGTATTGACACTTTGAATGTCATTGAAAATGACTCAAATTTATTGGAAAGAATAATAACGTGTGATGAATCGTGGTTTTTTACTTATGACCCTGAAATGAAGCGCCAATTCTGACACTCCAGAAGCCCATCTTCGCCGAGAGCCAACAAGTCTCGAATGAGCAAATGAAATTCAAAGCTATGATGATTGTTTTTTTTTTCCTCGATATTAATGGGATTGTGCACCTTCTCTGGATTCCTGAAGGTAAAACTACTAATCAACATTACTACCTTCACTTTCTTGCAGAAGCCCGTGACAGAATAAGGAAGAAACTACTCGAAGGACAAGTCATTTCGTATTGTCTGTCAAGAGATTTCTAGCCAAATACAGCATCCCAATGTTAGACCATTCGCCTTATTCCCTCTATTTTGAGCCATGTGACTTCTATCTGTTTTCTAAGGTGAAATCTGCTTTAAAAGGAATAATATTTGAGTTTGTTGAAGCGGTGAAAGAGAAAGTGGCACACGTCCTGAAGGAGCTGACAGAAGACTTTCAGTGTTGTTTCGAACAATGGAAGATTCCCATGGAGCGTTCCAGGGATAGAAGAGGGATGTATATTGAAGGTCATAATGTGTAAATGTGTATGAAATCAAAATAAAATGCTTTACGGCGTCAGTCTCGGTATTTAATGGCCACACCTTGTATACATGGAAATATAAATATATATTAAACCTGATGAATTCACGCTACATTATTATTCAGAATTAATAAACCAATCGTAACTCAGTAATGGCGAAAAGTTTAAAGAAATTTTATCTACTTTTTATCACAAATTTCATTTTACTCTTTCACCTTGCTTTGTAATGTTTTGTCAATTTACTCGTGCATTCATATACCCTCATAAACGCCGACACTTGCGTTCACGCACGTACTCTCGTATATGCACACGCACTTGGAAGTTTGAAACTATACCATTATATAAACAACTAGAGACGTCATTTTTTATTTTGGCTGAAGTAAGGCTATACGCATGCCCCAAATCGCTCTTACATCGCATAATATAAATGTTAGATCGTTGTATTACGGGAATGAATTAATCTTAACGTTTTTATCAATTTTTGAAGATTTTTTACAGTACCCTTTGAACGGGACACCCTGTATAATTAATACATTCTGTTCATACACACTTCAAATAAAACCTTACTTTTGTTATTACTCTCGAATAGAGAATTGTGAATAAGTTTGATGAATAAATGAATGAAGTTCTTTGTCTAAATGAGAAAGCTTCCAATAACCTAACTTTTCCGTTATTTTAAATCACAAATTTAAAGCCTTTAGCTTAGTCTAAGCACAAATCTATCCAATTCGAATCAATTAATACTGTCACTGGTTATTATTCAAATCCTTTATTTATTTATGTTACTAAGGAAAATCCTCTCCATCAGCTCACGGTTCCTCAACATGTTTATTATAAGTTGTACGTAAATATTAAATATCAAGCTTACCCCGGACGCTCGGGTACAAGTCGATGTAGTTAAGGTTTTCAGCTGCCACAAGGCAGAGTTGAAACTTCGCTCTAGCAAAGATAAGATGCAATTCATTCAAGCATAAGTATATTTCCGAGCACAATTCAATTCCGTCCCACTCCTATTTACTTATACTAACTGCGGCATATCTTATATATACGTTTTTCACTATCACTTACACTAAAAAGATTTACAAAAATCTCATGTATATTAGTTCAAAATAACACAACTATATAAAATTCTTTTCCAGAGTAAGTAAAAATGTCACGTATCCCCATTCTAGAGTTATTTCGGGAAATCGGGTGGTTTGTAATCATTGTATGTTTCTGAATGCTCCACATGCGAATAGCTTATTAAAACTTTTTTTGCATGTTAAAAGGAGACAGCGCACTGCATACAAATATAAACATAATACTGAAGGAAGCTATTTAAAGTTTTAAAAACGATGTTACATTGTTCGTTTATTTATACAGACTGAAATATATATATATATATATATATACACAAGTAAGTGTTACATAAGAGACTCAGCGATATGGAGTCTTCATTCACAGGTTGGGGAAAACAACGCCAGAAGTAACAATCACTTCATTACACTTCTTTAGTCAAACTAACTTGTGTAACCATTTTTCTTTTTATTGGGTTGAGGTTTTATTTTTGGTAATTTGAATTATAAAGAGACCCAAGGAAACTGATAGAAGAACGAGAATAGCCCATCGTTATATGTTTTCTTACGGGTCTTTGTCTAAACCTTGACATTTAGAAATTAATCAAAGTAAATGCATTAAAAAAGACTGTTTAATAGTTCGATTCACTATTAGAAATTTGTTGTTTGAAAAAACAACCCCCCCCCCCCATTTTTTTTTTTTTTTTCTAAATAGCAAATTTAAACTTTTCATTTTTTCTTGAAAGTCCGAAGAAGGTTCCTTGAAGTTAAAGAGAACTTTTGATGAAATATTTTTCAGTATTTCAGTTGTTCCAGTGATGTTCAACAAGTTGTTTTAGTCATATTTGAATGTTTTTAATCTAAAACGATGCATTTAATACTTTATTACTTGAGTAAATTTGTCTTTGAGTATAAAAGTTCTGAGAAACCAGCCAAGAAAAAAGTCTTGGAGACTCTCGATTTAAAATATTGACAAAAATGAGACATTTTTCTTTTACATTCAGATATTTCAAAAAAATCTCGAAATTGAACATTGTTCTTTATGAAAAAAGCGTATGAGATTTTTACATTTAAAGTCCAAGAACGTTAGAAATTCACGATTGTTCGATTCGAGTTGTAAAGTGTTTTGAAGATTTAAAAAATGAATATAGAATTTTTCATGAGAAGTTTGTTAAATTTACTTTTTGTCTTGAGATAAGTTGTTCTATTTCTATCAAACAGTTGAGAAGTGATACGAAATATCGACTTTTATAAAACATTATGCTAAATATTTTTAAAAAGCTTTAATTACGTCAGAGCATAACATATTATAATATTAAATTTTATCCTTGCAATCTTGTCTCTATTCGAAAGTGAGAACTGGCTAACAATTGCAGTTTTTTTTATTTTAAAAAGCGGTTGCTTGGTAAATGGAATTATATCAGTTAAGAGCTTTACCCCTATAGTTATTTTTAATTTCAAAGACATTCTGGAATCTTATTATCAACATTATTATGCTGTCTTGCTACCGTCTTTGAATTCGAAATTTCCCCCTCTCTCCAGGTAAGTTAGAACTCTTCTTATAAAATTTCCACTTCTATTTTACTTGAATTTTTCTTTTGTGGTTTCTTAGCAGATTTTTTTTCCTTTTATTTTCAGATGGATGTTTTTAATAAAGTGTAGTAGGATTAATACTCACACGAACGGGTCATTAAAAATGCCACAGACAATTAAAGATGTCACGGAGATTATAATTATTTAATTTTATCCATTAATTTATGATTATCGTTGAAGTAAAAATGTCTATACGGATAATTTCGTTTGCATTTATGAGTCATTATGATTAGACCATTTTGTTTTAACATTTGTACTACTCTTTATTCATTATAAAGAAAAGTTTACTGGATTCATTACTTGTTCCTCACATTTATCTTGCATGAAAATAATATGATTAAAGTAATTTCAAAGTATTTTATTCATAAATTTTTTCACGTGTCTAATACTTTTGAATGTAGTGTGTAGATTTGGTATACACAGCCCATAGGGATTCGCTACAAATTTAGTAAATTACAGAGGGAAAAATTTTGTCAACGAGCAAAACTTTATTGTATAATATTTTTATGTTTATAACACAATGATTTCGTGTAATGTGAATTGAACTAAGATAAATTATTTTTAACGAAAAAATTTAGAAAATAAATAAAAAAAAATATGTGAAGTTTTTTAGGGGGAGGGGAATCTCACATTTTTAACCCACTTAGACTAACAAACAAACTATATCCTCAGAAAGAAATAATTGATTCATATATGAGTATCCTAAATTTCATTATCGGCGAAGTATCGTTATGGGTCAATTCTAAACTGTAAGATAAAATAGTAATTGTGTGCATTTTCATGAGAAGTGTTGTTATTATAGCATAGCTGGTCCCTCCCCTTCCCCCTCTCTCTCTGAGTAATTAAAATAAAATTTCTTTCATACAAAAATAGTTGAAGTAAAATTTTTAGATTATAGAAAAAGTAAAAAAAAAACGAGCATTTTTTAAACTACAAAAACCTTAAAAGATTATCCATCAAAACAAATAAGAAAAGGAACACATACATGAAAAGATGCATGCATGACATAAATAGCAAGAAGATAAAATTCAAAATTTGAACAAGTATTAACCTAAGCTCGAAAAACAATGAAATCAAATAAGCCATAATCGAAAATGAAATATTACATTTATACCTAACCATACTCCAAACTATATATATATGTGTGTGTGTGTGTGTATACAAGAATACGAATTTAACTAAATAAGAAAAATTACACACTATAGATATACATACTACAGAAAGCAAATAAATTAAAATGACATCTGTTAAAAGCATCCATAGAAGAGATAAAAAAAACTGAAAAATCCGAGGATTGATGAAAAGCAAAAGAATGAAATTTAATATATTTAATGTTGTAACAGGCAGCAGATTGTTATAAACTAGGTTATTCCAGAATTAATAGCCATACTGCACCCAATCAACAATTACATAATTTTTTTTTAAAAAAACTATGGACAAAATTGAAGAGAAATCAACAAAAAATAAATACCAAAATCTTTAAGAAGAAAAGAAACTAGCAATCGTAGAAAAATCCAAATTTTTCTTTATTACAATGCAAATACAGAAACAAAATTACCATACAATAAAAGTACAATTACATAAATTTTTTTTTAAAAAAAACTATGGACAAAATTGAAGAGAAATCAACAAAAAATAAATACCAAAATCTTTTAGAAGAAAAGAAACTAGCAATCGTAGAAAAATCCAAATTTTTCTTTATTGCAATGCAAATACAGAAACAAAATTACCATACAATAAAAGTAAAAATGACCCAAATGTAAAGTAAATAAGAAAGCTTACTGAGAATCGAGCGAAACATGAATACTATGAGCAAACATGGCTGACATGAAGCCCACGCTAAAAGGAAAATGATTAAGCAGAAGATTCTAATGACATGTACCAAGTAGGGTGAGAAGAATACAAGCATAAGAAAATTACAAATATTGTAAAAATTAAAACCTACTTTAAGAACAATAATACAGACAAAGTAATTATGAAAAAAAAACATCAAAAATAATTCATAAAAAAGTTTTCAAATAAAAAAAAACTGAATTAAATTTCTTAAAAAAAATTTAGAAAAAATAAAGAAAGAGAAAAAATTTTTAAACATAGTGAAGAGTTAAGAAAATTAATCGATTTTATAATTTTTATATTTTAAGTTTATTTTTTAATAGTTGATAAGGTAATCAAACTTTGTATTTGTAAGACAGAATTTATTTAAATTACTCTGAAAATTTAAGTAAACAAATTAATATGTTTGATATTTATAAATAAATAATCATGAGATATTTTACACATATATTTAAGCGTAAATTGCTATTAAGGAAAAGAACTTTATTTATTGGATAAAGGAATTATCTCTTTTATCAAATATATTGCAAATAATTTTAATATCAACAATTTTTAAGTTAGTATCTAAAAAAATCTGTTTCATAAGAATGAATATTCATTTTAATCAAATATAAATAATTAGAATAAAAAGATTAATCTGTATTAAAGTTATTTTGAAAAATTATATCTAAACAAAAATAATTTATTACTGTCTATAAAATTTTATTTTTAGAAATGAAAATAAAAATTGGCAAGACTATTACTAACTAATCCATCATGTTGTATACTTTTACTTTGTCAAAATTTCTTATCATTATACAAAAAATAATTTTATTTTTAACTTAAATTTTCTTTTAAATCACAAATAATAATAAATTTGAATTTTTCTTAAGATATAGATTTACTAATTTTAAAAAAAATTTAACTTCATATTATTTATTGAATCCTCTTTATATATAGAATTAAACAAATCTTTAAAGTTATATAACTATAAATAGAGAAAATCTCTGTATCATTGATATAATTAATATAATTACTATTTTTAATTATAACAGTCTTATTAAAATCATATATAGTATTTTGTAAAATCTTTTAAGAGAATTTGTCAGCTTTGGTAATGTATGTGTTAGTCACAATCCTAAGTATAATAAGTATTTTATAAAATATAGGAGTTAAAAAGATATGAAGAAATCTTACAATATTCATAATATAACTATTTTCTTGTATATACAGCTTTATTTATATTGGTGAGTTATCTAACTCTATAAGTAACATTTATGAAAGTAATATTATTAACAAGATGTTCACTACACATGGTAACATAAAGTTTTTTGCAAATAACAGCATAATTTTCTGGGTCCTTATCAGTATATCAAATGAGCACATCTTATAATTTTTTGATATAACTTTTTAGATCTCTAAGTTTATCGCTCTCTTTTGTTTTTAAGTCACCATTTCTGAGAGTAAAGTCTGTGGCACCATCTGTTCATACTCATTTGTTTTAGTTGTGTGGTGTTTACCGAGGAGAAAGATCGTGCCACCAGGTGCCTCCTTAAAGTATACCACATGTGTATATTTCGTTATTAGCATGATTGGCGAGTTTTTGGAAGGAACAGTTCTCCTTGTGTATACAATACAAATAACACAAAGATATTAATTATTTAAAAATGTTTTGAATTCGATCTAAATATGTATGTTTCCTTTTTTATGTAATCGTAACTGTAGAATTCAATTAATAATTTCATGCATATGTCTAGCCATACGAATCATTATACGAGTATATCTAGTTGTACTACTTATGACATTGTTTAATATTTACATGTATCCATTTTTCTGCTTTTAAATCATTGGTGAGATATCTCCTTTGTAAGTTGTAGTCGTGACGGATTCTTTTTTTTTTAAAAAAAAAAAAACTTTTTCATTATACTCTACAAATCCAATTTTTTAACTTCTAAGCAGAATTATAATCCCCTTTCCCTTCTGTTACAGCATTTAGTCTTTCGTTTCCTGTTAATATTTTGACCATCTGAAAGAACTCGCGTTTGTGGCCTTGAACCTCAACAATAATAACACTCATAAGTTGAGACTAAACAGCGGAGTAAATTTCTTACATGTCTCGTATGTAAATTTGTCTAATGAGCGAAGAAACACTGTGGCGTAAAGGCATGCTTTAATTGGTGTGCACCTCCAAAAATAATGCGGGTCTGACTATTATCGAGGAAAGAAAAATATTGCTTTGAATTCGGTGCACGATTATATCAGGTTCTTAGGGTAATCAGGTTCGATCCGCATGCCAATCATAGTAAACTTTTCAGTCACGTTCTCCGCTGTTTTTTTCCTCCACACTTTCCCCCTTGTTTATTCATTATATTCATTCATTCTTTTACAGTTTTTTAAAAAGAAGGGCCGTGTTAAAATTTGGAACATAATTCATAATTTTATAGTGCGCCATTCAAATTTCAATCACACAAGCTTGAGAAAAAGAGAAACAGTTTCAAAGCGTGCAAAGTTAATCACGTTTTTAGTAAACATATCTGATAAAAAAAAAATCTATATGTGTTTGGGACGAAAATTAACTCACAATACGGTTTGTTTAATAAAGGGTCTTTTAATAGAAAAACTAATGATGTGTTAGGAATTACAGAGACTTCCTACGAAATTTCACATTGCATTTAAAGTGAAATAGTACAGATTTTAAAAATCTGATTATTTTCAAATGTTTTGTCTGACTATCATGTTTCTAGAATATCACCTTAAATTTAAGAAATGAGACTTACTGCAATTGTATAACTGCAGTTATACTATATTATAAGCCTTAGATATTTGGATACTTCGAAAAATATGGGGAAAAGGATCATTTTTAATAGATTTTTTTTTCTTAGATATATTAAGAAATTAAGTGGAGAATCTTAAAAGCAAATAAGTTCCTTTTATCTCTAGCATGATCTCTCATATCAAGGCAATCTAAAATTCGGAACAGATTTTAATCTCATGATTCGGTACTGAATTTTTTTTTTTTTTTTTTTGCGACTTTATACAGCATGAAAAGTCGATATTCATAAGTTCCTTACAGTAATTTTCTTTTGATATATTTCAATTAAATGCTTAAATCTATCTTTTAATTCACCCTCCCTCTGCCAAGGGAAAAATCACACAATGAATATAATTTGTTCAAGCTTTATTAAAAACGAGAAGTTTTTTTTATAACTTTGGTGATAGTAGATCCAGAGGTTAAATGGCTAAATAAATAATATTAGATGCATTAATTTTTTTTCAGATGAATCTTTCTCTCTCTCTCTCTCTCTCTCTCTCTCTCTCTATATATATATATATATATATATATATATTGTATTTCTTTAAAAATAAAAAAAAGTTGAAATATATATGTTTAAAAATTATCTAAGCTAAACAGAATACTATAAAAGTACAACGACTACCTACATGTAAATATTTCTAGATTAATAGGAAAAAAAATCAACATATTATTTTCATATAAAAGATCTACAGGTTTAAACTAGTTTTGCAGGCAACATTCGCAGAAAAATGTTATATAAAAATTTATAGAATTACCGTAAGATAAAATGTATCAAAGCCATAAGATTAAATAGAATTAGAAATCAAAAAAATTATAGAAATGGGAAAACCCATACAGTAAACAAATAAATAAATAAAATAAAATGTTCTGCGCAAAGTTTTGCAAAGAACAGATTTAGCCACCCAAGCTGCGCTTTTTTTTTAAAATATAATTATTAAATTACTCAACTAAACATAAGATTTAAAGTAAACAATGAAATATCGATTAATGAACAATAGTAAACTTTTCCGATATTAAAATTAAAGGAAACGATAAATCATCAAATTGAATATTATATCAACTACATGTAATAAAAATTAAAGAAAATGATTAAAAGTATTAAATGGAATATAATTCAGCTAAATGTAAAAAATAAATTATTAAAGTGATCTGGTACGCCAAAACGTCCCACTGAAAACATTAACACCTTGGGTGGCTAATAAAGAATAATATAACATTTAAACATTCAGATCAAAAACAGGATTCAAAACTTACTTAGACGAATATCTTACAACAACAAAATTTTAATAATAACTTGCAATTATTTTATCGCCCTCTGAAACCAAATATTGCAATGTCATCTATCTTAGAAAAAGAATACTAATGCAAAAAATTATTTTTTAAAACGGCTTAAAACTAGCAATTAAAGAAAATTATATGTATTGTAACGTAGTGACCCAGGTTTAGTAAAATTTCTAGTTTTCGTGAATGATCACACAACTTAAGTAAAGTTGTTTGTTTATTTACAATTGTATTCGCAAGTTAACAAGGCGTTTTCGCCTTGTCACATTATGCTATTAGACACTTTGTAGTCTCGTCGCTGGGTAGGCTCTTTTCGCCTGATCTCCTAACATCGAAGATTCGCCAATAGACCAAACAAAAGTTCGCTTTTCGCTCCTTCCTCGCTGAATCTTCTCCTCGCTGGTTCGCTTCTTTTTTTGCATCCGCCACTTAAACCGTCCGGAAAGAGCCTTCTCTAGCTCCCTTCAGCTCTTTTCCATTTCTGTTTGGAAAGTACATCGAATTGCACAAGCAGCTTCCGTCTCTGTCCCCAATACCATTCGTTCTTTCAGTAAGTACAATGTTTAGTTTGACTCACGCCCGTTCTGGTGCTACATGTCGAAAATCATACGGATGGGCGCTAAATCGACATTCACTCCGACGCATATTTCACAATTCCTGGCATTCTTCCTCATAATAGAGGATCCTTCTTTCACACATGTGTAACAGGGCAATTTGTTTCATGAATGTACCATTGTAGTTGTCCACAGGTGTGGCCTATCTAATGCCCGCTTTGGAGAATTAAGCCTTTTATTACGTCTCTTCCCCTGGGATGCTGGGAAACAAATACGGGGTTGCTGACAGGTGGTGGTCTAGGAAGTCTTTCTATCAATCAAAAAAAGGGAATCATGATATTTGTCTGAATTAAAATTTAAACAGCATCAATTCATTCAATTATCTGAGTTAATAAATTTAATAATGCGTAAGTGATTACGTAATATTTAGATGAATTTCTTAATTTGTAGTGTTTTCTAAATTTTTGATATATATTTTGATAGTACATTGCATTTGCGCGTGAAGTTCAAATATATATTATCACAGGTCAGGAAGGGAGGGGGGAATTACTTGTCAACCATGTTGTGACGTATTTCTTTCATTATTTAACTCTACAGCCATATAGTTGAATCTAGTTAGTTAAACAGTAAATAGTCTAGATAATAGGTAGTAAGTTCAAAACTATATTTGAAGATACGTCAGAACAGGACAAAACTGTTCATTAACTGGAAAAATAGAATAGCAAGCTCTCTCTCTCTCTCGAATCCATTTTAACTTAATTGATCTTCGTATATGTTTTAATAATAAAGTACTTGCTTACCAAATCACTCATTGTGATTCAAGTACTTCAAGATTACAGCAGATTAACTCCAAACATGAGGGATTAATTACGATAGTTCAATCAAATTTACAAATATCTATCAGTTCGTTGTTATTTTCTATCTATTTTCTCTTTCCTTTCAATTCTAATTCACTTATATATCAGTGTCTTTGATTTACTTCACTACCATTTTATTTTCATCTAATTTATCTAACGTTATTTAGTTTTGGTTGGAAACGAACCATAATTTTATGCAATTCAAAGTTCCAAAATTATCAGGGGTTAGTGAAGAGAAAATCACGAATGACAGTGTTTGTATTAAATTTTAGATTGTTTCAACTAAAATTCTAAATAAGCCATATTTTAAGGTATTAAATCTTTGTTGTTTTTAGGAACAGTGTTTCTTTATAGTAAAAAGTAAAAATAATTCTTTATATTTAAAATGATAAAGAAAAGTTTTCTTTTTCCAAAATCAGTTTTTTTTCAATTTTTTTTTTTTTTTTTTTTGCTATATGGGAATTATTGCATAAGATTGAAAGTTCAATATTCATAATCATTCTGCATATTTTTAGCTTAGCACATATTTTTGTTGAGTTTATATTATATTATGACAAAATATGTAATAATATGAATTTATATAATGTTAACCCTTCGCTCAAAAAGTTTTGTTTCAAAAATAATATTTGTTTTTAAATTTTGATAAATTGACATGAAACTCATGTACAAAACTGATTCATATAAGAATTAAAACTGATTCATATAAATGAGTAAATGCATATGAAAATTTAAACTCTCTTTCTATTATATAGCTTAAAAGTGTTTTTAGCTTATAATTTTAATTCATACTCAAAAAGCGAAACTCTAAAATATAACCGAAAATAGACTGAAAACAAGGTTTTTTTAACATGTGATCCTCGAAGCATCCAACAAGAAAGAGTTTCGATTTTTCTACGAAACTGGATTTAAAAATGCTTATTACTTTCTTAATGAAACATACTACAAAAGTAAAATAACTACTTGCTCCAGTGACACATTCAGTGAGTAAGTTGACAGAGTTAAGAGAGAGAGAGAGTTGAGAGAGTGAGTGATATGTTTAATTATTCCTTCCAACCTATCGCTAAAACATTAAATTAGAATAGCTCTGGGATTTTTATATATTAGTATTGCTTAAAGTTTCATATGATAATTTGAAACATATTTTTTTAAAATTACAATGCTCTTTTTAAAAGCGTGTTAATATATCTTTGTAAACATTATTTTTCTTAAATGATAATTCTGCTTTAGTAATAATTTTCAGTCGTTACCTAAATACTATACAATAAGAGATAAACTCTAGTGCTTTATTTTTAAATAAGCTGAATAACATGATGAAAATACTTTTCTTAGAAATATAAGAAATATTTCAAATTTCACCAAATAATATATTGCTATACTGAGATAAATTTCAAGTTTTACACTTCATTCATAGAATAATTATAGGGCATTTAATATTTTAAAAGAAAATTAAGAAAGGATTTCTTTCTTTGATTTTTGGTCTTCGTATCATCAATGTTATTTAAATTCTTACCTATGAAAGGAAACAAACAACGAAGCTACTATCAATATCTTGTTTGCAATTTTCTTATTCTCCTTTTAAATATATTTAGAATAACTATTTTTGAAAGAAGGTCATTGATGTTAATTTTTTTTATTATTATTATTTACATAGCATTATTTTTATATCTTTTTTTATTAACGGAAACGCACACACACCCGTGTGTGCAAAAGTATGAACAAAATTTTAAATTTATCTATCTCATTTTGCTTTTTCGGGTTTTTTTGTTTTTTTTTTTGAAAACCTCATATACTTGTTTTTCAACATTTTTATTGTTAAAACAATTAAGAGAATGTTTTGAATGAAGTCGTATTATTATTCATTTATCACGAATTAAAGATATATTTTTAAGAATTTTTTTCCTGTACACTTTAGAAAATAAAAAATGCAGGAAGAATTTAATAGCGAATTGAATTAATGCAATGCATATAATTTATAATTACCTGAAAAATTATATGATCTATAGAAAAAATTCATGTTGGAAATTATTTTAAATCTGAAATTAAAATAATCGATAATTTTATTACTGCAAGCTACTATACAGCTGCACATAATGCTTCTAGAAGAAAAATTCAAATTTATAATAAATGTTTGGAATACTTTATTTAACATTAAATAATAATTATTTTTAAATCGTGGATGCAATGATAAAAAAAATTCATGCAAAATTCTCACAAAAATGAGAAAGGAAAAGAACAGCGAACTGCGAAGAATCCAGATTTTTCTAAAGCACGAAAGGCTATATGCAATGATTTGATATATCATTAAAATCACATCTGCGCAATTAAATTAAGAAAAAGGAATTGAAAAGAATAGAGCTGAAATTGCTTTTATTTTAAACAGATAGTACTTCCCGCCTTATTGGCAATAATAAAAAAATAGAGAAAATTTCTCCATCTGCTTATCATTCAGAAGGAATTCAAACTACCTGTAAAGCCTAGTCATACATAAATTAAAAACAGAAGACTAATAATTATGATTGTAAACTCTCAAAAAGTTAAATACTTTTCACCAAATAAAATTAATCTTATTTTTAAAATTTTACTAACTTAATTTCTTTTTCTCTATATATTTGCACTTACAATATAAATGCATCAGTCAACCAAAATAAACTTATCGAATATCACGATAGTTTTACGATTCGTTCATACGGTTGACTGATCACTCAATATAGCGACAACTTTTCATTAGATAAAATATTGTGAATGAAAGAAAATCTTTTGGATTCACTACGCTCTGTTATCTGATTCTTTAAAAAAATTGCCTGCCATCAATAAAAATTACTGTAAAATCTAGTCCTAAATTGCAATATTAGATATTGTTCGTGTCTTAAACTACATTTTATTGAAAGAGTTTTTATTAACGTCGCACTAGAAGCAACACGAGGGCTATTGGCGACGGACCTCGAAATTTTGAGCCTCGGACAAGTGACGAGGACGACACCTGAGCTAGCACTCCCTCTCCTAACATCCACACCACGCTAACGGGAGGACTTTGGGCCCCGATCAGATTTAACGTGCATCAGCCTCGGCTACACGGCGGTCTAGGATCGAACACACGACTGAACGAAAACCGCCAGCTGCTAGTCCACGACCTTGACCACTAGGCTACCGCGGCTCTTTAATGAAAGAGAGACAGCAGTTTCTATGAAATTAACAAACGAATTATAAAAGAAAAAAAATTCACGTGTGTATATATTTTCTTTTTGCAGATTTTAAAGCTACTTTTACAGAAAACGAGTCACACAGGCACTAGAAATCAAAATTTATTTTTATTTTTCTATAATAATTCAATAATTAAATTTACTTACTAAACATCATTTTCGATACTTCCATAAAATGTATTTTTTGTGAAATATGCCATGATTATTACAAACTTTTATTTAACTATCTATGTTTATATGTGCATGTACATATAAAAAAATATATATGTATCATATTTTTCTAATTCAAAATTTGTACTCAAATTTTAACCCTCTTCATATCTTCCGATCGAGTAGAAATTTTACTTATACGTATAAATCCGGTGATATTACAATACTATGCAATGTTCAAACAGTGACGAACACTTAAGGATCTCACGTCCTGCACGAAACAACGTTCAATTGAGTTGAAATTTTGCTTACTGTATAACACCGGTGATAATATAATGCTATGCAATGCTCAAACAGTGACAAAATTTAAGGATCTTCGGTCTTGCTCGAAATAATGTTCAATTGAGTTGAAATTTTATTCATACATTCATGTATAGCTCACTTAATTCCTTTTTTTTTTTTAAGTCTTAAATTCTCGGACCGAAAATAATTAAATAAAAGTAAGAAAAAAAAATTAGATTCAAGCTGTTATTTAACGATGGACTAAATTAATTTTTTAGTGTAAAATATTGGATTCAAGCTGTTATTTAACGATGGACTAAATTAATTTTTTAGTGTAAAATAATGCATAATTAATAAAGCTTGCGGCGTGAATACTTCTTTTGATCTCATATATAAGTATATAGTTAAGGTAATTTATCGATAGTTATCTAGGTATATTTTAATTAAGGGCCTCTCGCTTTTATGCGGGTGACGCACTCCCGGGATCCCTAGGGATCCTTCTCTATTTTCGACCCTCCTTCTTGTCAACCACTTTTTATCTTTTTTTCAACTTCACGTCTAGACCACAGTTTAATCTTGTTTGGCGCAGCATAGCCATATCTGGCTCTTGCGCCAATAAACTTTACATTCACTCACTCGCGCTTTTATGAATTATATAAGTATTTTTCATTAAAAAAATATTTTAATACCACTTAACCCCCTCCCCTTTTGAGTAAATGGTTTGATTTGAAAATGCTTCTTTGCTTATAGTTTCTTACGTATATAAATGTGCTTGGAACAGTAGTAACAATCACTTCTGAAGACAATTTAAGGCTTCCGTCTACCGGCCATTTTGGTTTTGTGAACGTAAATCCTATAGAATTTCTACTACCATTCCCAAATATTTGCTATTTTATCTACTTGAATGCAATAAAGTGCATCCGAAAGAGCAAAAAATAACTAAGGATTCTGTGGAATTTCATTTTATCTCCGATTTTTGAAAATATTTTAAAAAATTTCTTAAAGTCTGGAAAACCCACAATCGAATAATTAAAATAGGGGTAAAAATGATTTCAAAAATCGGAGAGAAACCGTAATTGTTTAGAAACCATTATTATTATTTCCTTTTCAGGTGCCTTTTATTGCTTCCAAAAAGGCAAAACAGTAAATATTTGAGAACGAAAGTGGAAATTTCATAGAATTAACGTTACTTTCAATCAAAATGGCCGGGAAACGAGAGCCTTAATTTCTTTAAAATGTTTTTCTCAAGAACACTTTAAGATTAATCAATAATCCCTAAACATCTCAAGTTTTGCGCAATAATTTTTTTTCTTTTATTTATTATCATTTTAATCTGCCTTCCTATTGTATTAAAATTTAACAGAAGTGGTTTTTTATTGCCATTGCTTACAGCTTTTAATTTGTAAAACAGTTATAAAAATGCATCTTGAGTGAAAAGTTATACAATTTTTCAGAAGCTCATAAATTGATATTATAATTACTAGGTTTTTATTATTAAGTATTTTATACTTATTGCTATTTATTTGTTTTGTAAGCTACAATCTTTTGAATAGACTTCATATATTTTTTGCCTTATGTAACTTTTTAATTATTAGTTCGTTTATTTATTATTGTACTACCTTTTTACCGAAAAGTTTTAGAACAAAAAAATCAAACCGTCTCATCGAATTCAGCCTGTACAGAAATGGTAATAAGATTTTCTCAACAACATAGAACTAAAAAGATTTTTTTTTTAATATAATTTAAGTAAAAAATAAAGACAAAGTATTTAGATGTCAGAGAGATTAAAAAATTGAGTTTAAAAAATGGATTTTTCATCCCACTATTAAGGTAGCTAGTTAGAAAGAGGTACCAGAGTTCATGCATATCTTTTGTTATTTGATTTTAGTTCGAAACGTACGGTATACATGTTCAGAAGCCACCATTAATTCAAAACATATAAAATTCAATAAATATACTCACTTTACACATGCACAAAAATAATTGAAAAAGGTCTGCTGTATTTTGCACAATCAAGATGTAATCCAAAAAATGAAACTTCTATTTTTTTTTTTTTTTTTATATCTGAACAATTTTTCTAAGAATACGTCTCTTAACTTTTCTACCTGAAACAGTTTGTGACCGCGGTTGCATCGTGAACTCGTGGCCGACATTCTTTCACCGAGTCATGGGTTCGGGTCCTGAAGTCACTAAAAGATCCGCCGTGTAGCGGGGCTGATGCACGTTAAATCTATAGAGGTTCTGTGTCTTCTCGTTGCGTAGGAAGCTTGGAGAGGGAAATGTGGGTTCAGGTGTCGTCCTCGTTACTTGACCGTGGCTCAAAATTACGAGATCCGTCGCCAATAGAAGTAGAAGAAAACAAGTTATTTTGTGAAACGTTTTTGAAACGTCTCAGTTCGTCAAAAGTTGTATTCATTAAAAATATTAAAAAAATACATGAAAATTAAAGAAATTTACTACAAAGTTTTAATTGAATAAAATACTGTATAATCCTACTGAACACAGGAATGTGGATGTAAAAATGAGATTTACTTCAAAATAGTCTATTGCACAATGAGAAGGAAACGAAAATAAATGTATCATGATTGATTCATTGGTCTTATTAACATCGCACTGAGAAGCAACGCGAGACCTATTGGCGATGAATTTCGTAGATTTTAATCTCAATCAAATGAAAAGGATGTCAGCATCACCTGAGCTGAGATCTCCCTCTCCAAACTTCCACACCTCGCCACGGGAGAACTTGGGACCTCGATCAGTTTTAACGTGCATCAGCCCCGATTGCTCTTTTGAGGCATCAGATTTCAAACTTACGACTCGACGAAAACCTAAGGCAGCGAATTCGCTACCATGATCATTAGGCTACCGAAGCCAACAAACTTATCATTAAGACATTTAACAAAGTTATGAAGATATTTAATATATTTCTGTGATTTCATTTCTGCACAAAATTCGACAATCATGCCTGTGATTATATATATTTTTGTTCATTATGTTTCATTCATCTAATATTAGTGATGATTGACATAAATTAGATTTACTCTTTTTTTATAAATTAATATTACATCATTATATAACCTATCTAGAAGCAATGTTTCTTGCTCAAATTTTTTATCAATACTATGAAAGCTTTTTCATGCAAAATACACATCATTATAATTTCAGTATTATATAGTTTTTATCTTGCAGTTTTAAATTTTCTCAGATACCTTAAACTTCTAAATAGACTTTCTTTGCTCTTTCATTCTATGAAGAGGAGAGAAATGGTATTTTCTTTTTCATAGAATTTTTCAAATTAATTTGATTTTAGTTTATAGTTTAGTTTCCAATGACGTCCCACTAAAAGCAACACGAGGGCTAATGGCAACGGACTTCGTAATTTTGAACTTCGGTCAAGTGACGAAGACGACACCTGAGCTGGCATCCCCCTCTCCTAATATCCACACCACGCCAACGAAATTACTGAACATAAGCGTTTAGTCTTTGAAGATACTCTTTTACTGCCTCTATTCACAAGGAAAAAGTATTATTACATATAACAGAAATTAAACCAATACTAAACAGTGCTCTACAGACATTACCTAAACTGCTTTGTTAAAACTAATGCTCTCGGTTTTCTTACTTGTCCATAAATGAATCACACATTAGTCTGCGACTAATTTATAGGCATAAAAATTGGTGTAAGCAAAAATTTATTAAAGCGTTTTCGAAGACCAAAAGGTCATACTAAAAATATATTTCTCCAAAAGAAAAAAATCATCGAATATTCAAAGAGGGAGCTTCCGTATTTTATATGAACAGAAAATTTTAAAAACTCAGAGATCGTCGAAGTCGAAATAAATATTCAAACTGTCTCTTCTAAAAGATGAATGGATTTCGAGAAATGTTTTTCCTCGCACTGTCCCAACAAGGATAAATACCGAATATTTTAACTAATAATTAACGCATGCTAAAATGGAAGTGGATCAGACGTTATCTTCAGAAACAGTTTAGTTTTTATTAACGTCGCACTAGAAGCAATATAGGGCTATTGGCGACGGACCTCGTAATTTTGAACCTCGGTCAAGTGACGAGGACGACACCTGAGTTGAAACATGACGTTTGAGGACGACACGACGTGAAAATGAAAATTAAATGAATTTAAAAATGAAGTATTTCGAAATTATGTATTAATTTATTTCTTTAAAATGAAGTAAATGTTTGGGAAAACTTAAAAATTTGCAGTAGAAATTTTGTGGATTTTAAAAATCAGTGAATCAATTAATGTTATTTGAAATTAAAGGACAACTTTTGCTTATCATGGAAGCATATTTACGGTAGCAATCGATAATTTAATATTTACTCATTAGTTTATGCATTTTCACCCTTTCTCGTGGAGGGTTCTAAGACTTCATTTATTCAGTTTTACAATTGAATAGATCTATATTAGAAGCATGGTTAGATTGTTTTTTTTTTTTTTTTTAATATTTGTAATTTAAGTGACATTTTAATTTATTAAAATCTTTTCACACAATCCAAAGAAAAATGCACAAGAAATGTAGATAAGAATATCATTAGTATTTAGACATCTTAACTAATTAATTATCTTTACTCGTGAGACATCTTAATATAATTCTTACGCAAAGAAATTATTCAGTAGCACATATTCCATGCCAAAATGATTTCTGCAACTGTCATAAAGTTACGAAATATTCTTATTGCTTCGTCTGCATTAAATCTTATAGCAGTTAGACTGCACAAAAACATTCCTAAAAGAAAGAAAAACATTTTTAAATATTGACAATCTTTGGTTAATTTATCGCGTGTTGCAAACAATCTGATTGTCCCTTTTTTTAATTTCCACGCATTTCTAAGTGATGACTTTAACAGATTAAACGTACATCAGTACCGCTATATGATGGATCTTTACTTTCATCAGGATTCGAACCCCTGACTAGACTGAAACAAATGCCGAGTTTTAAATTAAAGTATACAGATAACGAATCATCTGTTACCAAATGCATCAACTTCTTAGAAAAGGAGGTATATTTTTTGAAGAAAGTACCTTTAATATTTCTCAAAATCATAAGTAAATGATACCTGATTATGAAAATTGAAAATGTGTGGAAATGAAATATTTATGTGACCTTTCATATATTATATGTAAATCTCACGCTTGAAGAGATATTTAAATTATTCATTTTTTTTGTTTACAGTGCTTTATTTACTAAATCTGATTTTTCAAAACTGCACTCTATAACTAAAAAACGACATACCAAGAAGTTGCCCGATGGAGACGAAAATTGGCGGATAGGAAAATTATGTACAGATTAGAAAATGATTCAGAAAAATTTAATAATTTATTTCAGAATTACATAGTTGCAAAGTAACGAGCTCAATAAGGTGTTGACACACCTCTAGCCTAGATGCAAAGGTGCCACACGACTTTGCATAGAGTGATAAAGCTCACTGTTTGTCCTGCGATATTTCTTGCCAAATTTGCTCCAATTGTCTGGCTGGGTCATCAACATTCCCTGGTAGCTGCAGTCGCCTTCCCATCATATCCCAGACATGCTCGATTGAAGAGAGATCTGGTTGGTCAAAGAAGTGTTTGACAAGCTGAAAGACAGTGCATAGCAACACGTGTCGTATGTGGTCTGGCAATATCTTGCTGAAAAATAAGGCCGGTGTACTGCAAAAGGAACAGTAGCAAAACAGGTCTCAGAATGTCGTCGACGTACCTCTGTGCTCTAAGTGTGCCTCTAATGACGGCCAAAAAGGTCCGGATATCAAGGGAAATGGCACCCCAGGACCATAACTCCTGGTTGAGGGCCTGTGTGGCGTACAATAGTGAAAGCAGGATCGGCACGTTGCCCTGGACATTTTCAGACATGTCTTCGATGATCGTCAGGACAACAGTTGGAAGCGGGATTCATCGCTAAACACTATACGTCCCCAGTCAGCATCATTCCAATCTGATCGAGTCAAGTAGCACTGTAATTTGGCTCAACAGTGTACAGGCGTGAATGGCAGGTGGCGTAGCGGTTGGTACGATCATAGATTTCGCTAAACTTGCCTCTTTCAATCCAATGATATGACATCTTTCAAACTCTGGCAGTTGCTCGTAATGAGCTCGAATCCTGCGATGAGGATTTTTTCAGTCGTTGAAAAGTCTCCTAAATCGCAATGCAGTGGAAAACTTGACCATCAGATTGAGAATTGCTTTTTATATACACCTGCTGAATGCATAGTTCCGATGCACTATAGCTCCCACTATTCATTCATTGGGCGCCAAATTTTAATCATATGTATGTTCGGTCCAAATATCTTTGCATACAAAATTTCATTACAATCGGGCAACTTCTTTTTGTGGCGTTTTTTTTTTTTTTTTTTTTTTTTTTTTTTTTTTTTTGTTTATTTTTTTTTTTTTTTTTTTTTTTTTTTTTTTTTTTTTTTTTTTTTTTTTTTGTTACAGAGTGTATATATAATTATTGCAAATTATAATCATTCCTGACTTTACTGTGAAATTCATTGAAAACTGATAATAAAAATGACCCTAACCAAGCGATATTAAGAATATTATTTTACCAGTAATTTAACTGTTATAATTTAAATAAAAATATTATATTAATAATTGTGACGTTACTAATTTTTCTTTCTGAACTATTTGAAAAAATATATTCAATTCTCTAATTGGAATCACTTTGGTGTGTTAGAAGTTCCATATCTTCCATGCTGCTATGAAGTTCTGACTTAATTTTAATTCAGTAATATATAAATTCAGAGTTGGAATGGAAATGTAGAATTCATGCAAAATCGCTCTAAAATAATCATTTTATTTAAAAATAAATTCACAAGACGGTAAACTTGAGAAGTAAATATAACAGCAAGTCTCATCATGAGGTAAAAATAAAATATTTACAAAACTTAAGCTATAAATGATAAAATAAATACAAGTTGAGAAAAATAATTCATGATACACTGTAAATCACGCCCGAAAGGAGGACTACCAACAGGGGTCGACAATCTTTTGGGCAAGAAGTGACAGACAACTATGCTGTGGCACAATGGTGAGTCATTAATGTGTAGTAAATATATTTTTAGAGGTTTAAAAAAACACTCATACACACAATGAAATTGAAACTATTTTTAATCATACACATTATATAAGATCACCATACTCTGATCTAATTTCTTTTAGAAATTCCTAGAATTGGCGGTGATTTAGTCCCTTTGACAATATAAAATTAACTGATTTTACAGCCATTGCTATGATTTAAAATTCAGAGACTTTGCACATAATTCTTTTCCTCATTTATGAGGAAGAATTATGTGCAAAGTATTGATAGAAATACTATTTTGATAACGTATTGATAATAGTATTGATAGAAATACTATAGAAATATACTGATATGAAAGTATTTCTATCAATACTGATATGTTTTTGAAACAGTGCAACAAACTCCATTTTTAACATGGGCTCTTCATAATATGTCCTTCGGAATAACATCTGGGGTTTCTTTTTTATTTTGTATTTAAGTTTCCAATTTCTCCCTAATAAAAAATAATAATAAAAAAAAACCACCTGATAAAAATTAAATAAACTTTAGAAATAAAATGAATAGATATAATCAAGTCATATAAAAGTGATAGATAATTAAAGAAAATACTAATAAAATTATGGTAGTAAGAAAGGTGTTAGTGTGATGTGCGTGGAAATCTTCTAGTGTGTACTGTTAATTTGGTGAGATTAGGTTGCTGTTGGAGTGACTGAATATTTGAAGGAAGTGCTCGTATCGTATTCCGGTAAGTGTATTCTTTGATAAATGATAGAAGGTTATTGTTATTTTCTGATAGAAACTCTAAGATGTTTAAGAGCACTCCCTTACCTTATTAAAGGATCAACAAAACAATATTTTGGTAGATAATTGACTATTTTAATTGTTCCGTTTGTGCTTGAACTTAAACTGAAATTCAGATCTTGTAATTAGAATAAAATTTAAGATGGCGGATGAGACAGGTAATAAGATGTCGTCACAGCTTTCCTCTCGAACCATTGCTAGTGTTCCATCGGTGATTACTGTAGAAAGCTTTGATAAATAAAGATTGTTTTTGGTAATCCTTTGGTAACTAGACTTTCAAAAATATCTGCTCCAGTGCTGATGTCCGTCATTTGAAGCAATCGTATAAATTTTTCGATAATATCAAATGTTGGTTTTTCTCCTCTTGCAAGCATTGCAAGTTGACATGTATCCTTCAAATTCGTGCTTTCGTCGATGCAGTATAATAGAATAATACTTCAGATTATTCACAATGCCTTTCAAGCCATTTTTAAAATTTGTTGCAATCTTATGAATTCTCATTATTACTATTCTTGCTATAAGCTGATTGAGGAAAATAATTTTATTTTCTGGACAAGCAACGTCAGCTACATTCAGTCATAATTCTTTGAAAAACTCTCCATTATCAAAAGAATTCATTACCTTTGTAATTAATATTGACTCATAGTAGAGTTTCGTTTACTTTCATTAATTTTCTAGTAGAATAGGTTGACTGCTTGGTAAAATTATTTCTCAGTCATGCAACTTCATTTCCTCGTACATATTCAACGAAAGTGCCGTAATTATGACGAGATACATCATGCCATTTAATATTTGAAAATTTCTTATTAGCAATGCTTTTTCTTGACAAATTAAACAAACACATTGCCCGCTGAGCTCAATAAAAAACAACCGTGAGTTTAATTATCTTTAAGAGTTTGATCCTCCAAATCTATTTCCCTTTCAAGTTTCTATGACCTTATTTTTACTCAAACAAAAGGATTCTGGTAAGGAATGGGAACAAAAAACTGTATGCTTCTCTCTCGGGATTATTATTAATCTTTAATTATAGTTTGGACTAATTCTAATAATAAAAATTAACATAATTAATCCCATATAAGGAAATATGCTTTATTATCAAATACAAATACAAACTGTGAACTTGTTTTCCCACCAGATGAAAATTTTAAAACCTAAACTATAAACCGAGCTTCTCATTTATCGCCGCAGTGCCTAAGATAGTACATGCGGAAAATTAGAAACGCCTCTTAAATAATAATAGTCTCCATGCAAATCATAAGCAACATGAAAATGAAAAAAATCTGGAAAATGAGTGCTTTAAATTTTCCGAGGCCGAAACAAGAGTATTTGATGGTAAATAAAATTTAATTAAATAATTAGTTATCTAGTTCTTATTTCATCATTTTCCAGGTGTTAGCGAGCCGGAAAAAAGTCACACAGGAGTCGTTGGATGTGACTCGCAAGTAGTGCTCATACTATGAACTGCCTTAAGTGTAAAGTCAAAATTAAATCCCAACTATAAAAATATTGACAAAGATAAGTACAATTCATTGATTTTCTTCTCGATTGAATTTATTGACGCTTTTAAGTACTGAATGAAAACTTATTTCATTTTTCAAGTAATTACACTTTTATATAAGTGGACGTGATAGCATAGGAGTGATGGTCACGAACTCACTACCAGCATGTTTCATCGAAACGTGGGTTTGAGCCTTGATGCCACTCAAGACTCGTCGTGTAGTCGAGGCTGATGCACGTTAAATCTGTTGAGGCTCAAAGTGCTCCGTCTGGCGTGGTGTGGAGATTGAAGTGCTAGCTCTGTAGTCGTCCTCGTCACTTGACTGAAGTTCAAAATTACGAGGACCGTCACCAATAGCCCTAGTGCTTCTTTTTGTTCGACGTTAATTAAGCAAAGCAGCCAACATATTTACATAAACTTTTTCGGAAAAAAGCATGGGTTTGCTGAAAAAAGTGGAACTGCACCTGAAAATAAAAGCGAGCTTTATACTTCAACTTCGGGATCGTATTGCTAATTATCGTCGCTCTAAGAAGTAACACGAAAGCTATTGGCGACGAACCTCGCCATTTTGAACCTCGGTCAAGAGACGAGGTCTGCACCTGAGCTGGCCCTTCCCTCTCCAAACTCCTGCTCCACGCTAATGGTATAACTTGAGATCTCTATCACATTTGAAGTGCATTAGTTCCGCTACACAACGGGGTTTTGTGGCATCAAGACTCGAACCTACAACTTCACGAATACAACATTGACCGCGAGTCCGCGTCCATGACCACTAGGCTACCGTGGTCACTTGAAGCTCTTGAATCCTTGCATTAAAAATAAAGCCGTTCAGCCGATCGGTTAATAATTGTCCTACAAATAAGTTCTTATCATGTGAATTCTGAAAGTTGGATAAAAGAAATTTAAAAAAAAATTAAAAAACTATCTATTCCAAGATATATAAAACACTACTTTTTGCAAGAACATTTGCACTCAAAAATCAATTAGTTGAACTCACTATGCAGGTCATTAAACAATAGCGAGGCATTGATAAATATAATTAAAATTTCACATGTAAAAAAATGATTATTATCTATATCGACTTATGAAAAAAAATCACGATTATATATATATAAAGAGACTGAATCATCGATAGTTTCATTCATAATTTCCTCTCTTTCGTTTGCATTTGCAATATGTTTTACTGCAATGTTTACTGGAGATGTGATGTGACCTAAATATTTATAAAGCTACCTCATTTTATCTGGGAGCGATTCTAGTATATGTTATGAAATTCTTGCTCTCGGAGCTCAACAACGTCCTCCACCAACACCAAATACGTCGGATTCGTGTAAATTGAAACATTATCTAGTTTGAAGGAGTTATCTGGAAAAAAACATCCATCCGTCGATCAAGTAATTGTAAGGAACGGATCACGGGATATTCATCGCGGCAGGTAAAGCAGACCTGCGGGACCAAAGCGGCACGCGGCCCCATCCACTTGGGTGGTCGGTGTCACGTGACGTTTCATTTCTATCATTCTCACCCCCAGGGCAGTTCAACTCTTCCAAATCTCCATGCATGGTTCAATAAAGATGGACTGTTTTATTACACGTGGTGAAGTTTTCTTAATCCAAAGAGAGCTCTGCAGTAATGTAAGAAATCAAAATATAAAAATTTCGAAATGAAATTTAGTTTATTCGTTAAAATCCAAGTTAATTGCTTACTACAAGTGATCGAGCAGATTCAGAAAGTATATTTCAATAGTGAATAAAAAACTTTCCAAATTATTTTAATAAAAAGAAATCTTTACAACTTTAATAGCACACTCTTTTTAATATAAAAGTGCTTATGACTTGACGCGTTATTAGAAATCGTTTGTTTTCTGTTTCACTTTGTGTGTGCATTTCATTTCCAATAACCTCTTTTGACAAAAATAGGATACATTAAAATATATATTCGGCGGTTATTACAAATTATTAAAAAAATAAAACAAAGAAATTTGGTATATTTATCACTTTTAATTTAAGTGAAAATGTATTCATAGGAATTGGCAACAAAACTGATTTGACAAATAAAAAAGGAAAAAAAAAAAAAAAAAAACATTGCTGATTAATTCGAAAAATATATAACGTTAATAGTTTCAATTATGCCATAAACCGTTGTTTAGTATATCTACAAGTTTTGAATAAAAGATATGTATGAATTAAAAAAAAAAAAAAAAATTTTTAAATTTTTTTTTTTTTTTTTTTACCATGATAAAGCCACAAACGTATTTTATGCATTTTTTCTTAAGGATATTTTTTTTCCAACTTTCTCCTCATCAACCAGTTCTTTCACAACATTACGGTTCTTTCAAACTGTATTTGAAGGAATAAATTCAACGAAACATACCTGAAGAAATATGATCTAACTTCACGCCTTTGATTTGCTTCCTTTGACGTGAGGTGTGGCTATTAAATAACGAGACTGACTCTACTACAGAAGAAGTACGCTTGCTCCAAACGTCAGATACCGACAGCTGTTTAACGTGAAGCCTTCTCTTTCGAAAGTAGTGACTCTCTCTTTTGTAAGCAAATTTGTTCAGCCGAAGCCTTCGTTCGCATTAGAGTTATTATTATTATTTGTTTCGCCGAAAAATTGATAAGTGAGCAACGAATTGTTGTGAAATTTTACATGATACTTGGAAAAACCGCAACTGAAACTTTTAATTTATTGAGAGAAGTGTATGGCAATGAATGTTTATCGCGTGCACATACTCTTGAATGGCTTAAGCATTTTCAAGATTTCTGAGAAGACGTTGAAGATAATTGACTCCCTAGTCGTCCATCTACATCAAAAACAGATGACAATAACGAAAAAAATCGGTAATCTGATTCTATTTGACCTTCAGTTAACATAAGTACGAGTATTCGTATGATTCCTGAGACTGTAGGAATCAACAAAAAATCCATAAGAAAAAAAAAATTACATAACAATTTTTGCATGAAAAAAATATAGACCGAAATGGTGGTTAAAATTCTCCCTTTTGAATGCTCGCAAAAATTGTTGACACTTAAAATGCCATTGAAAACGACCCAAACTTATTGAAAAGGATTATAACGTGTGACGAATCGTGGTTTTTTACTTATGATCCTGAAACGAAGCGCCAATCTATGCTCTGGGTGATCCCATCTTCACCGAGAGCCAAAAAAACTCGAATGAGCAAGTCAAAATTCAAAGCAATGATGATTGGGATTTTTATTCGATATTTATGGGATTATGTGCCTTTACTGGGTTCCTGAAGGTCAAACTATTAATCAACATTTCTACCTTCACGATCTTGTTGAACTCCGTGAAAGGACAAGGGGGAAACGACGCGAATTGTGGAAGGACAAGTCACTCCGCATTGTTTGTCAAGAGGTTTCTATGCCAACTTAAGCATCCCAGTGTCAGATAATCCACCTTATTCTCCGGATCTTTTGCCATGAGGCTTCTTTATGTTTCTTAAGGAGAAATATGCATTGAAAGGAATAAGTTTTGAATCCGTTGAAGTTGTGAAAGAGAAAAAGGCAAGCGTCCTGAAGGAGCTGACAGCGGAAGACTTCCATCACTGTTTCGAACAATGGAAGGTTCGCATGGAGCGTTGTTGGGATAGAGGAGGGGTGTATATTGAAGGTGGTGATATATAAATATGTATGAAATCAAAATAAAATGCTTTACAGCTTGAGTCTCGTTATTTAATAGTATCACCTCGTATATTGTTCCCTGCTCGCGCTGGCGAAGTTGTGAAATAAAATCCGTTTAGTTTGTGACTTCCTTCCTCTAGATGGAAAAGTTATTCTAAATACTAAGAATATTCATAACACAATTACTTTATTCAAAAAAAAAAAAAAATGTTGAAGATGCTGATTGTGTTATCAATTAATGATTCTTGTATGTACTTTCTGACAAAGACTTTTATATAATTGAAGATAAAGATTATTTTCTACATTAAAAAAAATAATTTTTTTTTATTAAAAGAAATAGAAATTCATAAGCAAATAAATACAAATTTAATTAAATTCAGATGAAACAAACACACAGAATTCAGAATTTAATAACTAAGATTATATGATATAAAATAGGAATCTAATTTCATTTGTACATAACATTTGCAGAAATCTATTCAAAATTCCACATAAAAAAATAATTCATTTTTTTTTCTTGAAGAAAAATGTTACTAAAAAATTTTTCAAAGTTTTTATTTTTTAAAAGAAAAAAAAAAGGTGGATAAACATCAATTGAAAGTTTACAATTAAAATTTAATCGTTATACAGTATTTTATTTGGATCATAATGATGAATAAGATTCATTAAATATTGTACTTAAAAGCTACATAAAATGTATGCATAGTTTATCAATAATTTACTCATCATTATACTTATCAATTATAATTTAATCAATAGATTCACAGTTTTGGATCAGTCACTTGTTTTTAGGTGAAAATTATTTTTACAATCTGGATTAATTTATATTGACAGTAAGACTTCAAAATTTAAATACAATCTCATAGACAAAGTTATTTTGTGATGATAACTCTTGACATTTTGTGATATTCATTATTACATATTTTTATGCTCAATATTCTGTTAATTATAACGTAGGAGTCAAATAATTTTTTAGAGCTTTTAAAATGACAATGTCTTAGACCCGAATCATTGCAACTATAAAACACCCTTATACTGCAAATATGATTTAACAAAGCTGTTTTTGAGCAAATATTATTCAACAAGGTCACAACAGACTACATATATATCAAGAAATTATAAACAGACTACATACATATCACGAAATTATAAACAGACTATATATATAAGAGATGAATAAATATTTTTTTATGAATTGTAGACTAATGAACCCGATTTTTGGCGAATTATTAAAATATGTGAAAGTTATTTTACCATAATTTTAATCAAAAGGAAAAATCAATACTTTTGAATAATGAAAATAACATTTTATGCTATAAATAATAATTTTATTTACTGTTGACTTTGTATCATGTTATTAAATATTTATGATAGTATTAATAATCAATGTATATATTCTAGAGGAAATTTTTGTAATCAGTCATTTGTATTGAAAATTAAATCTTTGAAGACTTCGTAAGCAACGAGACTGGAAATATTTTATCAAATCACTTATAATTTCATGTGTCTTCCCTAATAGAATGAAACCAGGGCGGAAACCCTAGAGCCTTGTCATAAACAAAATAATTGCCAGAAATATTTACCATGGAGATTTAGTAATACAAGGTTTGGTTATTAAATAACGAGATTGACGACATAAAACATTTTATTTTGATGTCATACATATTTACTTATTATCACTTTCAATATAAACCTATCTATCCTTACAATGCTCCAAGCGAAAATTCCATTGTTCGAAACAGTACTGAAATCTTCCGTCAGCTCCTTCAGGACACGTGCAGCTTTCTCTTTCTGATTTCAACTGATTCCAATCTTGTTCATTTTAAAGCAGATTTTACCTTAGGAAACAGTCAGAAGTCGCATGGCTCAAGATCAAGCACATAAGGAGGATGTCTAACACTGGGATGCTGTACTTGACTAGAAACCTCTTGACAATGTGGGATGAACCGGTACATTGTCTTGGTGAAAAAATTTGCCTTACGAATTCTTTGTCAATCCGTACAGTCTCACCAATCGTACGAAGATTTAACCGACGGTCAGATCGAAACAGATTACTGATTTTTTCGAAATTGTCATTAGTTTTTGACGTGGGAGGGCGACCCGGGTGTGAATCAACTTCAAAGTCTTCTCGGCCATCTTGAAAACGCTTAAACCACTCAAAAACATATGCATGCGATAAACATGCATTGCTATACACTTCTTTTAATAAATTATAAGTTTCAGTAGCTGTTTTAACAAGTTTCATGTGAAATTTGATAACAATTCATTGCTCAATTTTCCTTTCTCCAGAGGGTAAAAAAAAAAAAAAAAAAAACCTCCAATGAGAACGAAGGCTATGGTTATACGGATTTGCTTATAGAAGCTATGGAAGTTACTGTATTTTGCTATATGGATTTATTTAGAGGGATGAGAGGCACTGCATTCGAAAGAGAAGGTTTCGAGCTAAACAGCTGTCCGTCGCTGGCGTTTCTACTTCTTCTGTAGCAGTGTCAGTCTCGTTATTTAATAGCCGTACCTCATATTATGAATAGTATTTTTTGTTCTCAATCCCTTACAGTAAAATAGAATTAAGTGGGACCAGAACTGGTCCGGGATCTGGTTTAACTGGTAAACGGGAAAAAAAATCAAATAAAATAATACATTCTAACTGAAAATCCTCTTTATATTGAATACATCGAGTATGAATCAATTACAAAAGATAACGTCGCACTGAGAAGTACCACAAGGACTATTTGGGACGGACCTCGTAATTTTGAACGTTGGTCAAGTGGCGAGGACGGCACATGAGCTGGAACCTCCATCTCCAAACTAACACATCTCGCCAACAGGAAAACTTGGCGTCTCGACATATTTAATGGCCTTCAGCCCCTCTGCACGACCGGTCTCTAGAAGCCCAAGACTCGATGACAACACCGTGCCCACTAGTCCTTGACCTTGGCTACCGTGGCCATTTACAAAAGTAAAGAAGTCTACTTCGTTAGCAATAGAAGCACGCTTAAAGTCGTTAACTTGCATTTTCCTTTTAGTCACTGTAACACCATGTACCATTTGTCACTTGTGATAAGAGAAGCATCTAAGTATTTAATAACGTTGCAAAATATTTGTAAAGGCTTCCCTCCCCCCCCCCCTTCTTTTTTTTAAAAAAAAACATTTAGAACTGTTTTAAGATTTCAATAATTTTTACGAAAATATTTTTTCTAAACTCGTAGGTGAAATAAATAAATGTTTTTATGGAGATTTGTACATCCCTTCTCAAACTGAAAAATGAATAACAATAATAAATAAATATAAATAAAAATTTCTTCTTGCATACCTTAATAATTATCCGGAGATCCGAGTTAAAAGTATCCGACTTGACGATGTTCTACTCTATTTCCTCTTATAAAAAGTAAACTCTTAATTAAAATTTGAGCGAAACTCGCCACGGAAATGCCTTGCTTTGTGAGAAACATGGTGCTGTATTGAAAGTAGTGATCATTATAAGCCTAAGGATATTTCTGCAGGATACGAAAGATAATCACTACGCAAAATAGAAATCACATTAGATTCTAGTATCCCGCCGAATGTTATCTTGCATTTATTTCCATGATAGTCCGTGATTTATTGCGATGGTATTTCCTTTTTAAAATGCCTCACAGGAAGAAATTCGCAGGTGGTTAAAATCTCTTTTCTTAGAGGCATCGACTTCGAAGTACACAATTTCTTCACTGGAGACATTTGTCATTATTGTCCCCGTTCTTATCGTCGCAATAATGGATATTGAAGTCTACAATAGAGTCTTTCAAGATTGTATAAATAAAATGAATGATGAGGCACTCTTTATTTGCTGTTTTCCTGTCTGTTTCGAATGGCTACATACATTCCACAGGCATGAAATATAGCCTTTTCCCTCGAAAATCATAATACGGGCGTCGAGCTCCATTTTAGTGACCGTAATGTAGACCCAATAAAACAGTTTACTATAACTGCAGGCTCACTATATCCAGTTTTGTCAAAACCCAGAAATTTCTCAGCATTTGATGGTGTCTTGTTGGAAACAATCATTGTGATAGCGCGCGACTTGCTCACAAATTATTAACTACTTAATATTCTGTAATGACTCGTTTATTTTACAGTGAGCCTTTTTAAAAGAGCCCTATATTCTCATTGTTAGCCTCATAGCTTTTATGGTGCGCTCTGCCCCCCCCCTCTTGAGCACCGATAATCAAGCTGAGATTTATCTAAATATTGAAAGCTGCAGATCTAGATGAGGAAAATACTTTGTATATATCCGATTAATTTCTTCCATCTTCAATGAGTCAATCATTTGGCGATATTCTTTTTTTTTTTTTTTATTATTATTATTATTTTATCCTCAATTGAAAGTACTCTCCTCTATACGGTAACTGTAGTTTTTACAGATTTTTTATTTTAGGATACTCCTGAGATAGCATATGTAGCGCCGAAATGTTCAAATGGATATGAAAATAGCGACTGGAGATAGAGGAAAAGGAGACATCAGACGACGTCTCTATGGTCCATTTCACTATTGCTCTGATTTTTCAAGGGGTAGTTTTAAGAGTCTGCTCTGTGTAGTGAACCAGTGAACTCCTAGTATTGGGAGAAAGGATGGGAGAGTGGGGAATTGAGAATTCTGTTTATCAAGTAGTGAATCTGTAGTTGATTTCAGGAAAAGGCGGTAAGTGTGAAAGAGCGGAATTTGCTCAGTTAAGGAATGTTGTCTTTCGTGATCCTTATTCGAGTACATATGGGTAAAATTACCTTTGAAAAGCTGGAAAAAATCCGTCAAAGGGAAATTTCAGTTCTCACTAAAAGTGGACTTTTATTTTCTCAGGAATTTACTATATGCATTTAAAATAACATCAGGTAAATTGGAATTTAGTTAGGACCAGTGAAAAGTTTAAGTAATTCAGAGCTCAATATATCCCACGTTCACCACTGTGAAGTTCGACTGAATATCTTAAGCCTTATTGTGTATGTTAAGAATCAAAACATCGCCATACTTCGCATACAAGATGATATATAAGTAGTAAATTCCATTACAATGTGAATAATAATCCGATTTTTATATTGCGATTCTTTATCAACGTCGGACTGAAAAGCAACATGAGGGCTATTGGCGATGGACCTCGTAATTTTGCATCTCGATCAAGTGACGAGGAGTACACCCTCTGATTTTTATATGCAATAATTAGAAACAAAGATAGATTGAAATTTTGTGCAAATTAAATGTTCGGCGTCAATTTCAATATAAGCAAATCAAATATCCGAAAATGTATCAGTGTATTACTTCTACAAATTTATTACTTTTATTCAATTGTTGATAAAATACTAACAAAACTGTTCAAGGAGAACAAGCTTTATGCAATTCATAAGACTTCACAGGTCATTTATTGAATTTCATCATCAGCGTTTCATTTGATTTATTAATAAATCATTTGTTAGTTTTACATCGTATTATACATTTTTAGAATAACTTGCGCTCTTATGAATTTCTCAAAAATTCCCATTTGACATCGCGCCAAATGTTCCATTCATTTTAACTGTATAAGTTCGACGAAATACGTTAGATTTCCCATATTTAAAAAGCAATTATTTTAATAGATCTTCTCAAAGTATTAATAAAGAAATAATTTTGATAAAATACTCCATTCTCCTAATCTTTTTCTATCAACTGTTGGAAATTTTTCTTATCGATTTTTAAACAGTTAGTTACGTAGAAGAAAACGCACAATAATTTTTTATTACATTTAATGAAAAACAATTACAATCCGCATTAATCCTTTCACAATATTTTTTTTAAAAATCCGTATTCTCTTATACAAGACAGCTTCATCGTATTTGAGAATTCATATTATGTCGCTATTATTAATGATATGCCTATAGCAATATATCTGCCCTATGATATTTCATTCGACTTTATATAACACGATGCTAATGAAATAAGTAATTTTACTAATGATACATTACAACATAAATCACTTAATTGAAATTAAAATTATTCCTAATTTTACAGTCTCACTATTTGAAAGACCCAAAACATTCCAAGCAACTCTTTCTTTAGAAAAATATAATTAAGTAGGAATTCTTAAATATAATAATCTTGGTGATTGCATTCATAAAATAAGATCGCTATACGGTTGAAAAACGCATTGAGTAATTTCATAAATAATTCATGCATAGAGTTGACTGGAATTAGCAAAGAGTATTTTAACTCTCTTAATGACTAATAATAACACAACAAAAACAAAACAAAATAAATAAATAAATAAAATAAAAATAAAGAAAGAAATAAGAGAGAAGCATCACATTTTTTCCTGTAATGTATGGGGTCATTTGTAAGAATAGGCCATTTAGCCTTAAAGACTCTGGGCTATTAACTAATAAAACCTGTTTCATTTGCAAAAAATATTCCTTCCGCAATTTCCCGTAGAAATTTATAGGAATTATTTTCGTAATCGTCTAAACAAGTAAACATCAAGTTCATTTTGGAGAAGTATTGCTAAGGTTCGATGTAAGGGGGGGGGGGGCCCCTGGATTCGGTAGGAAAACATCTACATTAAAAGAAATAAGGATAAAAAAAAATCTTTTGTTATGTTTTGTCTATAGTAAACATTTGAAAATACAAGTTTGCTAAATAGAAATGATATAAATTAGAGTTTTCAATAATAATAATATCAAACAATTATGATTAAAATTCTTGTAAGCAAGTAACCAAAGTAAAATACGATAATATACAGCAAATTTCCAGAAATAAACAATATCCTGGAAAGAAATTAGCCTTAAAGCTGTATCCATGAAGATAGTTTTAAACTTATAATCGATCAATTTAAAATGTTTTCCTTGGTAATTTTTCTACGTTTATATATATATATATATATATAACCCAGAAAATCCGGGAAATATCTGTGCAACTGGGAATCGACAACAATAAGGGAAGTTTATAAACAATTATCAGCGTTGCAAAAATCATTGTTTTTTTCAGTAACTCTGATTTTTTTTTCACATTCAGCACAATCGAGTGAAAATATTCATATATTAAATACCATTAATCATTCTGAAATATAATTTAAGTGGTAAAAATATGAGCTTGATTCTGCTATAAATTCCAAAATTTCAAAATTATAATATTTCTAATTTTATATATTCGTAATCATTTCATATCCGTAGTTTCTGATTTTATTAATTAAATAGGCAAAATAGTAACAATAATGATAATCGGTTTTTTTTTAGGATGACCACCAAATGGAAGGCGTCAGTATTTTGCTTGCTGTGATTTGATATTTTACGTTTATTGTAATCGTAATTATAAATGACCCTAGAAATGAAGGAGGGAGGAAACACACAAAGATACAAGATGTGAATTTAATGTTATTACAAAACTTGTAGAATACAACCATAGGAAAGTAAAATGATAACACATGGATCAATAAGTTCCGAGACTAACCCAGAAATGGCGCTCGTAGTAAACCAGTAACCAGGTCTTTCTAGAGTACGAACCTTTGCTTGAAACGTGTCAAAATTTTAAGTCGATTGGACCAGAAACAGCTGAGTTATCGAGGTTGGAGTAAAGTCGTTTTGTAGTTTGTTTAAAAAATGGAAAAAACCGAGTTTCGTGTTCTGATAAAACATTGTTTTTTAATGGGTAAAAACACCGTGCAAGCGAAACAATGGATTGAAAAATGTTACCCGGACTCTTGTCCATCAAAAGCAACGATTTGTCGGTGGTTTGCCGAGTTTAAACGTGGTCGTACCGACACAAATGACGCGGAACGCTCGGGTAGACCTGTGGAAGCCGTTACACCGGAAAATGTGAGTGAAGTGACAAAAATTATAATGAAAGATCGTAAAGTGAAGCTCCGTGAGATTGCTGAGATGACACAGATATCATATGGAAGTGTATTTACTATCCTTCATGAAAAATTGAGCATGAAAAAGGTTTTTTCCAAGTGGGTGCCGCTATTGCTTTCGATGGAACAAAAACAGCAACGAGTCGATGATTCAGAAAGCTGTTTATCGCTATTTACTCGCAACAAAAAAGATTTCTTGCGTAGTTACGTGACCATGGACGAAACATGGATACATCACTACACTCCAGAGTCGAAGCGGCAGTCATCCACAGCTGGCGAAAGCCGTCCGAAGCGTCCGAAAACGCAGCAGTCAGCTGGCAAAGTCATTTCGTCAGTTTTTTGGGATACGCATGGCGTGATTTTCATTGACTACCTCGAAAAATGTATATCGATCAACAGTGATTATTATATTGACTTGCTGGTCCGTTTGAAGGAGGAAATCGCAAAAAAACGACCGCACAGTCTCGGGACTTATTGATCCATGTGTTATATAGTTAAATCACTCTCTCTCTCCTAAATATATGTTGGATTTCTATCAAATACATGGGGAAAAAACTGTAAGAGGATAGTGAGATCAAAACAGTTTTTTTTTTTTTTTTTTTTTTTTTAAAAATAATAGTGAACGAATATTGGATTTTATTCCAACAATTTTCAGTAGTTTGTTATGTATTTCCTTCGTTGCTTAATTCACCAACCAGTTGTATAAATATGTCATTATATATAAAGTAATTTTTCCGCTGAAGCAATTTTTTTCTGTTAATATAAAATATGATAAATACATTAATATATTTAAGTTGAGAATAATATATGTTACATAAAACACAAGAAACGAGGCTGTACCGTAATATACTGCTGTTTGTAGAAAATGCAACACCATGAAAGAATCATCAGAATCAAATGAAATTTAATGCAGAAACGACTTGTACTGATACAAATAAATGATGAAATTTTCAAAACAAAAGAAACAAATTAAGCGTCCGAAATCAGTATTTGGTGCAGCCACCATGCGCTGCAATAAGTGCTGCTATACGACGTGGCATGGAGTCAAACAGATGTTGAATATCTGCTTGAGGAAGAGAATTCCATATCGCTTGTATGCGCAACCAAAGTTCGTCTTTGGAAACTGCAGGACGCGGATCACGAGCGAGACGCCGACCAACCATATCCCACACGTGCTCAATAGGCGACATATCCGGTGAATAAGCAGGCCAAGGAGAAGTTGCATGCGTTGTGCTGAACAGAAGTCTCGAACAGTCCGCGCAACATGTGGGCGTGCATTATCCTGCTGAAAGATAGCTCCAGGGATGCCTTGAAGGAAAGGAACGACTTCGGGCTGTAGCACTTCACGGACGTACCTGTTGCTATTGAGATTACCCTCAATTCGTATCAAATTGGATCGTCCATGATACGAAATCGCACCCCAGACCATAACTCCGGGTGTTCGACCACTATGTCGTTCAATAATACACTCAGGAAGGCAGCGTTGACCGGCATAACGTCTAACACGAACACGGCCATCATGGGTCCACAAATTGAAGCGTGATTCATCTGAAAAGACAACTTGGTGCCAATCAGCTCGCCTGTCTCTGTGCTCAAGAGCCCACTGCCGACGCAGCCGTCGATGATTCGCCGTGAGGGGAATCCTGTATAAAGGCACCCTTGCACGCAATCCACGGCGCAGCAGACGACGACGAATTGACGAAGCCGACAATTGTACACCTGTAGCAGTAGACCAACGTGCTGCCAGCTGCCTGGAGGAAGCTGTGCGATCATTCACCGCCATGCGGAGCAGGTGTCGATCATCGCGCTCTGACGTCACCTTCTGTCGTCCAGTGCCTGTTTTTCGAGTTGTTCGGTGCTCGTCGGTCCACTGCTTCCAAACTCGCATCACTGTGGAACTGTTCCGCTGCATACGAGCTGCTATTGCGCGATAGGAAAATCCTCCTTCTCGAAGGCCGATTATCCTCCCTCGTTCAAACTCCGTAAGTTGCTTGAATTTCTTATTCTTACGTCGTGGAGGCATACTCAGGTCTCACTAAACGTTTGCCACTAACAAATAATCATAGACTTTTTTCAACGTCCCGCTACAGCACTTTATTTATACGCTTTCAGCATCAATTCAGAGGGCGCTGCGCGCGCCGCGCACGCGCGATGGCTCTGAAACTTTATTAATTTGCATAATATCCTATAATTGACATTTGCTGCGAATTTCATTTGATTCTGATGATTCCTTCATGGTGTTGCATTTTCTACAAACAGCAGTTTATATAGTTTCATGTATTCCATAATATTGGCAAGACTGAAGTCTAAGAAGTCTGGAAAGATAATTCAAAATCCGTTTTGCTTATTATTTTCTTTTCTAATTTAATTATAAAATGTTGAGAGATGAGAGCTCGACATAAATAAGAACCTTATGACTTTCAAGAGACGGATGCGGAAATTATAATCGATTTTCCATTTCTTTTTGAGAAATTATTTTTATTTTCGTACTCATTTATTCATTTATTTAATAATTTTCTTTAGCGTAGGGCACAAATTAGTAGCATGAATATCAGGACACATATAAGTTATATGCATAAATTAGTGATTTTATTTAATTTGTTTTCTAAAACTATTAATCCTACCTTCCACTAAGTTTTTTTTTTTCTCAAACTATTTTCAGTTTCATCCTTGACCTTTCTTTATCACAAAACTTGGAAGTCGGCTGGAAACTACTATATTCCTTTCTTTCTCGTCGATATGATTATTTGTCGCTATCTAAATACTTTGATCGGGCTATACAGTTTTAAACAAGCTATTATATCTATCTAAAATACCAACTGAAACAATCAGTTTAATTCTATTCGAAGCCTGTCGATTTCTTAAAGCCTCTTCACCCTCCTTTCCCCCTTTTTTTAACTCTATAAACAACACAATTGCTTTCATCATCAGTTGAAAATAAACATCATCAATACCGCTTCAAAAAACTGGATAAGTAGTTAAAATCTCAAAAATAGTGAATTTTTACTTTTTAAAAAGTAGCGCAAAGTTCCAAGCTAATTTTTACAATAATTAAAAAAAACTTAGCATTAACTTTTAATATACAAATAAATCTCCACACTTAACAGATATCAATATTTAAGAAGACTGTCGTTTCAAAAATTTTCATTCTAATGTTTCCCGAGTAATTTGTATTGCATTCTGATATATTATCAGCGATATTTTTTTTAATTATTCATATTTTACTGATTGTGTACACCATTCTAATTTCTTTTCAACTTTTTAAAAAATATTTTAGTACTTAGATAATTTACAAGCGTTTTGTAACAGAATTTGCAATCATCTTTCATGTAAGCCGTTTTGATAATTTTATTTACTTTACTTTCAATGAAATGAATGAATCAAAAATAGAAATAATGAGTGATAAAAGTACAATTTTCTTCAACTTATATCAAACATATTGCCCTAATAATAATGATAATATTTTTTATTTAGTTTTGAATGTTTCTGAAAATGATATCTAATACTACGCATTATACAAAATTTAAATACTTTCTTTTTTTACTAATGTAACATTATGAAATTAAAATAATTAGGGGCTTAACTGTGTTTTCTTAGTTCCAAAAAGGAATATGGAATAACATTCAAAACCTGAATTAAAAGAAGTAAAGTGAGATTTTAATTTAAATTATATTTTAAAGATGAGGTTTTAAAAATAATTACTTTGTACGTTTTTGAAAATACTTCGCTGTGTTGTCCTTAGATGTAATACACACACACACACACACACACACACACACACACACACACACACACATATATATATATGTGTGTGTGTGTGTGTTAATGTGTTTATTGTTTTGGTTGACTTGTTGACAACATACAATGGTTTTCAAAACAACGAAAATTTGTATATCTAGTAGATTTTCTCGAAAATTAATGAGCAAAAGCTAAAACTAATCTTTCCAAACAAAGACGTAAATGTTTAGCGTGGAGTTCCTAAGTGTATACGTCCATGCAGGCTGTGCATTAAAATGAAAATTCTTCGTAAGTGTAAGTGCCAATATCCGTTCGTTTGCACACTTCAGAGATTTTAGCGGTGTTTTTTCAGCATTTGGCGAAATTCAAAAGCAAACAGTTAAAATGAGTAACCTCCAATATATGGATAATGAAATGCGTCAATGAATTGATGGTCAACTTGTGACTGGGTAGTCTCTAGTACAGATTGCTAGAGACTTTAATGTAACACCAAACGCTTTGAGTGCAGTTTATGTAGACAGTTTTACGAGACCGAATCTGAAGAAAATGGGTCTAGTTAACGTTGCCCTAGATCCACGACGATCAAATAATATTGATTTTTGTCCTTTACAGCGAGGCGTAACAAGAATGTCACAGCTTCTCAACTTTCTTCTGAATTTCATACGGCCAGAGAAACCATATTTCAAGGCTACCGTTTCTAGAAGACTATATGAGAGAGATGTCTGTTTGCAAGAAAGTTAGCTGTTTGCTTCTCGCTCACTTCTACGCACAGAAGGGTTCGTTTAGCTTGGTGCAGAGAATTTCGACTTTGGAGCATAGATTAATGGGAGGCCGTTCTATTATCTGATGAATTCAGATTCTGTCTAACCACTGATTCCTGACGTACTTTCAAGAGAGCAAAGCGAGAACAAGAGATCCGCTACATGTTTTTGGATATCCTAGAAAGAGACCTGTACGGTAGTGGAAGTTTTGTAGTCCAAGCAGACTCAGGTTGTAGGAACACACAAACTTCTATGCCTTTGACAAAATATTTGCGACTGTTGTAAAGTTTAGGAAGGAAATTTTGGAGCCCTATATTTACATTTTTAGGGATCGAATTGGTTGTGATTTTATTTTTATGGATGATTACTCTCGATTACTTAAAATTTACCTGATAGATTGGCCAGCCAGATCACCAGATCTTAACCTTATAGAACATTTGTGATATTTTTCAGAGGGTTATCGTTTTGTCATCCACCTTATTTTCCCACAACCAGTTAGGGCCTGAGTGGATTCGACTGATACAAGGACTCACAAATTGTTTTATTTCTTGCTTGAATTCATGTTATGAAAATGTTTATGTGTAAGATGAGACTTTACACCCCTTTGTGTGGGTTAGACCATTTTCTATGTTCCATTTTGTCGCCTCTCTTTTGGACTTTCTTGCTTTTATGAGCTGTTCACGCAATCATGTGTGTGTGTACTATAATCGTTGTACAGTATTCTTTTTTAGAAATTATATCAAACTAAGAACTTACATAATGTCATTAAAATATATTCAGTACTTCTGGAGGTAATCGAGCAAAAGCGAAAATTCTCTTATTATTGGACATCAGTGATTTTCACTGTAGTGTAAGAAAAGGAAAATCATATCAAACCTAAAATTAAACTTTATAAAATGTTAGGCAGCTTAAACTGTATGAATCCCCCCCCCCTTTCCATGAGATCAGAAAAGAAAGAAAATGATGTTTCTTAAGCCTTTATACTAAGTTTTATAGTAAAAAATAAACACTAATAATTAAGAAATTATTCACTTCTTTTGTTTTATTAGTTATGTCACAGAAAATTGGAATAAATCTGAACTTGGCGGGAGAATTAATATCCTGACTATAGACAGAATTCTATGATCCATTACACAAGAAAGCAGGAAAATATGTTAAAGAAATATTTATGTTTCTAATAATGCAATACAGAATGTTTATTTCTGTATTTCCCCTTTCAAATTTCATTAAGTGATTACAAACCCAACTGTTTCATGCGTAATAAAAAAAGTTATATATATATATTTTGGAATTGAATTGTTAGTAAGTAGTTTGAAAGAAAAGACAATTACTGGTGTTTTTGGTGAAACCATGAATAAAAAAGAATACAAATAACATATCAATGCACGAAAATAAATTATTTCGTTGTACTTAAGTTACCACTTTAGAAGCGAAATTGTCTGAATCCAGATAAATATATTTTCATAATTTAATAAATACATATAAAAATGAAATATATGAAAGATATATTTTCATAATTTAATAAATACATTTTACCTTAGCATATATAAAATCTTTATATTCATTAAATAACTCTTTTTTTAAAAATTGTTTTCATTTTAAAATTTATATATGTAAAATGGATTATACGTTCCCATTTAGAATTTCTGTAGAATTTAATTCTGTCTTATTAAAAGAATAAATATTAACTTATCTTTAACTTCTATGACATGTACAATTAAAACAACCTTCTATTTACCTTCTTTTTTTTTTGGGTCCATTCGGGAATTTCGGGACGACATGATTTTTTATTTAAAAAAGAATCACGAATTTTCCATACCGAGAGAAATTCGAGTTGATCTGTTGATTTTTCACTTCTGATTTCCGTTAAAGAACTTCATAAAGACTAATGAGAAGCTGCTCGTTTATACGAACCGAGATTCATGATTTCACCTAGCATGCTTGTTATAAACGAAATTCACACCAGGTACCGTCCTCGTATTCTAATCAGGGCTTAGAATTACGTGGTCAGTTTCATTGTGTTGTGTTAATGCAGTATTAATACAGAGAGAAAATTTATTACAATGGCGTAAAATTTTCTTCTTCACCTTATGAAATGGAGCAAGGCAGATGCATTAAGAGAGGCATAAGATTGCATTAACAGGCATTAAATATTGTAGCTGATGTGACGAAAGCTATTCGTAAGTGTTCAATCATTAGATAGCATTCTGTGTCTTGCAAGGAATCAATAAAGGATTATAGATGGGCTGAAATTTAAACCACACATTCATTTCGCTCTTTTTCAATCGCTAGGGAGAGCTCTTCATCCAAACGCTGCAGGACAGAGCTGCAGTCAATTCTCAGTGGCTTTTTTAAGCGTTAACGAAGCTTAGAAAAGCAATCAATTTGGAGCGACGCGGTAAACTTTCTCACGGTATTATTCTGTTGTACGACAATACTAGACCACACACAACCATCACAATGGAACTTGTGCAGAAGTTCAAGCAAGATCTTTTTCTTTGAAGCAAGCTTTAGTTCAAGAAGAAAGTCCCTAGCTA
>BMAW01119405.1:415976-474786 GCA_019974015.1 Nephila pilipes
CCTTTTTTTTGCTTTGCAAACTAAATAGTGTCGCAAAGCAAAATACTGGGATTGTGAAAATTTAATTTGCATTCGTGTTTTTGAAGCATCACTAATTATATAATTCTATTTATTACCTGTAATTTAATAAATGACATTTTAAAAAGCTATTTTGGAGTCAAGAACCATTTATGTTTGACATAAACCTTGTTAATTCCCTGGCATATAAAGCCCAAGTCTGAGCTGTTGAGTGAAATAGATTCAAAACTTGAGTTTTCACAAAAATCCTTGACCAAATTCTGGGTTGGAGCTAAAGTTGAATTTCCCACAATTTTAGAAAGAACATTAAATGTTCTTCTGCCATTTAGCACTGTATAGTTATATGAAATGACTTTTTCCAGCTTTAACATTTATCAAATCCAAATATTCAGTGCTGAAATATGCAGCAAAAAACAAGAAAACAAGGACATCCTCCACATAGAAAGTAATTTTCATCCTTAATTTCTGTTTACCTGGCACAAATTTTGTTTAGCTACTACTTATTATTCTTCATTTTTTGAATGTATGTATTTCAATTATATATTTCATAAATTTTTTGTATTTCATCATACATTTTGTTCAAAGATTGATTAAATTAATTTTGATTATAAAATGTAAATTTGACATAAAAGTATACCTATTTATTATAAAAATTGTGAATATTTCATTTCAATTTAGGAAATTTTTTTTAAAAAAATTAAAGAAATTAGAATTTGAATTTTTAAATTAAATTAGAAATTTAACAACTTTTTTCATATGTGATTATGATTGGGGGAAAGAGAGAGATAATCGTTTGAAATTTTTAAGTATGGGAGTGAGGTTGCATGATAAATAAGTTTCAGAACTACTGTTCTAAAGTTGTAAAGGAAAAATATTTTGTGATTTTGAACCTTGGTCAAGTGAAATTACACAAGAGCCCATGTTAGGAATGGGTAAACTTACTGTAGTATTGTCTGCTTCTTTTTTTTTTTTTTTTTTTTTTTTTGAAGCTAAAAAGTAATCTTTGTTTGATTTTTTTAAATATTTTTTATCAATTAAACATTTATTTGTTTCTATTTTTTTCTTTTTGTTAAATATTGCATTAAATATTTATTTTCCATTTAACATGATTATTAAGTTTTTAAATAACTTTTGAAAATATGCTTGTTCTTTTGTTTTGCTTTCTTGATTTTAAGGAAATAACACTTATTTTAAATAATATATATATATATATATATATAACATATATATATAGTTGAGTTGCTTTATATCAAGTGTATATCTTATTTTAAATATAACCATTTGGTTAATATTGTGTTTAAAAACAGGATTGTATTTCCATAGACCTGTGAAACTAACTTATAACTTGTAAAATGCTAAGATATAGTTTGAAAATTATAAAAAAAAAAAAATAATAATCAGAAATTTGTATGAAACTTCAATGTCGCATGATTTATCACCAATTTCAGTATAAAATATTAGAGCAAGGTACTTCCTGACTATCTGCATTCCTGATTTCAGTGTTTGATTGCATTAACACGGCTTGGAGCATTTTCAAATATACTTGCTTAAATACTTATTTTGTGCTTGTGTGCACCATGTACATATAGATTTACATTTTCCATGTTTAGTTGTCATCATGCTGATCAATGTTTTTAGTGTTGAATCTTCATTGAACTGTTTGGTTGTTAAGAAGGAAATCTTTGGAATGTTTATAGAATAAGCAGTTTTGCTCAACTACAGAGAATGTGAGCATTTACATTTTTTATAGTCATACTTTATAAATGATAGATTTTGGAAATGCAATTTCAAAAATTGCAAGCAAAAGGTTTGAATGCAGGATCGAAACTTTTTAAAATGACCATATCTCCTTCACAATAGCAGTTTGCTTTTTTATTGTTGTGCAAAGGACTAAAGATCTGTTAAATTCTAAGCAAAACAATTAAGATTATCACTGAATGCTACTAATAACTATTTAATTCCCTTTGAGAAGTGTATCTATCTTGAATGGATAATTAATTATAAAAATAGATATGTTAGTTGCACTGATGAAGTAAGCTTTATTAAAGATATTGATTAGACTATAAAAACATTTCATTTTGCTGGATAAGGAAATAAATGCTGAGTGATTACTAAATTAAAACTTCGAGTGAATAAATAATGATGAATTTAATCAAATTTAGAAACATATCAGAAAAAGGAATAACTATCTGTTCCAATTGCTGTAAAGGATGCAGCAGCTATGAATGGTTGAAAACCTGTTAAAATTAGGGGAAAGTGAACCTTAAGTATAATTTTTTAAACTTAGGAAGTGTTTTCAGAAGATGACATGTTCAACGAGTTGTCTTAGGATGCCCCTCTGGGGTTGAAGAGGAAGCAGAGAATTTCAGAACTTTGCATCCTCATATATCTTACTAGATCTTTTATCAGATAAATTCAGCAAGTTAAAGTGTATATTTTGTATCTATAAGTAGTAAAAAAAATTTAAATATTGTTCACCCCCTTTTTTTCGGAAGTGATTTTTTAAAGTCTTTCATTGTTGCATATGAAGAAAATGATGCAAAAATTGTAAAGATAGCAAAGTTAATATTTTTAACTTCATAAATGCCACTAAATTTAGAACTTTTTTGTGGAAATGTGGATAGTCAGATTATCCAGCAATGAGTCAATTGTTCTTTTATTTTTTTCTTTGGTGTATTTTTTTTTTCAAATAAAGAATTGATAGGGATAAAATTGGCACGGCGAGTAAAACAATTAGAATTATAAAATGAACTCATTTCAAAAAAATATCTGAGTGAAATTTATTTATTTACCATGAAAAGTCTGATTGATATAAGGAGATATTTGTATTCATAATCTGGAAGTTTGAATTTCATTCTGTTCTTGTTATTTTGTACCACATCAAAAAGGACCAAATTAAGTAATATTGATCTGTAATTAATTTGAAAATATTTTAATTATTACTAAATGTATTAAATAATTTTTATATCTACATATTAAATGTACGAAATAAATGGGATGCGAGTTATTAATACATTATAAGGGGATCTCTGTTTTTGATTTAATCTTTTTCTACTAATAATAATGTGAAGGATGCTTTTTAAGAACAAGTTATTTTGTATTCTATTTTTAAAAAATAGGAACCAAATCAAGTACAATGTGTTCAGATTTATTATTTTAAAAAGTTCAAAATCTATTCTCAAACCATTGACAAAACAATAATAATATTTTGTCTTGGAAATGAAAGTTTTTGAAAATCACAAAGTATTCTGTTTTCCAAGATGCATTTTAAAGTAGTAAGAGCTGCATTCTATTAACTTAATTAAAATTACAATCTTCTATGCATTCATAAATTTCTAACAGCTTTTTGTAATTCATTTAATATACTTTTTGATTATGAAATCTATATTTTTATGACTTATTTTATGTTTTTTGAAATAATTACCTCTAATAATAATATTTTCTTGCATAAAATGTATTGATTTATAGATTGTTTTCTATCAAACAAGAATGTCATTTATTTTTATATCAGTGGCATATTATGTTTAAAATTGGTTAATTTTAATGTCAGGTATATATTTGTTTGGTGAAGTTGTAATAAATAATGCAAGGTTAGGCAAGTCTTGTAGTGTATTATTTTGTGAAAAATATTAATTCATGATTAGATTAAGTTATCAAAAAATCATGATAGATAAAAATTTTTCTTTGTCATTCATTTTCAGAAATTATTACATAGGAAGTTTATTTTCCATAAGAAAATAAAAACAAGCTTAAACATATTGACTTTATATCCTTATAACAAAAGTTGCATTAACATACCTTGTCAAAAATGAATTTTTCCTAATTTGTTCAGGAAAGGTTTAACTTTGAAATTATGAATGGTCATTTAGTTTAGTTTTATGCTAATTTTTAAAACTTAATTATTGATACACTTTTGTGGTGTTAAAGAAAGAGTTGGGGGGGGGATGAATTATTTCCACATATGGCCCTCTAATGGTTTTTAAATACAACTTGGGAACTAATGATCAGATATGAATGCTGTTTGAAACATAAGCTATTTAATCCATTTGTAATGCAATTCTTTAGGGAAACACACACACACTACACATCACACGGTTCAGATTTATTTGGAGTTTAATCTCAAAAGTTGGTTGACTGATTGATCCATTAACATTCTATAACTTTTTTTCTTTTCTTTTTAAACCACTAAAAGTGATACATTTTTGTTCAATTGTGATAAGATTTATTTAAGTTTTATTTCGAGATATTTATATTTATTTAAGGGCAATAATACAGTTAATATTAAAAATGCTAAAATGGTATGTGTGAAAATGATTCTACATGGATTTAGTTTTTATGGATATCAATTGAATTAGAATATTCATTCATGTTTTTATATTACTTATATTTTAAATTATGCCTGCATATGTATATATATATGCTTTAGGTACATAATTTTTTATTTTGATAAATAGTATTTTTCTTCAATTTCCCTATGCACGATGAAATATTCTGTGATTTTTTTTTTTTTAAATTTAATAATTAGTCCAAAATATTTTTCTGTAACTCTCAAATCATCTCCCATGTCAATTATTTAATTTTCTTACAATCGAATTAATTTTTGTTAAATAATTCCAAAAAAAAAACCCTGCCATGTTTTTACTTGTCATATTTTATCTAATGCGAAACATAAAATTTTGTATCGTCTTATCAATTTCTTTTTTAATCTAAAGGTTTTTATTCATTCAAAGAATATGCCCTTGATCTTGAGCAATTTGCATATGCATTATGAATATTCCATTCAACATTATTAAGTAATATATTAACTCAAATTTAAGTAAAAGAATTATTTTTGTTATGAGGAAAAATCTTAATCATTGAACCGCAACCGAAATGAAAGTATAAGAACTTATTGTTATGCAAGAGTTCGCACTCTAGAATAGCATCGTTGGGTCTTTGGGTTCATTGACAAGAAAGATAGAAAAATCCTTACCCATGATCCGGACATTTTGGCTAGTCTCCAAAATGTGATCGCCTTAAATAAACATAAAAAAAGATGCTCGCTCGTGCTGAAGAGAGAGAGGAAAAAAAAAAAAAAAAAAAAAACAAAGTTTAGAGTACGAACTTCCCCGTTCGTGATGGATATCGTCTGGTCTGGTTTTGAATTCGAGTAGTACCAAGGTAACGCGTGTTTTCTTATTGTTCAACCCTCGAAAATAGTTATCACCGTTATATTTTTATACTATCGTCCTCCATTCACTACTTTTGCACCCAATTTTTTAAATCTTGCTATGTTCTAAATGACGTCATGAGTCACGTTTACAATTAGTTGTTAAACTTCTTCAAAATTATGTATTTCCTTTGTTACCTTTAACTGAATTTCTGTATTGTTTAAAAGTTTTTTCTCGTGTCTTAAGATTTAATGATAAATTTTTGAATTCATACTTGTTGCATTTTTTTGAAAGAACTTTCCCCCCTATTTAATATCAATTGGTATGGTTAACCCACGTTACCATTTATTACGCGATTTTTTGCGAATTTGAAAGCATTACATAAAGAAATACTTTCATTTTAGTAACACATCAATCAATAACTCCCGAGACTAACCCAGAGATGGCGCTCGTAGTAAACCAGTAACCAGGTCTTTCTAGAGTACTAACCTTTGCTTGAAACGTGTCAAAATTTTAAGTCGATCGGACCACAAACAGCTGAGTTATCGAGGTTGGAGTAAAGTCGTTTTGTAGTTTGTTTAAAAAATGGAAAAAACCGAGTTTCGTGTTCTGATAAAACATTGTTTTTTAATGGGTAAAAACACCGTGCAAGCGAAACAATGGATTGAAAAATGTTACCCGGACTCTTGTCCATCAAAAGCAACGATTTGTCGGTGGTTTGCCGAGTTTAAACGTGGTCGTACCGACACAAATGACGCGGAACGCTCGGGTAGACCTGTGGAAGCCGTTACACCGGAAAATGTGAGTGAAGTGACAAAAATTATAATGAAAGATCGTAAAGTGAAGCTCCGTGAGATTGCTGAGATGACACAGATATCATAAGGAAGTGTATTTACTGAAAAAGGTTTTTTGAAGTGAAGTGAAAAAGGTTTTTTCCAAGTGGGTGCCGCGATTGCTTTCGATGGAAAAACAGCAACGAGTCGATGATTCAGAAAGCTGTTTATCGCTATTTACTCGCAACAAAAAAGATTTCTTGCGGGGGAAAAAATTGGGGGGGGGGGGAAAAAAAAAAAAAAGATTTGGAAAAGCGTTGGAACGATTGTATCACCCTAAAAGGTGATTAACAAAAGGTGTTATGTTGATGAATAAAAAAAAATTTTGCAAAAAAAATGTTGTTTTCAATGTTAGACTCGGGAGTTATTGATCGATGTGTTAAATGAAATTAAGAATCCACATAGAGACAATATTCATAAAAAAAGGCGAATAAAAAACACCCACCCCTGCTTTCTTCGTATTAAGGAGATAAAAATAAGATATACTTTTTTCTACATTTCATTGGTCTTACTATATGAATATATTTCTGTCTGAGGAAGTGTTCCAAGTTTGGTATCTAATCATTAATATTTTGTTAGCCGAATACTGCCCTAATTGTACCATTGATTTTTAAACAAATTGTGAATCGAAAACGTTTTTTTTTTTTTTTTTTTAAATTACAATAGAACTAAAAATATTTCTCATCTGTTACGTGCATTTTTTTCAATGACTAGTGATAACGTGGACCAGTAAATGAACCAGTATCCTTTAGGCTGACAGCATTTTCCAAATTCTCCCCCCCCCCCCCCCGTCGGTCTTCCTACCCCTGTTATCGATCGAAATGGAGATGCGAGAACAGAAAAGCCATATATCTTTCCTTCTCGGTAACCAACTGAAGACACAGTAACCGCCCTCTTCTTTTCTGTCGAAGTTTACGTCTGTATAACCTTCCCCCTTAGTTTCCCCCCAAGCTTTGGCTGTGTTCCTCTCCCCTCCTTTGAAGTTATTTTCCAATGAGATCTTTTGACACTCATTCTGTCGCCGGAAATCTCGCTCCCCTTGTGCTGCAGGAGGGTCTGGTTACACTTCTGCATTCACTCTCTATCCACCTAATTGAGTCGTTTCCCCCTGCAGCAAACGACCCTAGTCTGGAATTTATCAATGAAGGGTTGTCTTTATTGGACACTGTGGGGCACTTCCCTTCCTTTTACCACCAGAGATGACCATTCACCCAGGTTTAAAATTACTTCTGTAAACACTATTCATGGGAAAATGCTCTTTCTTTTTTTCAGGAATGCTATTTAACGATCCTTTTCCAAGACTATTTCTCATCCATTCAGTTTATGTACGGAATAAATCTTTGCTACACGAACCTATATTATCTGCATAATATTCGTAATTATTACTGATAAGGTTTAATCTAAACCGTAGCATTCGTTAAAATTGTTGAAAAAACAAACTAATTGTTTTTATGTATTTAATATGGAATGTATGCTGCATTAAACATTTTTGTTTCTTAGATATTTCAGCGAAGAATGTTAATTCGTACAAAGAAAACTATTTATTCCTGAGATTTTATATATTTTCATTTGTTCATGGTTGTGTTATTGTAGTATATTATTCTTTTTTTTTTTTTTTTTTTTTTAATTTTTTTTTTTTTTTTTTTTTTTTTTTTCATTATAAGGGCATATATTTTTTTATGAAACAAATAACTCAATTCAAGAAAAGTATTATTTAACATTATCTTTGCTTAAAACTTATCTGAAATTTTAAATAGTTTATAGTGAAGAGGAAGAAAGCCAAGAGTGAAATTCCCTGTGGTTTTGCTATGCAATGCTAATTTTATGTTTTGAAACATGGTACTGAAGTTGGAAAAATATCTATGCTGTCTGTCACTTTTTTGTAATGTGAATACTGCTTAATTTACATTTGTTCTTTTGATGAGCATGCTGATTTTAAAACCATTTTGGTATTTTGAAACTGCTTTCGGATAGTATGTAAATTTTTACAAAATTGGATTCAAGTTATTAATTTGTGAGAGTGTGCGCGCAAATCGTTGAAGATGGATTGTTGGCATCTATTTCTTTTAAATGACGCAACCTGAGCAAGGTTGCTTCATTCACAAGAAACGACGACTTTAATTCGCAAAACATGATCGTACTCCAACAGTTTATTTTTTGTGAATGATTGTATTGTATGGCAAAAGATCGTATGTCTGCGATGTGTGTGGCCCGATAAAAATACTTCTCACGCGCTCTGTATCAGAAGGATAAGAAATGTTTTGGCTGCCGGTTCAAGATAAGGTTTTCCGGTTTTTTTTTTTCTCCCTCTCTTTCTATATTCTATTTGGCGGTCTTTCGGTATGTCTTTCTCTCTTCACCGTAGAATATCTGATCCCAAAATTTTATAACGTCCATGAAAATGTATACAGTGATTTTGTGTTATCTCGATTGTTCTGTTTCGAAAGTGCATGTGCATATCTTTTTGGGAGTATTGAAGAAAACGTGGTAATTCTTTAGTTTTGTTAGCGAACTCGAAAAAATACAGGATTTTAAATTTTGTCGATTTATTATGAGTTTAATAAGTCCTTTTTCCGATTTAAAAATACTCAATTGCTCGCTGGTTGTATAATTTTATAAAACCACTAGTTTTTATCTTTAAGATTTCTTCATATGGGTAGCCGAGTGGTCATGAGCGTGAATTCTGGTCGCGATTGTTTGTATTGAGTCGTGGATTGTTGTCTTGATGCCTCTAAAGATTCATCATATAGCGGGGCTAATTTACGTTAAATTTGTCGAGGCACAATGTCTTCTCATTGGTACAGGGGGGTGCCAGTTCCGGTTCGTTCTTGTCACTCGGCCAAAGTTCAAAATTACGATATCTGTTGCCATTAACTATCGTTTTGCTCGAAGTCGATGTTAATAAGCAATCGGTTCTGTTTCTGAAGATGAAAGCCGCGGTAACCTAGTGGTCATGGTTTCGAATTCGTGGTCGGTGGCTTCTGTTCAGTCGCAGGTTCGATCCTTGGCCGATAAAGACCCGCCGTGTAGCCGGATTTGATGCACTTTTCATCTGTCGGGACCTAAAGTCCTCCCGTTGGCGTGGTGTGGAAGTTAGGAGGAGGGGGTGCCAGCTCAGGTGTTGTCCTCGTCTCTTGACCGAGGTTCAGAATTACGAGGTCCGTCACCAATAGTCCTCGTGTTGCTTCTAGTGCGTCGTTAATAAAAACTAAACTAAACTGTTTCTGAAGATAACGTCTGGTCCACTTCCAATTTAACGTGGTTAATTATTAGTTAAAATATTCGGTATTTATCCTTGTTGTGACAGTGAGAGGAAAAACATTTCTCGAAATCCATTCATCTTTTAGAAGAGACCGTTTGAATATTTATTTCGACTTCGACGATCTCTGAGTTTTTAAAATTTTCTGTTCATATAAAACACGGAAGCTCCCTCTTTGAATATTCGACGCTTTTTTTCTTTTGGAGAAAAATATTTTTAGTATGACCTTTTGGTCTTCGAAGACGCTTTGATAAATTTTTGCTTACACCAATTTTTATGCCTATAAATTAAGTCGCAGACTAATGTGTGATTTATTTATCGACAAGTAAGAAAAACGAGAGCATTAGTTTTAACAAAGCAGTTTAGGTAATGTCTGTAGAGCACTGTTTAGTATTGGTTTAATTTCTGTTATATGTAATAATACTTTTTCCTTGTGAATAGAGGCAGTAAAAGAGTATCTTCAAAGACTAAACTCTTATGTAATTTCGTTGCAAATGTGTTACCGAATTTTTCGAAAGGAGACGTAACTGAAGAAAGCGGTCCTTTTGAAGGTCGTTTCATTTGGGTTGTGAGTGAGTTTCTAACCTGCAGTCAGATGACCCTTTCCTATTGTTAGGGGGTTCATCTCTAAGTAGCAATTCCCCCATTTTCTCCTGGGAATGAAGTCATTATCGTTTTCTCGTTTATGTTTAAATTTTTTTTTATTAACGGTACTTTTTGAAATGTTCTTTTCTAAGCATTCTGTCCATCATTTACTCGGAATGAAGTAAATGAAAAAGGAGTTACGTGTGTAATGTTTTCTTATCTATCTAAAGTATCTATCGTTTAGCTTGCCTTTTCCGTACGAAAATTCTTTTCGTTATAAGTTTCTTCTAGTGTTCACTACCCCTTCCTTTTGCGCTCTTCCATGACTTCTTTCAACTAATGTGATTTAAGAAACATAGGGTTATTCAAAATGATTCATTCAATTTCAAAATTCCGTATTTTCATAAATAAACGACGTAGAATGATAAATAATACGTGCACGCAAAGGAAAAATAATTTTTTTTTTGTACAAGTGTTTGATATCACTTCCTTAAATTATACGTGTAATGAGGCTCGAAATTACGAGGTCCGTCACCAATAGTCCTCGTGTTGCTTCTAATGCGACGTTAATAAAAATTAAACTAAAACTTGGCGATTCCTTATCCTAAGCGAGATCGCCATTAATCCTTTCTGAGATCATTACTTTTATAAAAGTAAACATTGAATATGTATAGCATTGTATAACGTCGAATAAAATTTTTTGAAGTAAAAGCATTTTATCAAATCGATATCTATAGTTTTAACACCTTAAAGAATGCCAGTTTTACTGCTAGTATTATAATTGTATTGGATCCAAATCTATCATTTAAGGTTGTCTCCTTCTAGGAGAGGTGGACCTATTTGTCCTTCATATAGAAAAACCTTCCAAATGTATATATCATATGAGTGATATATACATTTAACCATTTGATCTGACTTCACCATTTTATAGTGAGCAATATATTTAAATATATTCCTGATATTTTTTTTGAATCGCTCCATTTTTATCTGCATGAATGTCTCTTGTTGTGTTTTCTGTATTTTAGTCTAGTGGATTTTTCATTTATAAATAGTGATGTAAAAAATTCCGAATTTTGATTAAACATTAGATTTATAAAAAAAAAACTACATATGAACTACAAAAATTTTCACTTTGTTTTTTATTATATTTCGTGTGGAAGAAATATTGTAAAGACTCAAACTGTTTTTTCACTAAACTTTTTATGAGTTATAAAGTGGATTGATAAAACCATGCAATTTTTATTGTATTTTATAGGGTATAAAAATGAAGCAAAAGGAAATATAGAACAGTCAGAATATTTTATTGAATTCTGTTCTGTATTAAATTTTAAGTTTATGAGTGCCATTTACATTTATGGTATAGGAGTTTTTCCCATTTTGTAATCGCTTAGCAATATTTTCCTTTCCTTCAGCACACATACCGCTGTAAAAGCAGCCCTATCAAACCCCCTGGCATGACATTTTTCAGGGGTTTATTTTGTTTCCTTTATCGTTTTGTCATCGTTCATTTTTATTGTACAGCCGATAATAATCGCAAAATACAGACGTCTTTTGTGCAACATTAATGTCTCCGAATCACAGGTGCCGCGGTCATATATTTTTCTTATTCTCATCTCATTCGTTTCACTTACTGTTAGACTTGTTCCCTATTTATGGGAAAGGGGGAGCACGGGGTCTTTTGTTAAAAGTATTTTGGGTTGCATTCTTTGGGGGATAACGTTCTTCATCTTTATACCTGTGTTTTGCGTCAGCGAGTAGAAAGAATATATTAAAGGGATGCCTTCTCAGCGCATGATTACCAGGCAGTTTGTAACTGCTTGTAACATTTTGTGTTGTAAGTCATATTTGTAAAATAAATATGTAATGTAAACATTTTTCAGTTGACTATGCATTGAAATTCTGTTGCAAACAATTTTAGAGCAGTTTCCGGGCATTGTTCAGGAATCGTTATGGGTTTATAGATAGGGCATGCTATGAAGTGAACTGAAAAGAGAGAACTAATTTATCGATATGTATTTTGAAATGGTGATTGAATTAATATTAATGAATTCATTGTTAATAAAGAAACGGGATATATGATTTTTAGAATTCAGAAGAACATTTTAAGGTTATTACTGAGTAGTGTCTTTTATTTCCGGTTAATTAACGTAACCGTGAAAAATTGATATTGTACTCTTAATTGCAGTTGATTGACTTTAATCTGTAGGGTGGAATATGTAGTTCAAAAGGAATAGTTACCCTTTTGAAACAAACTTAAAATAAGTCCTACCCTTTAAAGAACGAAATCAAACTACTTTCGAAGCAATTTTTATATTTGACTGTTAAAATTCAAATATTGTTCTTCTGTGAATCAATCCCCCGAAATTTCATCCGTCGAATGTATTATATTTTACATATAATTGTAATGGTGTTTTAATGTTTTTTTGCTACTATTCCACAGAAATATTTTTAATTGATTGAGAACTGAAAAATCGCGTTATATTTTAGATTTGTATTATGACTTTTTCAGTAATGTTTTGTTGTGCGTGAAATTTCTTTTATAAATAATTTATTATTAAATTATTAAACTAAAACTATTAAACATTAATTTTTGCAGTTTGCCAATTTATCAATTTTCAACGTAATATCTGTATAAAAATACAAAATTACTTTATAATCGTACTCCTTAGCTTAAACATGTAAGGGATTTTGCTGTATATGTCCGACATATCAATCAATACACGATTTAAGAAAGCAATACAAGTATTTTTTTTATTATTTCAGTAAATACATGTTGCAAAAATAATCATATATCGACTGTAGGATTTGTAAAATGAATTATGCATTAGATTTGCCTCGTTTGTAATGAAAGAGTCATTCTGGATGAGAAACACTGTTTTACATCATCGCTGCTTGAACCATTATTATGAGCTTAAAAAGTTAAAATGTGTTCATTTATCGTTTTTTATTTTTATGTCGCTCTGTTATTTGACATGATTAATTTGAGGTTAAATTAAGAATAGGACGCAAAAATGAATTATTTTAAAGCATGAAATACTCTAAAATGGCTTTTGTGCTGCATAGGTTAGAACTGCAGAGAAAAGACGTTTTTTCTTGTAAAGAATATTAAAATATCGCTTTTAGTTTTTTACACAGAAATAAACAATTCTGATAAATTATTAACTAATAAATAAACGCGTGGGCTAAACACTTGCAGATTCAATGAAATGGGTGGAACTGTCGCTCAATACCTTCTTAGATTTGAACTCTGCGTGGTTTCACAATAATGCTAGGTTGATTTTCTTAGATACTGAATTAATGTAATTACAATTGATATGGATACATAGATTTGTTTAGTATTTTATTTCTTTGTATACATTTATTGATTTCAGTTATGAATTATTGTATGGAAGTTTTCCACAAGTGGAATAAATGAACAATTCAATGGGGATCTAAATAATATGCTTCTAACGCATACAAAAACTGTGACTAGAAATCCCCTTAAATTATTGGTTAAATAATTGTTTCATATTCGGATTAAAAATAACCTTTCGTTTATGAAACATTTATCGATTTTTTTTTTGTTTTTGCCGAAATTGAAATAAAAAATTAACATTAATAGTTGTCGCATCTTATATCAATTGCATTTTATTTTCCATACCTGATTAATTGTGACACAATTATTGGTCTAGTGTATTTATTTGCAAGGGATCAATCATGCGAATCAGGTTCCTTAAAAATAATTACCCGTCGGGATTTCATTCACAGTTTGCAAGCCCCAAGTTTCATCAGGTCTTAACTATTATAAATCTCTTCTTAAAAAATTATTAACTTTAGCCACTCAATACGATTTATTTACTATTCGTCGATACTGGAACGAGTTTCCTATCTGTTGATTGTGTCAGCGACTGTGCAGAGGGAAAATCCAGCAAAACAAGAACTTCCAAAGAATTCTCATTCACACATGCAGGTTCTTTTTCTTGCCCGATATAGGACAGCAAGAATGAAAACTCCGGGCTCTCTCGACCACACACGGAGGTCCCTGATTTAGGCAGCTGTTCTGATGGAGATCGCAGGGGAGGGTATGGAATAGTCTGTAGACGCCATAGTGGGATGGGCAGGAAATGCCTAGCGCTATGGCTACGTAAAAGCTACAGCGCTTTCACACGTAGAGGGGAAGAGATTTTCTTTTTCTCCACTCTAGTAGTAAAGTTTTTCTCTCTTCTATGTTACAGTAGGTAGTTCTTCTGAAGATCATTTTTTATGCTTATTTTTGCCCCTTTTCTTTTAGCGGGAAGATGTGTAAATAAACATGACTTTTTAGTCTTCTTAAAATTGAAAAGTCGGAATATTTGTTTTCACCCGAGATTTATTTTCTTCTACAGTCGTGGGAATTGATGTTCGCTTAAGGAATTTTCACCGAAGCTTGTTAGCGAAGAATGTGAGAATAATATGTTGCTTGGCACTTTTGAGATTTTTTTTTTTGTGTGTGCCTGTGTATAGTATTTAATCATGTATATATGCTTCTGTGCTTTTTTCTTCATTACTGAAGATGTTTCTGCTTTTTGAAAACGGGGTTTGAATAAATTTGCTTGCTTTGAAAGTAAAGTTGATGTTTTTTCATTTCATTTTATGGTTCTCGTAAGCTTTCTAAAAAACAAAAATCGAGCGTAAAATGGATTGGTTTCTCTTGTTAAAGTAGAGTAATAGTATTCTAATGTAGTTTTGGGAAGTTGATATTTCTTAGTTCAAGACAAGCATGCCAAAAGTCGAAAGGTACAAAATAACACTCGGAGAATATAAAATTTGCGAAACTTGTATTTCCCCCCGACTTTTTTATTACCTTTTGCTACTGTGACTGTTCCTGGTTTCGGAGGAAATATTCCTTTCGAAACTGTGATTACATCAAGGACTTGCCTGCTGTAGGTAATGACTGGAATCATGATCCCATGGATCCCTAGTGATCTCTGCCATGAGGTTTTACTGTCTTTGGTAAACACGGGTGACGCACCTTAGCGACCAATTTTTATTTTCGACCCTTCTTGTCAACCAATTTTTATTTTATTTTCACTAATTTTTTTGAAACGTCTCAATCTCTGTCAGTCACAGATTCATTTAATCCTCATAACTTTTAGGTTTTTTCGGGGAACCTCTTCTCATCTTAGTAAAATATATCATATTTGAAGTAGATCAATATAAGTACTTTATGAAAAACAAATTGTAAAGAAGTATTGCATTTTTAAGAATTTTAATTTACTCATTTTTAGCATTAACTCGTGCTCCAGGAATCACCTACCCTTGCATTATATTTAATGATTGGGGTGCATTTGTATTTTTTTTTTTTTACATAAATGATCGAAATTTAGCTTTAATGATGTTATCTGCTATCACATTTAATATTCTGCATTTAATTTGTTTCATATTTTGCTTTTGTTGCCATATACGCTAAAAAAAGATTTTTTTTTACGGTACACGCAATGGTAAGTTGCTTTTAAATAAGAGCGGTCGTACAAGCTGCGCAGCGAACGTGAACCTTATTTTGCTCACATTGACTGAACAATTGGAAAATCTGGAGCTACTTTTGCCCTCTGCTGACTTCGCCTTACGGATGTCGGCAGCCCCACTCATGAAGCTTCTGATTAATTTTCAAAGATAACTATATGTGTTGCGCACTCACGTACACACACACACACACATATATTAATACATATCAGTCAACTAATGTGAAATGTTTTATAATTTTCTTTCATCTAATTTTTATTTTGCATCGCTGAAGTCTAGAAAACATGAAAAGAATACCTGCTCTCTTTTTTTTTTTTAATTGCTCGCATCGATTAGCAATTTCAAAGTGAAAATAGTTTCATATGCGAAATTTTTAAATTATCCGATTGCATTTTAACACTTTGAACGACACGCTTATTTCAGTTGCCTTTCCTATCTGGCTAACTTGAATTTCCCATGATCCATTGTATATTTTAGTGAAATATAAATAACAGAGAAAAGTTAATTTGTGTTATTCGTGATGCATTTTTGAAATACTGAGAAATCCACGTCAGGAATTTAAAAAAAAATGCTGGGAAAAGCTAGGGCCACGCAACCATTTTGTAAAACCTAGGTAGGCTGAAGGCAAAAAACTGTGCCAAAAAAGTTGTGACATAGTGTGGAAACTGTATTGATTCACTTTTTATTTGCTTGGAATATTTCAATACAACACATCGCAAAATGTGCGCATATTTAAGCTTACAAGTTATATAAATAAAATTACTTTTGTATGTTCTATATTACATAAAATTTCTTCACACCATTTTAGTAACAATGATAATATTGAAAAGTTTAAATACATTGAACCGTAACTGGAAGTATGCGTTTCTAGTAATGTTGGCTTCGCTGGTCACCGTTGACCCTAATGACATCCAATGTATTAATGCATTTTCAAATTGCTTCTAAATTTGATTCTGTTTTTGGTGAACGTTGTAAATAACTATTAATAATTATGTGAAAGATTGAAATTTGTGTGACTGTAAAAACTAGGATACGAAATTTTTATATTTGATACATTTCGTTAATTTTTTGTGGATCTGCGAGTTTGACATGATCGCTTTTTAAAATATTAGTATATTTTGAATAACATTTCGTACGCAGAAGAGTCAAAACGAAATAAGTTGTTCTTAAAAGGTTATTTTCTGTTTGCAAAAATACTAATAAGTCTTTCGCGTTATATATTTTTTTGTTTGGAAAAAAAGATACCATTTTTATTTTATCATTTTTCCTACTCGCGAGTAATTTATTTTCATTTATTAATTGTTTAGTCTTAATTCGTGCTTGATTCTTAATTCGTGGTACGATTGTAGAATGATCTTATGATCTATTTTGTTAAATTTTCTTCTATATATTAAGGGGGGGGATGGACTGATTTGAACAAAAAATTGCAGTTTAATAAAACCTTTTGCTCCCTGTCGGACAGTGAAGACAAAACGTAATGCTTATATTAGAGCATTTTTAAAAATGGATCGAGTTTTATGTGCTATTTTAAACATCGGGCGAAGGAAAAAAGCCTAATGATATTCATTTTTACCAGTCTGTCTCAACCTTCTAATTTTGACCCCATTTTGTTTAAAATGCAAAGCATAATGACATTTCCTGAAAGTTTTAGGTTCAAAATAACGAAGTCCGTCGCCAATAGTCATCGTGTTGCTTCTAGTGCGACGTTCCCGAAACCAAACCAATCCTACAAGTTTTAGTGAACGTTGTTCATGAAGACGCTTTCTTCCAACCGTTACCCAAAGTAGTTCCGTAAACATTCTTGTTCGTCACCTCCAAGGAAGAATTTATGGCATCCTTGGCAAATAAAAGCTATCTCCGTATTTCTTATTCTTCACGCACGGTTTAAAATAAAAGAACAAATTCTCGTAACGTAAGTGGTTGCCGTAAAAAACACCCCAACAAAACAAAACTGCTTAATAGCTAAGAAAGGGAAGTTGTGGAGAGAGAGTTAGAGAGAGTGAGTAGGAAAAAGAGCACACACACATGTGCCTCGGAACTACTTACCACTAATTATGGCGCGTGTGGGGTCGCCAATGTCATTATGAATGGCTGGAAAGAAAGAGGTTCGGATGAACTGGTCTGTGGATATTATTCCTATGAAGGATGGGATGCATTTATGCCGGCAGAATTTTTTTTTTTTTTTTTTGGCTTTGTTTACTGGATCTTGGTATTAAATGTTCTACGAACTTTACGTAGTAGCCGATCGAATTTATGTTCCGAAACCTTATGCTGCTTTGCGTGATGTAGGTAATTTTATACATTTTGAAATATGGTTTTAAAAATATTTTTTTTGTGTGTTTTATAGTATAATGCAATAACGCAAGTTTACTTATTGAAAGGTACATCCCACTTAAAGACCATAAATTTTTTTTAAAAACTTATTTATTTGATTTAGGGTTGGAGTTTTGCTCAAATCCTGATTATAAATTTTAATCAGTAGGTTTGAAATTATTATGACATTTAGTTGCATGTCATTTTTGGAGTTGATATTTAAATTATAATATATTGTGAGTAGTTTTAAACCTTATTAATCATTCTGTGTAATTAAAGTTATTTGAATACTAGAAAATGTTCTAACTGTATATTTCCGCGGAAGCTTAACATTATCGTATTTTTGATTTAAACGATAGAATTTTTTTCAATGTTTCAAGAAAGGAATTAAAAAAATAAATAAATAAATAAAACAGATACAGACAAAATGAACTCATTTACCATAATTATGAATAATGAGCTAGGGAAAAAATCGTTTGTGTAAATCATAGCACACCCTTCAGCTATTTGCGTGAATAATATTTTGATTACATGTGATTTGTCACAATATTCTGAATGGGCAATATGAAATTTTCGTGCTTCGCTTAAAATCACTTAAAATTCTATCCCTTAGAATTTGAAAATCCATATTTTTTTTTAAATATGGACTTTCAAATCTTTTTTTTTTTAAATATGGAATCTTTCTTTAGTAATTTAACCAGTTTTTTGAAATTTGATTGAAATATTAAATTATTTTCATTCATATTATAGCAGGTGGTCGCCTAGAGGCGGAAACAACCTATACGAAGCTAACTCACGGTGAAGGAATTGGTGGTAGAGACCTTATGATAACTCATGCACTGAAGGAGGAAGGAGCGAATGTTCTTCACACTGACACTCTTTTAGCTCATCTACAAGTGGTTAAGGCAGCTGTCTATGTATCTGTGGATGTCTTTGACATGTGAGTCTCTTTTTCGTCTTTTATCTCAGCTCTCCCCCCCCCCCCTTTTTTTTTACTGCATTGAAAATTAACGGGTCATGTAGAAATTCAGAGGATAATGTTTCTTTATAATAAGTAAATGTATATCGAAGCTATATTCATCGAACATTAGGCGAATGTAATCTTAATGTATTCACATTATACTAATGAATAGAATGCAAATACTTGCTCAATGCGTTTTCATGTAGAAAAGTGCCGCAGTATTAATTTCGTAATCAGACTTGACTGTCATATTAAGAGATGCGTGTTATATTTGCTACTCTTTTCATTTGAATTGTTTCATTCATTCTTCTTGCTGTTGCATATACTAGATTCCGTTTCGTTTATTTTTTAAATAAACGAGACGAATAGTTTGAATTTAAAAGTTTAAAGTGAAAAATTGAATACTTTTTAAATGTTGCTATATATTAATGTGTGTTGGTAATTACTTGAAATGAAATAGATCATTGGATATTTTTCTACTTCTGTAATCTTAATCTTTTGTTATAAGGAGAAGACAGGCTTTAAGATGTTATTTGATCACGGAATAGAAGATTTGTGTTTTTTTTTTAATTCATAATAATTTAGATTATACGTATGCTTATAAATACATTTCTGAAACGAATGAATTTTGTATTTCTTGCTTTTACATTAAATGAAGGAAAACTGAAAAGTAAAGCATTCGGGTTTTTTTATATTGTTTCAGTACCGTGCCATTAAATTTTTTAGTTTTAATACTTTCACGTGGAGAGAAACTTTAATTGATGTTTGTCTTATTTGCAATAATTTTGAGTTTCGTTGTAAACTGTTTTGGATATTGCTTACCTCTTTCACTGTCTTTTGATATTCATTCTTTTTATACATTAAGATGGTATATTAACGGAGAAAATAATTGTTGATTATTTTTTGGATTTGAGTTGAGTTCCCTTTCCTCAGCTGAATCGGTTTTTTTAGAACTATTTGTTAATCTAGATTTTCAATATGAAATTGATTTCAATAATTGTTGCCGTTAGAACATTAAGTATGTGTTGCGTGATGAGAACAAACTAAATCATATGCATTCTCATTGTCTAAAATAAAACTAAAATATGGCCTTGTATGTGAAGAAATTGGAAAAAGTATGTCTTAATGGGGGGAAAATTCCATTATCTGTATTATGTTTTCTGCGTTCCAAGCTGTATACTTCAAAAAAAAAAAAAAAAACGTGTTTTTAAATTTTATGTAGTTAATTTTACACCATTATATTTTCTTTCGAAATATGTAATTTTTTAAAAAAAATTTGCGCTTTCAATATTTTTCTTTTGAGTTTTTAACAGTAAATTGTTTCCTTTTCAGATCGTGGAGTTTGAAAGATGTGTGCAATTCTCTAAGCTTTCCTTTATCGGAAGAACATTATTTAGATATGGTATGCATGTTTGACGTTTTTCTTCCCCTTTTTAAAATTGATCATAACTATTGAATTAGATGTGTTACTTACATAAAAAAAATGTTTTGTTTCAGACATTAGAAAATTTATCTCCGTGTGTAATAATTACTCCTTTAGATTGTTTTTGGGAAGGTTCGAAACTTTTAGGACCAGAGTATCCTGTAAAACTACCGTAAGTATTTTATTTGCTATACATGTTTTTTTTTTATTTCTTGGATTTCATTCGCATTAAAATAATATTTTTTTTTGTTGAAGTTATGGAATGCTTTAACGCATTACCTTTGATTGCTGCGAAAATAAAATATTCTAAAAAAATAAGTATATTATGTAGAATCGATTTTTAAAAGTTTAAACTACATTAAATACATTTAAAAGCAAATATTGTTTCACTTCTGTCATTTATTCTGGAGTTTTTTTTTTTTTTTTTTTTTATTTTGCTCAAAATTACTGGGTTTAACAATTAATTAGCATATTATAGCAATTTGTTGTAAAATGTTTGAGGTGAATTTTTTTTTTTGCAAGTATATAAAAGTTAATTCAAAATTTTACGCATAAATATCCCTTAAACTCAACTGCAATGTATGAATCATTTCAAATTTAACTTTATTTAACCCTCTCTTTTACTGTTATAACCTCACTGTAACCTCTCTGTTACTGAGAATACAAATGAGGAGATACTCTTCTAGATGGGGGAAATAAAACCTCTATGATATTAATTCGTAAGTTACAAATTTATATTACGTCCTTAGAATTTAGAAGTACTCTATAAATATACTTTTCATTTAAAGTGAAGTTAAAATCGTTTGACATTACTATACAGGAGACGAGAAATGTGGATGTGTTTTATGCCAGAAAAGAATGGATTGAAAGTTAGCAGAAATGAATAATAATATGAAATATTGTTTCTTTTTAATAGTGAGGCATTTTTCTGTGTAAAAGTATTCTGAGTTCGGGTTCGTTAGATGAGAACAGTTTTAAGTGTTACTTTTTTTATACCTCTATTTGGTTGATTTCCTATTAATTTCTAAATTATGTACTTTTGATCCCCCTTCCATTTTTCCCCAAGGGTTTTTTCTACCCCCATTCTCACCACTGATAACACCGAATTCACTTTTAATCGGAATTCTGTCTTAATCAATACATCTGCTCGAAAATTCCAACCCAGAATTTAGTATAATGTCAGTGGGTTGCGCGCTATCGGAAAGATCGCCAAAACGAGTGCTGGAGGGTCTTCATTTCACTTCTTCCTTTCTGTCAGTTTTCCCTTCTTTTTTTAGCAGTTAACGGTTTACTTATTCTTCTGGTTGCTCAGAGCTTTGGTTGGGTGGTCCTATTGTGTAACGTCTCAATAACGATAAAGGAATGTCACTGCACGCTTTTTCTTTTCTTTCTTGCCCTCATTTTGCCAATAAACGAAGAAAAAGTACGATCCGGTAGAAAGGCACCTTGTTTTATTGCATTTTTATACGTTTCCCGACTTTGCCATTGACCTTCACAGTTTATTTCCAGGTTACTTTATTTTTGACTAATTATGCGCGGAATATATATTATGTTATATAGTATTATAGAGGAAAAACTATAACTTTATAAAAAAAAAAAAGAATTATTATCGAAATTTTCGGCATTTATTAAGAGATTTTGCAGTGAAATGATATTTTGTACAGTTGAAATATCTCAAAGTTGCTACTGTTCAACGTCATTGAAAATTCGTGGATGGACACAGATTTTAAAACCTTTTTATTCGGTTTTATTGAGCAATTATCCAAAACATGTAATGGATTTATATTGAATTAACGTCGTTCTAGAACTGCACGAGAGGATTTGACAACGGACCTTATAATTCGGAGCTATTGCCAGGTGTCTGTTACGATTCTTGAATTGGTATCTTTCTTGATTGACTCGGGAGTTGCTGCTTGAAAATTGTGTGCAACAACATGAGTTATTTATCACAGCGTTCTTGAGTGTAACTAAGAACTCGAACCTGCTATTCGTCTATGACTTCACTAGACCATGCTAAAAATGAAATTGCTTTTCGATAGAGTTGTTCTATACCCTCAGTGGGCATATATGAGTACAAGCTCCACAGACCCGTGGAATCTTAATGGTTTTTTTTCTTTCTCCCCCTTTTTTCCTTTTTTGGTTGTTGATTTATGGTTTACTTTTGTCATATTTTCAACAAATCTTTAGCGCAACTTAACCAGAATTGGCTCTTGCACCTCAAACATTATCTATAACTTACTTAATAATTTAAAATTTGAATATTTCTGAGTATTATTACTATTAAGTTAAAGAAGGAAACTGAATATTTTTAAATTTTATAGATCCAGTGTGTTGTGTGTGTAACATATAGCACTAGGGCATTATTATTCTATTTGAAAAGTGTTCCGAGTTTTTAGCATAAAGCAATTGCGAGGTAATTAACAATTAATCGGAAATACACAATTAATGATCAGTCTGCGTAACGGGAGGCTTTCGTACGTCCCTGTTGTAAGAAGTTTCGTCTCTTCGCGGATGGATGATTTGTGGCATTCATCTATATCCTTCTCCTTTTCTCCCCTCTTTCTGAATCATTTTTTTTTTCTTTCCTTCTATTTGCCACCCTTTTACTTCTCATGGATAATTAATCTCCCATAGACTGAGTTCTGTTTTCTAAAATTTTGTAATTGTCAATAAAATCTTTTTTTGACAATTACAAAAATTTTCTTAAATATTTTTAATATTTTAAATAAGCTTGAATATTTTTGATTCAAGCTTATCAATGTTAAAACTATATTAAGTAAATAAGACTTAATTTTATGATTCCATTTGTATAAATTGGTTTAGTTTTAACATAGAAATAACGTTTCGTAAATAAAACACAAACATCAATTTTTCATTTTGACATTGCCCGCTTCAAATATATCGATATGGGGAAAATATCTACAATTATGTATGTATTATTTTTCGGAATTTCGTTTCGTTTTTTAGTCATTTTTAGTATAAATGTTTTTAATATTTGGAAATATTTTAAAAATATTTTATAAAATGGTTGGTTTGATATGATTGTTGTACAGAATTTAAATACATGTTATTTATTTATTTATAACAAAAAAATTATTTCAGAGGCCTGAGTATGAATGCAGTACAGTGGGCTAATTTGAATCCTCAAGAACTTCTTGAAACAGTTAAAAAATACTATACCTCATCCAATACTTTACAGGCCATGGAAACTTTCATGAAACGAGTGAGTAAAGTTTATTATAATGAATAAATACCGGTACTAGGCGGTAAACAAGATAGGCGGCTGCATACGGCGGCAAAACCGTCTGCACTAGAACTCAAAATAAATAAATGAACTCAAATCTCGAAAATATGTTTGGATTATTTGAATCTAGATTGTAAATGAGTCGTAAAATCAAATGCAGCAGGAGTTGACTGAAGCTTTTGCCGTTCTTAAATTAATTAATTTCCCTTAAAAATGGCCAAATTTGAGCATTGCCTTAAGAATTTTGCTAATATTGCTCATGAATGAACAGGCAAACGAATTTTTTTAAAATTAAAAATAATAAAATTTATTTGAGATCCGTGTCTATGCAAAATCGTCTTAATGGATTCTTAGCGATGGTTGTTGAACGTGAATGGAGTAATAAATTATATGTGAAAGATGTAATTCGCAATTTGGTAGAAAAGGAACTTTGAAGAGATAGCATTAATTTATAGGTGTCGACAAGATATTACTTTCAACGCAACAATTATCCTTAAATCTATATTAGTATTATTGTTTGAATTCATTTATATGCCATTTTTCTGGTTAATATGGTTCTTTTATAATTCTGATTAATTCTTCAAATTTCTTTTGAAGCGAGAGGGGAGGTAGACATTTTTTGGGTTTGCATAGAGTGGCAAAAATGCGTCAGAGCCACTTTTGACAATAGACACTTTACTATTATTTTTTCTAATGAGTATATAGAAAAAGCGAAATGTCCAATTATATGTAACGAGAAAAGAAATATTGCTGCTTCGAATTACTATAATCATATTAACCGAGAACTTTCACAATAATCCATGAAATTGAGAATTCAAGGAGATAACAACAATCTCATCTGTCTCAAACACACTATTGTCTGTATGAATCGTACAAAACAGGACCATTCGATTCCTAGGTTACCAAACGATAAAGATTATAAACGATGACAATATGATTACATTCTAAAAAGTTGTCTTGTTTTTGTTGTTTGATTTCTAAATCGCAGAATGATATTTATTGTTAAAATTTGATTTCAAACTCAATTTCGGTGCATCTGGCAAAGGTTTGTACTTGCGCTTTGTAAGTTAGGGTTTGGTTTTCACTATTGATTTAAAAAAAAGTAATGAACTCTAAAGTTGATTTGGGTTAAAAGTATGAAAAAAACTGACATTAATGTTATATGAGTAATCATGGTCTTGATCTCGTAGCCGGCGATGTTTCCCTCGGGCCACGTATTCGAGTCCTTATTCTATTGAGAAACCCCATGTCTAAAGATACGTCTTTTAGATGGGTTGATGCACGATAGATTTATCGAGGTTCAAAGTTTTACGTTGGAACAACCATGTTAATAAAATCACTGAATGGTTGTCGATTTTATCACCTACACTGTTAACGTACGTAATAATAGTAACCGATAAAAAATATTACGACCGTGACATTTTGTGAACTATGGAATGAAAAAACATGATTGTTATAACGATTCGATAATGCTATATATGATTATATTTGAAAACAAACGTGTTTTTTTTATTTTGTTGTTGTTGATGGATTTCCTCGTAATGTTTCTCATAATTTTAGAATTATTTTATTTAGAATTTTTCAGAGTTATACTGTGCATATACTCTTAAGAGAAAAGGAACAATTTTTCTTTTGACTGAGATGCATTTTTTTTTTTGTCGCGATCACGTAAAATCATCGAGCGCCGAATCCACCCCAGTACAACCTGCACAAAGCGCATCGAAATCCAGTGTGCGAATTTCTTTTTAGCCTTCCTTCTAGTAGTAGTGTAAAGCAGGTAACCCATCCACCAGCAGCATCTTGAATGAATCTCTTTTTCCTCCCCTCCCCCTTTCCCCGCACAAGAGAAGCTGATTCGTTTCAATCTTCTTTTTTTTTTTTTTTTCATTTTACGAAAAGGAAAAAGAACCCTCTACGCCAGTGGGAGAAACTGAGAAATAGCCCCAGGTTTCGCTGATGTTGACCACCCGCTTTACTATCGGGGTGGTCCCCGACTACGTCATACTCTTTTCCCTCTTCCCCTCTCTTTTCGCCCACCACCGAAGCTGAGGCAAATGCCGCCCCACCCTCTTCGTTCTACCCCTCTCTTCTATTCTGTGGCTGGTATTATAATCCTCCTTTCTTCTGACCTGCATCCTCATGCGGTGTAGGACTTTTTTCTTTTGCTTTTTATTCGGCATTTCCTTGCTGTGGGCCAAGTATCTTGTCAGAGGGTTTAATGGCACTGTGTGGATAGAAGTCTTTTACGATTTGCATCTGAATCTGCCTGTGCTGCCTCTGTGGAATCACCAAACTATCCCATAGCCAGTTGTGATTTCGACTGATACCTTTATGGTTTTTTTTTTTTATTATATCGCGTAAGGTGTAGCACCGATGAATAATTTTATAGGAAAAAAAAAAGAGGGGAAATATTGCGAAGTTTGTTATTGGTTTTTTTACGTAGTAATGTATACTTTTTACTTTTTTAAAATTATCAATGATAATGATGAAATATTTAATCAAAGACATGCGAGGTTTAAAATATAATTTTTTGTTATTTTTTTCATTAATTTTTTCGTCTGATTTCCATACATAACGGGGGATTACGAGGCTAGAATTAATTTTCGATCCCTGAGGGACTGGATTCAGTGACGTAGCTGTGGAGGGTGGGTTATAGAGGTTGCAACCCTACCCCCTATAAGAATTGCTGAAAACTGAAATTTTAAAATGAAACTTTTTGTACTGAATTTTAAAAAAAAAATCTAGAAAAAATTTGTATTCGAAGTCCTGTGGTCCACATAAAAATTTTTCATCTTAAAAATAAATCTTGAAATTTGAGATTAATTTTGAGACATGAGTTGATGTTGGAGAATTTCCCGAAAAAAAAAAAACGCCACGCACTTGACTGGGTTTGATCGATAAATGTTACGCACTTTTTGATCCTTAACGGAATTATCGTGTTAATGGCTGCAAATGTAATAATATATTGCATAAAGTAAATCCGATTTTGCATTCGCAATTCTCCATTGCAAAGCGTTTGATGTTTTTGATTGCATTTCCATCAGGTATCATATGAATTAATACATTTTCCAATGTAACTTTTTTCCTGTAAAAGAGTGTGTGCGAGTACATTATAATTACCGTATGAATATATTGGTTAAATTTAGATCCATAAAAAAAATTTCTCCTTTTGACTATCACTCACCCTATGAGTGATTTTTTTTCTCGGTGATTTATAGTACACCGTGTTTAATTATTCTTTTGTAATTTGCTTTTCGAATTCATTTTTAGCATTTAATTATTCATCCAATTATTGATTTGATATATTTGTTAAATTTTATTAGAGAATCGTATTTCCTTTCTCTCATATTTTCCTTATTTCATGGGGGAAGAAATATTTTCCTTTCTCTCATTTGTCTTAAGAGTAAAGCGATAATTGTTTGAATCGTAATTGGGGAAACCATTATCTTCATTTGTCTTCATCAAGCCCTGCGTAACAACTCTATCCTAATACAAAACTGAGAGAGCTTGCTTTTTTCTTCTGCTTAAAAACCTTATTTCGCCCCTCCCGTTCGAAGTACACCCGAAAAGAACTTTTTTCAGTGCATGAAACATTATTTTGAACACTTCTTGCGTGTGAGTTAACCTTACCCCATGCTTTTAAAAGAAAAGAGAGCCCCCCATATGAAAGAATGTATCTGTGTGTGGTATGGATTAATTAATTTAGTTTTTTTTCTATCGCTCATATTTTTCTGTGATTTTTGTAACCTTGATACTTCAAATCTTTTTAAGACAATCTCTTTTATCCCCACCCCCAGTTTTTACGGGATTATTCGAAAAACGTCTCAAAGTTTGACACTTCATTCCTTTTTTTCCCCTCCCTCTCACCAGGAATTGCATTGGCTATGTCTTTATCATAGCGAATATATTACACAAGATATTTTTTGGCATTTAAGTAAATTAGCCATGACGTTTTTTAGAGCTAAGCAAAATAAACAAAACGATGATTTTTTTTATTAAATAGTTTAATAATGGTCTTAGTTTGTTGTTTAATAAAGCCGAAAATGGAATATGACCGCGCTGAAATGATATATATAAGTGTGAAAATTGTCATTTGTATTTTAATCCCATATCTTAAAAATCTTTTTGATATCTGTTACCCCTGAATATAGTGAAAAAATATGCTTTTCAACTCGGTTTTCTCATCAATTGTGATTTGAATTATTTCAATTGTTTGATATGTTTGTAAGTTAAGAATATTATATAAGGAAAAAAAATACCGATTTAAAGTTAACAGTGTTAAAGATTTGTAAAATTTTATTCCGGATGCGTAAATACTCATTACAAGGCGAATAAAATAAAAATATTCGGTTTCTCTTCCCCCCCTCTCTATCGTACAGTATTTTCCTTTAATATTAATAAGCCTGACATGTTTCAAAGTATGCAGAGTTGTCAAATTGTACTCCTAATTTTACAGCGCTTACTGTTTCTCTCTTGTGTGCGGAAAGCGTGCTCTGTTTCCTAGAGATGAAAAATGTTCGGGCACTTTGCCAAGACTTCTTGTGTGGTCTTTCATCAATGGGTTAGGAGTACGTACTACGAATTTATCTCCTTATCGTGTTCACCTTGCGATTTCGTAAATCGCTGCTATTGTAATTTATGGTAATCGTGATTAATAGTTAGAAAAATTATTTAAAAAAACCGACATTTGTAAACATGAGACGAGTTTTTTTTTTTTTTTTTTTTAACTTTCTCCCTTATTTTATCTTTCATGCAATAAAAGGTGATACAGTGATGCGGGATATTTAAAAATGTTTGCTTCAATTATTAATTCTTTATAATTTTAATGAAATTTTATGTGTCTGAAAAAATGATTATATTTTGTAATGAAGATGGAAAGTTTTTGAAGTGTCGAGCTAACGAAAAAATGCATTTGAACAAATTTTAATTCATTAATTTGATGCTGCTGATGAATATTTATCTGACAATCCCCCCCCCCTTCTTAAACTGCATACTTGTATTCTAATGATATCTTCATTACCTTTTTCAAAACTGAAACATGATACATTATTGTATATAATTTGCCTTTCTATTTTTTTTTATTTCATATTTCTCATACTGTTCAAAATAGAAATGGATGTATTTATTTCTATTATAGGCCGGAATAACGACTGCCTATCAAGAAAAGCCATGTTTAAATCCAAATGACGAACTTTGTCCATCTTCGGCTCCCAATAAAAAAAGTTTAAAGGTGAGCTTTATTATTCAAAAAATTTGCATTTCACAATTTCAAAGAAATGCTCTCTTACATTAATATTTATATATATATATATTTTAAAGCCTTTAAATATTGGAGCCGAGCTGACTGGTGGATGTTTTGGATTTGCAACTAAATATATGCAATGGCCAGAAGGTGCTCTTTTAGGAGGTGTCACAAAAAATAAAACAGGTCATATAATAAGGTAATCTTATTAATATTTTTAATAAAATTTTAATAAGATTTTGGAAAATATCTTCATTTGTAAAAATGTTGTTTAATTTTCTATAGGGCAGAAGCTTTGCAGACTATAATTGAACTGATGTCAGAAGAAGAAATGTTCAAGTTTTGGAAAGATCATATCAAAGTTCATAATTTAGACTGGAATGTAGATAAAGCAAAAATGGTTTTGGAAGCCATTCAGAGGAGAATTACTGAAGTAATTATGTTCTTTTTGTAATTTTATTCTTTTGTAATGTCTTGTGGTATGTCAATTATAAAATGTAAGTAAGATGCTTCTGTATATTTTAAAAACTTTTTAAATATATATGTATTAATTTTTATGCTTCTTGAAAGGAGTGGTTGTAAGTATGTTGTTTTTTTCCTCCATAAATATTATAATATTTTTTCACATATTTATAATTGTAAATGTATTTCAGGTTGTAATTGGAGAAGCTGAAACCTCCAATTTATCTTCACGTAATTCAGTTAATGTGTTCTCACATGCTTCATTAAATGATGTTATGAAAGAATTTTCCAAAATAAACTTTCGTAGAATTGCTTTGGGACCTTTTATCATGGTAAGTGCTTAACTTTGTTTCAAAAAGTTATTCTTGTTGAGCAATAAAGGATTTTTCTTTCTCTTTTTTTTTTTTTTTTTTTTTAAAATTTTTTTTTTTGGATAAAAAATTTTTTTTTTTTTTTTTTTTTTTTTTTTTTTTTTAATTAAAAGTTCTTGCATGTGCAGCAGATGCACACTTTTGTGTGTACCTGTTTACTTTATTATTTGATTTTTTTTATTTCAAAATTGAAAATATTTACTTTGATATTTATTAATTTTGCTTTTTTTCCCCAGATGGTGTGGATTTTTTTAACCCATTGTTCCAATCCAATAAATTCTCAATACTTGCTACTAGTTTCAGGATTTGCTCTTATTGTTTTAGCTGTGGTATTTGGTTTAGTGTTTGCTTCTACATTTGGTTATTACATTAGTTCTACAATATTTGCATTCAATATTATTTCTCTTCAGGTAAATTTTGTTATATTATGTTATGTAATAGATTTGTGAAGTATCTTTGAATTTTTACCTTATTATCCTCAAATTGTTACTTTATTTTCTATATCTACAGAGTCACTTAAATTTTCTGTTCCTTTTAATTGTTTAAGAAGTTTGAAACTGTCTCAATTAAAATAAACTTCAAAAATTATTTTATTTTAAAGTTCCCTTGCATAATTTATTGTTTTTATGGTGTTTTTAAAAATTAAACTTTCTTTTAGGTTGTGCCTATCATTGGATTAGGCTTAGGAATGGGCAACGTATTTCTGGTGATTAATGAATACAAGCAATGCTTGAAATTATCATGTTCAGAGGTATTTATTTTAAAGTGTAATCGAAATTCTCTAAACTCTTAACTAGTTGATTTAATATTGTATTCTTATGAATACATTTTAATGCAATGGGAAGAATACCCTGTTCTCAGTTTCTTATAAAGCCTTTTCTTTTTCTTCATCTTCATAAATTTTTGAAACCAGTTCCTCAATGTTTAACCAATTAAGAAATTTGCTTGTTCTCTTTTCATCTTTGATCTATTTTTTATTGTTTGTTTAAAATGATATGCAAGTTTATATATCTTAGTGATCTTAATACATTTATATGTGTGTGTGTGTATATATATATAATAAATTAATATTAACTTGAAAACATCACTATTGAAGTAATCTTATTTTATACACCAGTAATTATATTTTTGTACATTTTTATTTTTATTTATGGCCACTCTAGTATTTAAGTGTATTGGATCAAAAGAATAGATTAAGGAATTTTTTTAAAAAAAGAACTTGAATGAAAAATAATTGTTCTCTTAAAAGATGAGTATATTCCCATTCTTAAATAGAATATAATTCTATGAATTACTTTTTAAAGGATACTCTGAAATAAACAAGATTCTGGATTGAATATTTTAAAATTTTTCCTAAATCTTTATTTTGCTTATCAAATGCTAGTTGAAATGTTTATTGTATCACTTAAAATTGTTTCCCTTTCAGGAACTCTTCACTGCTGAAGTTTTTAAGAGGACTGGTTTAAACCTAATTCTAAACTGCCTTAGTCAATTGGGTTCTTTTTTTATTGCTAGTTTCATTCAAATGCCTGCTTTAAGAACTGCTGTTCTTCAACTGGGAATAATTGTAGTTTTCAATTTTTTGATAATAATATTTATATATCTAGCATGTATTAGCTATGCTGTAAAGAGACATTTTAAAAGGTAAGTTTTGAACTATATATGCTTCTTTAACTTTGTTTTCAACAATCAATAATATTTTAATTCAACTGTTAGATGAATAGAATTTCCCATGAAAGAATTCTTTTTTTTTTTTTTTTATAGTATTGAACTTTTTTTTTAGATTTTTCTTTTAAAATTTCATTGAAATTTCATTTTAAATTTATCAAGTTTCAAAATTCTGTGTTAAATTTGTGATAATATTATTCCTGAAAGTTAATATTTGTAGAAAATTTGAGTCATAATAATTATGAGCCTTAAAATTAAGCTTAAGTAATAATTCATATTCTCTGCTTTCATTGATAGTTTAAATAAATTCACTTTTAGAATCAAACATTTTTATAATTTAATAAATGGCACTGAAAATTTTTTATTTTTCAAAAAAAAAAAAAAAAAAGTATTTAATAATTGCATAAAATTATTTATTAGCAGAACCTAGAATCTTGTTATTTTAAAAAAGTCTGATGTTATTTGTAAAATAAGTGACTTAAAATAGCTGAAAAGGAACTTAAAACTTAATAGCTGAATAACTTAATAACAATAATAGTTTCATCTATTGTAAGCAAGCTTCTTATGCAAAGCAACATATAACTATATATATTCAGAAATTTTCAAGTGTGAATGCTTGACTGTTTTATGTGAAATTATTGAAAATTTTCTTTAAACTTCCTCATTGACACTAAAATCATACTGAAATAGTGTCAGCTGATTGTATTCAATATTCACTTATTTATATTATTTAAAAACTTTTTATAGTATTTATATTACTGTGCACTTATGTTCTGCATATTAAAATCTGACTTTCAAAACTTACGGAAGACATTCTTAAAATGGTCTTAATAATCTTTAGTTTCTTCTCTTCCCGAAAACGAACTTGGAACTCTTCAAATAGCTTATCACATTAAATAAATGGAGGGAGTTTTAATGACATAAAGCCTAATTCTAAAGAAATTCATAGTGTGAGTAATATACTCTTAAAATAATGTATGTCTCAATTGCAAACATTGTATAGCACTGTCTTCCTATTCCCCTTCCAATATTGATTTGAATTATTTCTCTGTGGAAAAGAAAATTGCATTATATTTGAATGATTTGTAACTCAAACCATATTTTCCCTCACAAAAAACACCTAATTTAGGTGAAAGAAAAATCATTACAAATTCCTGAAAAGGCCTTATAAAAATGACACCAAGTAATAAAAAGTGACAAAGCAATATATTAACATGTAATTCTGTATCTGGAAATCATAATTAGGACAATGGGAATGTTATTCTGGTTAAAAAATTACTTACTTGCAAAATTGTGGTCTCTGTTCTATAAGCACTGGGGAATCCACAATTGTATATAACAGTGAATTTGTTAAAATATTTATTACACTAGACAAATGGCGTTGCTAACATTGTTGGCAGATTTGCAAATTGTTATAAAAACTATCTTTGTTTCAGGTTTCTTTTTTTTTTATATTCAAACTTTAGTTCCTATTCTATGACATTATGCAAAGACAGCATTAAGATAAAATTAAAGGTGTTCTTATAACCTTACTGTACATAAATATGGTCATTTATATTCTTGCTTGTGTTGGTACAAGAAACAAAATTATATTACTTTTTTATTTTCTGCATTTTAATGTAAAGCTTATGTACTTTATTTTAACATAAGATTCATACTTTTTAGTTTGTTGTTTTATGCATTTTTGATAAAAAAAAATACCTTTCTTTGATTGTAATTATGAAATTGTGTTTGCATATACATCAACAATTTTTTTTTTCAGCGATGAGATTCCTTCTAATGGAGAGAAAAATGAGAAGCAAAAGAAATCAAACCGGTCCTCTAATCATGCTCATTCAAGTTCATCCGCTATAGTTCCAATCCGCCAAGCTGTTACCCATGCTTTACCTCCTGATGGAAGCCATGTTGTCACTGTACTAATGCCATCTGGTAATCAACCTGAAGATGCTTGGCCTCGCTTAGGAACACCAAGTATGTAATTCTGTATTGAATTGATTTTGCCATCCATTATATTTTCAAAGTTAAAATGCAACAGTAATATATATATAAGCACGCACGCTCGCAAGCGAGCACGCACACACACACAGATTTACATTTGGCTTGTTGTTTGTTAGTTACCTATGCTTTTAAAAAATATTTTTACTTCATTAATAGCTTATGTATTGTTGAGCACTTAACAAAATATTTCTGTCTCAAGTCTGATTACAGTATTAGAATAACATTATCTCCAATTGTGAAAATTGAATTTCTTAATTCTTTTCTCTTGAGGTAATGTTTTCTAGGTCTTGGTTAAGTTATATCTTGAACTGAGTTTTAATATTTTAAAATTAACCGCTTTTTATTTTTAATTATTTACATGTATTCTTGATTACATTCTGAGATATATTTTCTGCAGTTTAATGATTTTTACATTATGATAATTTATATGCTTTAAATTATAAATAATCTATTTTTAACTTTAAATTATTTAATTTTTTTTAAATTTTATGTTCAATTTTATTTTTTTAATATTTGCAATTTGATAGTTTTAATTTTATTAATTTTGGTTTTATATTAGCTGAATTTATAATTTATTATGAATTTATATGCATTTAAAATTGTCTATTTAGTATATATATATATACATATATTTGTGCTGATTTATCCTAACATAATACTTTGTCATTTATTTTAAATAAATAAGTAAAAAATTGTATTCAAGTAATAAAGCAAAAGAAAATGTAAATTTATATAAAACATGTATGGTGATTCAACGAATTGGTTTCAAAAGATTGATATGAGTAATCCTTTAAAAATCTGAGTAGAAAAATAAAATTGTGTATATTTTTTTGATTTTGTGAATTGCTAAGTAAACTGTGTGGATTATTTAGTTCTGTATACTTCATTTATAAAATAAGTATTTAGTTTGATAATTGTTGGTTTCAGTAAATAAACTTCTTGTGGTTCTTGTTTTGAATTTAGTTTAGGGTTGAAACTCGCATAAAATGCATAAAAATATTTCACTGTCACTAAATAAGAATTCAAAATTTTTAAAATTATTAAAACTAGATTTTGAATGTCAGTTTGCAACAAATTTCATGCAGGTTTGGGAAAGTAATAAATAAAATTAATAAATATTGAAAATTACTCAACTCGTGTTACTCATGAATTGTGAATGGTCATAGTTTAAAAGACTAAAAAGTGGAATGATGTAGGATATGGTTATTATTTTTTTTACATCTATATTTTACTAAAATTTCATTGATGAAGATGACTTGAAAAATTTGTTTATTTATCTTAAAATATTAATTTTTGAGATTTAATTTGAAACAATAAAAGAAGTAAAAGTTACATGACCAACTATTAAGCTTTCTATCTTTAAAATTCCATAGACTCTTTAAAAATTACTTACTTATAAATTGATTTTTTGAAACATGTCAAACAGGATCATCAACGTATAAAATTTCTTTTAATTTAGGCAATGAGATCTGTCTAACCTTTTATATCATTTGTGATTTATTGAAATATTAGATCATCTCTCTATGCTCTACATATAATGCAGTTTTTATTGTCGAGATGAAAGGAAGAAAATGATCTAACTAAATATATATATATGTTTTCTTTTCTAGCTTCATCCTTTGAAAATCTGTCAGCAAAGCAGTCATCACAAAAAGATTTATCTTTGAAGGACAAAGTACCACTTGAAAAAGATGTCTCAGTTACAAAACGTTGCCAAAATTGGTTTCTGTTAACTCAGTTTTTAGAACGATGCCTAATTCCAGCAATACAAAAGACACCAGTTAAAGTAATTGGAATGTTTGCTTATTATAAAATAATTGATTTTGTTGAAATGTATTTAAAATGTATGTTTGGAATGATTTTACTTTGTTTCAAATTTGAGAAGCATTTGATAAGATTTTTTCCTTATTAATAATTAGACCATGAATGTAATTTTTTTCAGTTAATTTTCTGTTTCCTGTTTGTTGTCATGTTTCTTCTTGGAATATGGGGTTCGTTTCGTGTGGAAGAAGGTCTAGACTTGACAGATTTTGTTCCTAAAAATACTAATGAATATGATTTTCTAAGTCAAAGAACAAGGTATTTTGGACTATTCAACATGTTTGCTGTCACTAAAGGAAATTTCAAGTATCCAACAAATCAGCGTCTTCTATATGATTATCATGATGCATTCACTAGAATAAATAAGATAAAAAATGACAATGGTGAAGCTCCAGAATTTTGGTTGACAATGTTTAGAGATTGGCTATATGGTATGTATAATTTCATTTTATATTTGGGAAAACCCTTTTTAAATCCATGCATTCTTTGAAGAAAATTTTTTAATGTATAAAATATATGCTCACACTCACATTTGTTTTTAAATTTTATTTTTAAAGCTGTTTTTTCAATAACTGAATGCAGTAATAATTTAATAATTAAAAGTTAAATCAACATCAGGGCTAATCATTTTCATTTTAATAGAATATTTTAAAATTTTAATGAATAAACTTTGTCAATTTCAGTTAACTCACAAATTTCTAGGGTTGTCAAATTTAATAGATATCTTTAACTTAATATATATATTTTGTTTTGTGCCTGAATTATATACTTTTCTATAAAAAAATGATTTTAAAAAGTTTTTTGAAACACTATTTGCCCTATCCGTGTTATGTATCATTAGTATATTGGATAGTGTAAAAAAGTGCTTGACTTTTTCTTGATGGATAATGTAAGAATTTGACTCTTCAACTATAGATTTTTATCTATTTGAAGAAAAATATGATACATTTTTTTATGTGGAAATAATTTTTTAAATGCTATTTGTGGTTGTATTTTGAGTCTCCTTCAATGTCTAGCCGAGTAGCATTGTATGATTGAATTCTTAGTAAATTGATCACAAAATTACTTAAAAAAGGAAGCCTTGAATTTGATATAAGTTGGTTGTATGTGGTGCTGATAACATATATCTTTATTTTATTTACTGTGTGTTTTAATGGAAGCAAAATATGTTATATGAATATTAAGTCTCATTTTTACTCGCATAATGTATTTCAAATGATTTTTGAAATGCCTTATGCCTATTGAGCTTATCTAATCTTATATATTTTAAGTTTTAATTTGTATATTAGTTATATTTTGATTTTTCTTTTTAATAAATTTGAACAAAATATAATGTTGTCTAGGTTTACAAAAAGCATTTGATGAACATTGGAATTCTGGTTGTGTAACTCAAGAAGGTTGGTGCCCAAATGCTACAGATGATGCAATCATGGCCTACAAGCTTTTGGTTCAGACTGGTCGTGTAGATAATCCTGTTGATAAATCTCTTGTAAGTTATTATGTAATATTTGATATTATGAATTTAGATTTCTATTTTGTTTAAAGTAATGTTTTATTTTAATAAATATGATTCATTTAACGATTCATTACGTTTTTAAAATGGTTCATTAACCATTTAAGTTCTTCATATATTTATATACTTAAAATCATTTCATTTTATATGATTTCAACTCTCTTGGATATAAATGGACTTTAAAATGTCATTATGACCGTAAAAATATTTGTGCTATATTTTTCTCATTTGTGTCCCAGATAAATATTATTGAAATTATCTTTCTTTTTCAGTAACTGAAAATGAAAGGTTTCATTTTTTTAAAAAAACAATTTTACTGATGCAAAAAAAGAATTACTTAATGATACATAATTCATATAAAAGAATTACATAACCTTTAAATTTCTAACTGATTTAATTCTGTGATATTACTTGAGACCTTTGATGATCATATATATTAATTTGACTACATGGATTTTTGTTGAGTTTGGAAATGTTTGAGACATTTGTTCAACCTGGAATTTTTATATTGGTTATGCTGTAATTTATTAAAGCTATATGCTTCAGTTTTATGGAACTTTATGCATCAGTCAATACATTATTAATACAGTTAATAAATCCTTTCTAAGATATATGTAAATACATGGTTTTGTTTGGAAATTTTTTATTTTTTGATAAATACAAATGAAATGTTAAACACATTTCAAATATATAAATATGTTTTTTATAGTGTACTTTACTTTAAAAAAAAAATGTTCAAAATGTATGATTTTTAATGGATTTTTTTTCAGGTCAAAACTGTGCAGCTAGTTGATGCAAATGGTATCATAAACACTAAACCATTCTATAATTATCTATCTGCCTGGGTTTCTAATGATCCTCTTGCATATTCTGCTTCTCGTGCATATTTTGCTCCAGAGCCACGCCAGTGGATCCATGATCCTCAGGATGTAGATTTAAAAATGCCCAAATCCCAGCCTCTCGTTTATGCTCAAATGCCTTTCTTCATGGATGAGATGAGCTCCACTGAGGAAATAACTACTACTATACAAGAAGTTAGAGCCTTGTGTGAAAAATTTGAAAGCAAAGGACTTCCTAATTTTCCCAGTGGATTGCTTTTCACTTATTGGGAGCAGTTCATTAACTTGCGTCAAGATCTTACCTTGTTGTTATTGTACACTTTTGTATTTATCTTTATTGTCTTTAGTGGGCTTCTCCTTAACTTCTGGGCTGCTGCTGTTCAAGTAAGTGAGATTTATGTAATATTTGTATATGAATAGATTTTTTAATTAATAGGATATATTCAGTATTCTTCCTCCCCCCCCTACATATTACTCGGAATTACCAAGTTCCAGAGTATATTTTTTTATTCAGTAATTACTTAAATTTCATTGTGTTGATCAGATAAATATGAAATAATTTTATTCAGTTATTTTTCATCTATGTAGGAGCACATAATTTTCTCAGATTTCATAAGTAAATTGTTTTATTTCAGTTTGTAAAATATATAATTTGAGAAAACCATTCAAAAAGGTGTTTTTTTTTTTTTTTTTTTTTTTGCAAACAATGTTTCTTCATTGCAATTATGGGGGAATATTTGATGAAATGAATTTGAACATCATGAATGTTGTATTATGTGGAAATATAATATGTAATAACTTTATTGACAAATAATATTGTGTATACTGTTAGCACTATTTGTATTATATATGAAGCATTTTTAGTTTTGAGCTACTAATGTATTATATGTAAGTCATAGGGTTCAAAAAATTAAGTGTGTATTGTAGTGCATTTAATTTATGTTAAAATGATGTCATTAATAAATAAGGAATTTATGACTTTACAATTTGTAACCTGAATTGGAAAAAATATAGCATATTTAATCAAGACTTATCACTTTTTTTTTGTTAAAAGTAATGAAATTTTATATGCTATTTGACCTAAAACTTGAGTGAGTTTCAACTACAAATGCTTTTGCATGTGAATATGTAATAATAGTTATGTTTATAAACTATAATAACTTGTGAAGATTTTAATATATATATATATATATATATATATATATATATATATATATATATATATATATATATATAATATGTGTGTGTGTTTATATCTACATGGTGGCATTTAAGATCAAGCATTATAATATAGTTATAAAAGCATTATAATAATCTTTTTATAGGCTTTTTTAGAGAATCTTATGTGAATATTACTGAATAGAAAATAGGTTTTAACTCTTTTATTATGAAAAAAAAGTGTGTAACAAATTTCTAAATTCGTATTACACACTATAGGGAGAATTGATGATTATTTGTAAAAATTTATCATTCAAAATAAGTTTTTAAACATGAACAATTAGTCAATATTGAAAGGTTGAATGGTACATGTTAGCACTCACTCATTAATTCATGTATGTATATATATATATATATATATATATATATATATATATATATATAAAATATACACAAAAATATATATATATATATATATATATATAATATGCATATTTTTCTTTTTCAGGTTGCTATTTTGTTTGTGATAACTCTTGAATTGTTTGGATTCATGGGAATATTTGGAATAAGACTAAATGCAGTGACTGCTGTCATTCTTATCACTACTGTAGGAATGAGTGTTAGTTTTACTGCTTACTTTTTAATCGTAAGTTGAATGTTTGTCATCTAATTTGTAGGTTATGTGATTTATATGTGAACTCAATCAGTTGTATCTATTTTTTAAAAAATAAAGTTTATAATTGCATTGAATTTTTAATAATATGAATTAGTTATAACTTATAAAATATTTTGAATTGTTAGATGTTTTGTAATTGTTTTAATAGTGTTTTTTTTAATATTTAGAAATAGCTTTATCAAATTATTAGTGTATTGTATGATTATCATATTTTAATTTTTTAAAAGCAATTAATATTATGTAATTTTAAAAATGCTGTAACATTTATAAATAAATATTTTCAGGCATTCCTCACCAGCATTGGAAATCGTCAGCGTAGAATGGTCATGTCCTTGGAACAAATGTTTTCTCCTGTTCTGTACAGTGGCCTACCACTTTTACTTGGTTTTATTGTGTTATCCATGTCTGAATTTGATTTTATTTTCAGGTTTGTTTGAAAATTTTAAAATTTTCACTGTTTCTCTCTCATTTAATATTATTAACCCATTGGCTTACACAGCAGCTGGCTGCATGTTCATTATTAAATTGTTGACTGTGAGACAGAGTGAAGAGCTGTAACCTCTTTGTATTTCGTTTTTTTTCCTTTTTTTTTTCTGTCCATAGATGGCAACATGTTATAGAACCATTGGAAAGCTGAGAAATAGTTATTTTGAATTGTGAATAACACATTTGAATTATCTCAATAGATTGTGAGTTACAAACAATTGTTTGTGGTGATTTCGTCAACTATGTATTAGCACAAAAGGTGTACTGTAAGAAATGTCTTTCTTCAGTGGAATTTTGATTTCCTTTTCTTCTAATCCTTTTCCTTATTTTCTTCAATCTGATCTTTTTAAAATTAAATAGTAAATATTGGGTCGATTATTTGGAAAAATATTAGTAAGCCAATGAGTTAATTGTGAAATTCAATGTTTTGTGTAATATGGAAAAAAATAATTGCAGCAGATGTGCCAAAAGTAATTATTTATATCCTATAGTAACTTTTGTATTCTGAGGGTATGTTTTATTTGTTAAAAAATCAGTTCTATTATATTAACACATGGATCAACAAGTCCTGAGACTGTGCTGTCGTTTTTTTGAGATTTCCTCCTTCAAACGCACCAGCAAGTCAATATAATAATCACTGCTGATCGGATGATTCTTTTCGAGGTAGTCGAAATCACGCCACAAGTATCTCCAAAACTGACGCTCAGACTTTGCCAGCTGACTGCTGCGTACGTAACCGATGGCTTTCGCAAGCCAGCTGCGCCCACTGCGCTTCAACTCTGGAGTGTAAGTGATGATATACCAACTTAGGTCGCAGTACACGAAGAAATCTTTTTGTCGTAGTAAATAGCATAAACAGCTTCTGAATCACGACTCGTCTGTTTTGTTCCATCGAGCCTAATCGCGGCACCATTTTGAAAAACTTTTTCATGCTCAATTTTCAGAAGGATATGTAAAACACACTTCCATATGAGTATCTGTGTATCTCAGCATCCACGAGCTTCACTTCTGATCTTCCATTATAACTTTGCTCACTTCACTCACATTTTCCGTGTTTGCTGCCACAGCTGGCTAAGTCTACCCGTTCCAGCGCTGTTTGCTTTCAGGTATGACCTCGCTTAAACTCGATACCACTGACAAATCGTTGTTTTGATGGACAAGAGTCGGGTAACATTTTCAATCCATTGTTTGCACGGTGTTTTACCCATTAAAAACAATGTTTTATCAGAACCTGCTGGTTTTCCATTTTTAAACAACTACAAACGACTTTACTCCAACTCGACAAGCTGTTTCTGGTCCGATCGACTTAAAATTTTGACACGTTTGCAAGCAAGGTTATACTCTAGAAAGACCTGGTTACTGTTTCATTTACCATCTCTGGAACTTATTGATCCATGTGTTAAATGGCTCTTTTATTTCATTCGATTATTATTTCCATTTCAGTATTTATTATTCGAATATTATTTGATATTACTTATTAAACTTGATAAGTACTTAAAAAGTAATTAGTTTTTTTTTAAGTTATAGGTCGGATGTATGTAAAAAAATAGCATTTGTAAAATATAAATTTACTTTTCTGCCATTTAAATATACTCTGTTATAGACCTACACAAGCCTGTTATTAATATGAAGATTATTATGAATAACATTTGAAATGTATGTTTTTTTTAATAAAATTTCTATTTCTAACCTTATTTTTCAGGTACTTTTTTACTGTGTTTTGTGCATTTGTTGTTATTGCTATGTTAAATGGACTTCTGGCTTTTCCTTTGCTATTATATATCATTGGACCTCCTGGAGAGGTAAAGATTTTTTTTAATATTATATTAATGAGTAAAATTCTATTCAATATATATATGGCTTCTCTGTTTATTTTTAAGAGCAGGACCTTAATTTGGAACTCATTTTCAGATAGGAAGATATCCTAGTATTAATGTAAATTAATATAGATATTACCCACATAACACTTAATATAGGCTGTTCCTCATTTAGCTATATTGAACAGATATACAATTTTCTGCTTCATATGTATGGTATTCAATTTCCATTTGACCTTAAAGCAAGAAATGAGTTACTGAACACATTTTAATTAGTAAAAAATACATTTAAGTAAGGAAGATAATCATATATTGATATTGTATATCACTAACATATACAACTGCATTCATATGTTAAGTCAGAATATGGTTGAAACTTTTATTTAAGAAATATTAGCTTTTCGATCATATTCTGTAAAATCAAACCATGATAATTTTAATGTTTAGTAACAATTTTCTATTTGAAATATATGAACAGACAGATATTAAATATAAGTATTGAAATAAGTCTATATTTACAATTTTATCTGTTAATATAATGTGTTCATGAAAGCAAAGTTAATTGAAATAGGAATGTGAGTTATTAGTTTGAATTTGTTTTTGTACTAAAAATGCTAATTGAAATCAACATATTTCAAGATGTGATATTTCATTACCAGTTATACATTTTTATCAATTATTGTGCATTTCTTTTTATATGAATTTTAAAACTTTGTATGTTTGTCAAAGGATGTAGTAGTATTATAATTTCATTTCCTTTTTAGGTCCTTCCATTTGATAATCCTGAAAGAATACCTACTCCTTCTCCAGAGCCAACCCCTGAACCATCTCCTGAACCTTCTCCTATTAGGCTTCGAGCTAAACATACACGTCCATTTACTCGAAGAATGTATCCACGTGTGCCATCAGAAATTTCGTTGTCTACTATTACAGAAGAATCAACATCTCGCCATTCTCCTGAAATAGTTGTGGAACCTGAGTTAGTTGTTGAAACTACTACAGTGACTAATACATTGACCGGTGCTTCTACTGTTAATACTACTACAAACACTTCTGAGGTTAGTTTTCATGCATGTTACATTCATAGAAATTCGTATTTGGGTATATTTGATGAAAATTTTTATTTAAAGAATTTTGATTTATATTCTTTTCTGTGATCTAATTAAGTTTTTCTTCTATTTTATTATGATTTTTAATTCTTAAATTAATATTTCTAAATAATTTTTGTCTCCATTTTTCTTAGAACACTGATTCTCAATCAGAAGACAGTTCAAAATGTAACACACCATGTGGTGAAAATATTACTACTACTAGCAGTAGTACTTCAAATATTGCTAATCTGCCCTCAGGAACTACAACAGTTACTACTCGAGTCAAAGCTACTGCTAAAGTTAAAGTTGAAGTACATGCACCATATTCAAGTAAATATTTAGTTCATTTATTGTTTTTCTTATTTTTGTGTTTGTAAATCTGTAGTTTGGCAATTTCAGGAGTGTATGGATTTATCAAGTGTTCTTATTCATATGAGAAAAGCCTTGACTCTGTCTATATCATGTGTTTAATCTTCTATCTTGTTTTCAATAAATTTAAAATGCTGTGATTTAATAGGTTATATGCTGCCATATTTTTTTTCTTTCTTTGTTTTGAGGCTTATTAATGATTTAGAGCTGATCTTCAAAACCTTTTTGTCTTTAAAAAAATTCTTTTGGGTTTAAAAGAGTATTATGTTTCAGCAATCATTGTATTGTTCTATCCCTATTTTTTTTTACTGAGGTAAGCCTTACTCTTGATATAATTATAGAATAATAAGAGATTTGGCTTACAAAATACAACTTGTTTGTTTAATACCTATAAATTTCTTAAGAAAAATTAATTAATATTAACTTATATTCATCAGATGGAAAACATAAATAATACTGAATTTAAAATTATTTTAGTGGTCATCTTGATTAAATATTTGTAGAATTTGTGAGAAAATTAATTTTAACCATTAAATAAAATAGAAATTTTACTACATTCATAACACACACGTATGGCCAAAATTGTGGGCACTTTTGGGAATGTTTTTTTTAACTATGTATGCTTATAGAAAATGTTATATTTTGCAAAATGCAAAGTCATATATATATATATATAATATATATATATATATATATATATTAAAGAGAATTTAATACTGAATTCAATTCAAAATTCAAATATTTGCAATATAAAAAAGTTAATCAGCAATAATTATTGATATACATTAGATACTGATGAATGCAATGAGTTATTAATACTTAGTAGAGTAGTTTTTATTTCCCCCCCCACTTCACATTGATATTTCATTGAGTTGAGAATAGTTTTAGCACTTCCTTTGTTATTACATGATGCAGAGGAACAATTATAACCTCAGATAGTTCCCTTATATTTGTTGGGCTTCTCATTTGGGCGAGAAGTTTCAAACAGTGTCACAAGTTTTTGATAGGATAGAGGTCAAGACAGTTTTCTGGTCAGGACAACAATTCAATGCTCACTCTTTTGATAACTTTGCTGTATGGCAGGGAGCAGAAACCTGCTGAAAAATAAATGAAGCATTGTTGGGAAAGATATCTCTTGATGGAAGGTAGAAGTTTTGGTTCCAGAATAGTGTCAATGAATTTTCTGGCATTCAGTGTTCCATTGATAGCATGAAGGCGACCTATACCATCTGCTGATATACATGACCAAATCATAAGTGGTTCACTAAGTGGGTTCTTCACAGTTGCCTGAATGCGGTCAGGGTGATCTCTTCTCTATTCTATGTTGTACATATTTTCGCCCATCACTACTGAATAACGACATCTTAGTAAAACTTGTGACCACTGACCATCTTTCCAATTAATGTGTTATTTTACCCTCTGTAATCTTTTTTCTGTGCTGCTGTAAATTGAGGTAAGGCTTTTTTCGTGGGATTCTACATCTTAGTCCAACATCTGTTAATCTTCTGATTTTTCTTGAACTTACAGAAACACATTCAGATTAACTTGTGATGACCGTTGATGACATTCTTCTATCTTTGAGACATGGACTTTTTATTCATTTGTCATCAATAGGTGTGGTGCACCTTTTTTGGCTTTTTCTTGCTTTGTTTTTTATTGAATTTTATCTCCTGATATCGTAAACAAAACTTTCAGACTCCGGATGTAGTCACTGAACCACCCCTGTTATTTCAGTATAGGAAAGACCACTTTCTTGAAACACAATAATCTTACATCTCTTTCTAGGTGTCCAATCTCCTCTTTTATATGATGTCATTGCTTCTAATATTAAAACTTTTTACTACAATTGTTACTTGTAATTTAATTACATAAACAATCTTCTACATAACAAAGCAGAATAATGATTGGTTCCAACTGTAAGTATGATGTGAGATTCTGTAAGCATCATGTTTACAGTTAGAACAAGCTCATTTGATTGGTTCCCAGAACAAGAACAGTGATTGGCCACGAATTACAAATCACTTCAAACTGTGTTTTTTTCTTAGATTAAAGTACATATTTTCAAAATATTTGAATTTTGTTTATTGTATTGAATTCAGTATAAAATTCTCTTTAAATTGATGTATACAATTTTGCACATTGTGTAATATACCATTTTCTATAAGCATACAAAATTAAAAAACATAAAAATTTCCATAAGGATCCACAGTTTTGGCCTTCACTGTATGTATGTATATATGTATATATTATTTCTGGAAATGCAATACAATGTAAAACTTGGATTTTATTTATGTAAAATTTAAAGGAGAGAACTCAAACCTTAAATTAAACCAAATTAAATTAAAATTTTGTACAGTAAATAAATTATGTATCATCAAATTTATATTGTGCTGTAAAATATAAAAATTTGGTGGAATCAATGTGCGTAACAATATTAAAATGAAACAAAAGATCATTTAATAATGGCCTTAATGATAATATAAAATGAACTGTTTTTAATTAATTCCAATCATTTTTTCTTAGTTAACCTTGAGTACATTGCCAAATGTTAAGAGAACAGAATCTGCATCTTTCTGTGCGCAATAAGATGAAGTATTTATTTTGAGGACATAGTACAGATTCTTCTCATGGTTGTTTAATGAAATTTGTTTATAGGATGTGAATCGTAAAATATGTAATTTTTTTAAAAAATAACATCAATATTTCAGCTGTAGAGTTATTCTACATTATATTACTTTTAAAGTGTCTGTATATTCAAGCATATTCAAGAAATAAGTGAGCAGCTTACCTAGATAATAATTTAATAATAAGCAATTATTCACAAATTTAATATTCATTGTCTGAGTGTTTGAAAGATTTATTTACTTAATAAACAATGTATATCAAAGCTATATATTCAAAATGTATGATATGTCTCTTGGTACCCACTTGTTAGTTGCAAAACTAATTATTTAGGAAAAATTTCATCTTAAGATTTCAGTTTTTGTAGAATTATTATTATTTTGTAAAATTATTTAAATCAAATTAGTTCTAGATTTTTTTTTTAATTATCATTCTTTGTTAAAATAGAAATATGAAATATCTTTTTTAAAAAGTAGTAGACTATAATTGTTTGTTGGTGCTTGATTTTAATATATTTATTTCTAGATAATCTAGACACTTCCAGGCATAAACGGAGGCGCGATAGTTCCTCTTCTCGATGCTCAAGTGCTCGTAGTTCTCCTACTTAAATAATCAGGTAATATGTGAATAGATTTTTCAAAAGATTTTGAAACTGAGATGTAAATGTAAAAGTGTAATCTCATATACAATAGCCTTATTAATTTTGTAATAGAGATGTTTTACACTAATCGATAAAACTGAAGCATGTTATTTAAACCGTATCTGTTTGATTTTTTAAAACTTTTATTTGCTTTGCACTCCAAACATTGGTATTAAATTAATGTCTTCTTTGTGACAAAGTATTGAAAATATTGATCTCTATGTTTTGAAATTGATTTTTTTCATGTATATTGAAGTTATGAAAATGGTTTCAACTTTTATTACTCTTTTAAATGGCTGTCAGAATAATTAAAATATATCAGACTTCATAGATTTGTTTTTCTACAGCATTTACTTTTGCTTCTGTCATACATGCAGCTATGGAATGTTGAATACTAATTTTATTAATAGCTTTCATATCTCTGCACATTTGTTCCTTGTTTAAAATTCATAAATTTTTTTTTGGGGGTTGATGGTTTAGAAATATATTGCAGCTCTTTCTTTAACTAGATGGTTAGAAAAAAAAATGTCTTGCATTGTTTTGGAATATGTCATAATGAAACATGAGAAAATGAATATGAGAAAATTTTCCCTTTTATCTATTTTTTTTTTTTTTTTTATGTTTAGAGTGTTACTAGATAAATATTTTAATGGTGATTGAAATTTTTAAGTAAAACTGCTTTTCTTCAGAAACCTGAATGTTTTCACTCTCTCTTTTAATTGTCCTTTGATTGTAGAAATAGAAGAAAAAAAAATATTATTATGTAAAACTTGTGTAACAATCTGTTGTGAATTAAAATATTGATTCTTTAGAGAAATGGTGATTCTTTTTTTCTATTTCAATTTGATGATTTCAATTTACTCTGCTTAATTTCTCCCCCATTACTGGTAGATATCTCAAATTTATCATTATATGTAAACATCATGTCATAAAGTCATGGAGGCAAAATTAATAACTTTGGAATAGTTTAAAAATATTATCTTTCCTAAGGCTCATGAGATAATAGATAAGTTTTGTTGTCATCTTTTCAAGCATTCCATGATAATTATCAGAATACAGGTTTGGGATTTGATAAATTGGTTTATTTAATAATTAATAGCCTTGCATATTCATTTTGAACAGTATCTGAGAAACGGAAATGAATAATAGCGTATGCAATTAAGGCCTTTTAAAATTGTCAGTTATTTGTTTTTAAATATTAACGTTTATTTTTTGGTACCTAGCATTTCAAATATTGAGTCACATGATGTAAATATTCATTGCAATTTTCTTTTGCTCACCCTTTTTTTTCTTTCTTTTTAGTACTGTCTTGAGACATCATTCCAAAGATACCTTTGTTACTGGCCCATGAAAAAGAAAAATTAATTATTCTACATGAAATGAATTCTGCAGAATATAAGTAGTTTTTCTAGTTAAAAAAAAAAAAAAATCTTTCTGGTCGAGTATTGCATGAGCAGTATCGGCTTGGTTGTAACATAGGCTCTTTTGTAAGTAAAGGGTTGATTTGGCGGCTGTATTATGCTTTTTAATCACATCTTTTCTGGATGTTGTATAATTGTAGATGAAAGCATGGTGTACTGAAGCCAAACATTATACAAAATTGTCTTTTGCTCTAAGGATGCTTTCTTTGTATAGGACTTCCAAATCAAAAAGCGACGCTAGTCTTTTCTTTTGTATATATTATGAAAATATAGAAATTATATTTTTACTTCAGTATCCAGAAAATGTTTTTTGGAAAAAATATATTTGTGAAGTCAAATCAACCTTTTACCTTCATTTCTATTTAATTGCTCAAATAGAGTCTTTAAACTATGTCACTGGGGAAAAAGGAGAAGAGGTTAACTATATTTGTTCTTTGTCTTCTTAATTTATTAGCAAATTAAATGGATGTTGTATGTAATCTGTAAATATATCATTGTCTTCCTTTTGTTGTGTGTATACTTTTGTGTTAATGTTTCAATCAGTGAATTTGCAGTAGATAATATTTTATACATCCCTCATAATATTTGCATTTCCTAAGAATTATTAGAATGAGTGTATTTGTTGTATTTCCTTTATGAAGTAATTACATTCCATTCATGAAACTAACAATTTGTTGCATTTTTTTTAAAAAAATAACTGCCAGTTTGATTTGTATATGTGCTAGAGTTAAATTTTTATAAGTTTATTAATTATTTGATTATAATAATCCTTAGAATAAAAATCAATCTTCAATTCTCTTCAATTTATATCCCCTGTAATCAGTAAAAATGTAATGTGGTTACTGTGATGTTATAAATAAACAAAACATTATTTTATGTAAATAGAAGCAGATGCAGTTTGACATAAGTTGTTTAATGAGCAGTATTATTGTACTATGTTTTTATTTGATGTTCTCAAATATTTTGAATATATGAATTTTGCTTTAGAGGTTTTTGAAATATATACAGAAAATGTTAAATATTATAATATATTTTTTGAAGAATAGAAGAGCAAACTCACAGTTGTTTTAGTGTGGCATTTTCTACATGCCTTTAAATTGTTTAATATTATTTTTTAATAATTTAAAATAAATTATTAAAAAATAATAGAAACAATATATAGAGTATACAGTTTCAAAATGAGAGATTGTTGTATTAACTATCTGCTTCTATATAAAAAATATTTTTGATTTTGTAAAGACATTTTATTGTGACAATTTGAGAATTTGAACAAATGCCACCTTGTATGTTAACTTGGAACTTTTGGTATTCTGATAATCAAAAACAATTATCTTAAAAAATTATATGTCAAAGAAATTTTGCAATGCAAAATTGCAATTATCCATTAATGGTATTTTATTCTACTATGGTGTTGAAAATTTAATTACAACATCTGCTACGCACATTTGAGGAATCATTAAAAGTTTTATCTACTGTCATTTTCTCATTACAAAGCTTATTGCATTTCTTTGAATTCAGGGACTCGTTTTTATATGTTGCATGATTTTTGTAGATACGATTTCAGTACAAAAGAACAAGCCTATATTTTAATTTTCATTTTAACATATCTGCATATTTTGTTACATAACTATTTTTAAAGGACCTTTTATGTTGTGTTAACGATTTCAAACTTAAATAGAGCAAGATTTATTTATTTATTTTTCATGTACTATTGTCTGCAAATATATAGATGTACAGTTTTAAACTAGGCAATGTCTTTTACCTAGTGACTTGTGTCCACTGCCTTCATTAGAATTCAAAAATTTTGTAAATTGTGTAAATCATGTAGATAAAAATGGCCTTAAATGTGATTGCCATTTCTATTGTATTTATCGGATGGAAATTATATGAATTAAAGTTTTATAATATTTTTTATTTATGTATGTTTCTTTCCCCCCGTTACATTAGTAAATACCATCATTTGTTCATACTGCACTTATTAAAAAAAAAAAGTGCACTTTTTGTTATCTACAATCTATTTAACACGTCTTTTGGATAGCACAATTTTCTTTAAATTTATTAAAATTCATTATTTCTTCCTTTTTCTTTATGCTGCATTGTATCTTTTAATTTTTCAATATATTCTTATATTCAAATGAAAATTCTATGAAATATTCTCAGATTTTCCCAACTTTTTTATGAAACTAAATAAGCATGTAATGTAACATTTTCACAATTTGCAACAATTTTTTTTTTTTTTTACTGTGCATTTTTTTAATGAAAAATTAGATGCAAATTTAAGACATGTTTTTAGCAATATATTAAAATAAAACTGGCAAAATAATATAATATCTGGCTAATTTTATTTATGAATCAGATTGGTATATAAAATTGCTCAAAGAAACAACACGAGGAGTTATCGAGGACAGACCTCCAAAATGGAATCTCAATCAATTTACACGGGCATGTTAGTTGGGCAGTTTTTGAATGTTTGAAAATTTTGCATACAATTATACTGATTAAAATTTTTATTTAAAAACTAAACACAATATTTTTCAAAGTTTATTGTTTTTTATTTATTTAGACTATTTTTAGATTATTCACATCTTAAAATTCTTTATATCAATGAGTATTATTGAGAGAAATTGAACTGAAAATAATACAGTTACTATTCAGTTTTTTCGTTTTGGTAAAGTAAATGTTAATTTATTTTTTATATTATTGTATATACCTTTCATTATGATATTTCTAAAACTATGAATTATAGTATGCAAAGGGGTATAGTATGTGTACTCACGCTTTTATTTACATACACACTTACAAGTTAAATATTGTGGGGAAAAAAAAGACTCGGAATTTTTAGTGCTAAAAAAAAATATTTTTCTTCTTATCATAATTGTATCATGAGGATCTCAAAATAGAGATTTTACCTTGGATAATAATGAAATTGCACAGGATAAAAAAAAAATTATTTCATTGAGGAGAATGAGCCTCATTAATCTATAAAAGGGTTCTCAAACTTGTGAATCCCCTTTTAGAAGCTGAATATGTAGCTGCACATTGAATTTTTTCATAAACGAATAGCTCACGTTCTTTTCGAAAGACGTTTTATGGGCCAAAAAGGATATTTTGGGAAGGGGAAAAAAATATTTCATATTTATTATATATAATTTTTACAAAAAATATTTTTAGCAAGGCCTGGTTGAAGGATAAGCTAGTTTTCGATTGCTGTTGATGACAATGAAATTCAGGTCAATTCAAGTTATTTCCAGACTCATGGTGTACGATAATTGAGGCTTGTTTCAATATATATGATTGTAGTTCCCACCATTGCTGAAAATCCAACTTTAGAAAGGTATGAAGATGTAAAAGGGAATAAAATATATATCTTTGAAGCTTCTTTACAAATAACTGGAAAAGTTTGTTTGACAGATAACACGGATTGTGTTAATTTACTACAATTAAGTTTCAGTAATGTTTTTTCCCGGATATTTCGATAAGTTCTTAGCTTTCGATGATATGCAGGGAGACGCAATCCAGTTCTCCTCTTTGCGGTTTTTCTTTTCAGCAGGAAAGTATTAAATTTTTTCTGTTAAAGCATCCAAATGTCTTGGATCATGACTACTAGAAACGGTCACTTATCCGATTACAATAATGAAATGCTTCAAAACTGTTATGTTTAAGGCTTTCAGTATTGTGTTTCCATAAAAGCAGTTTTTTTTTTTTGGTGGCTCCGGTAGCCTAGTGATTATGGCAGCGGACACGTGGCAGGTGGATTCCGTCGAGCCTTGATGCCACTAAAGACCGCCGTTTAGCGGGACTGATGCGCATTTAATCCGTCGGGGCTCAAAGTCCTTCCGTTGGAGAGGGGGTGTCGTCCTGACCGAGGCTCAAAAATGCGAGGTCCGTCGTCAATAACATTCCTGGTGGAATAACAATTTAAAATTTTTTGGAAATAAATTAAACGCTCTTAAAAGGAAATTAATATATTCAGTTAAAAATAATATTCCACCTGGAGAAATTGATAATTTACGATTAAAATATAAAAAAGAAAGATCTTTATATGAAAGGAAAATTCTTGCGCAGTGTGGAGGCCACATCTGACACCATTATGCACCTGTTCGCTTATACCATGTTCTGTACTCTAGCAGTGTTGTTTTCATCCGTAGATGCGGCGGGACGTTCACTTCGATCTTCATCCTCCACTCTCTGCCGTCCTTCACTGAACACTCAACACCAGCTTCCAACCATTGGACGAGACATGATCTGTTCACCATACAGGGTCTGTTGGTGTTCATGGATGACTAGTTCCACGTGCCCATTCATATCGGATAACAACATGCACTTACATGGCCGACCACATTGTCGGACACGCTGGTCTGTTGCTAGCCTCTTTTCTTCGTCACTCTGAGCATGCTTCATTTCTCCTTCACTTCCGCCATTAAAACAGCAATGGGTGTGGATTCTTGGGGAAGTTGTTTGTTTCCTTTGGCGTACCCTGTGCTCTTTCAAAAAAATGACGAACTTATTTTTGGAACATCCTTCGTAGATCGTCCATCATTTATACATATCCTGACACGTTTCATCTAATCTAAATTTTTCGTTTTTACGATGAGTGTCGAGAGTCTTGGGTATTTTTCTTGGCTAGTTCCTCAAATAATTGGTTCGCAAAATAACATTCAAGTATCTTCAAGAGTTTCGTTGTTACATATGTAACATATGAAAACAAGCAACTGGGTGAAACCAAATTATATCGGTAGATTCATCAAGTTGTAGAGAAAAATTTATTTTTGGTAACACTTTGGACCTATTGCACAATACTGAGAGCACTTAAATTTCACCAATTGTGATTATTAGTTTTCATAATTCGCTAACTAATCAGTTATATGAAGCGAATATAATGTTTTCGTTGATCTTAGTGAAATGCAAAAGTTGAGTTGTTGACCAACAGATTCAGCTTTCTTGTGAAAAATTCGAGAGACTTCTTTTGTAGCCCTTCCGCACAAGTCACTTGCTTGGATAATGCGCCATATTTTTCTTTTTTTTTTTTTTTTTTGTGTCGTGTTGCTACCATATGGCTTGAAGATTTCAAAACCCACATCACATTTTTGAAAACTGTAGAAAGATACACATACACTCAAAGTCTTGTCGCGATCTACAGTTTGAGAAACGGGGATCTATAAGTTCTAACCTGCCACCTTTTTTGGAGATAAATAAATTACTCACTGCTCCTCTTTCAGAGGGAAAAACAACACCCTTCCTATTCTTGAAGAGAGGAAGGTGCCAACTCAGGTGTCGTCCTTGTCACTTGACAGAAGCTCAAAATTACGACGTCCGTCACCCTCGTGTTGCTTTCATTGCCACCGTTAATAAAACCAAACCTATTCTTAAAATTAATTATGTAACTTATAGTTTTCTAGTTTTGAGTCACTGTCCACTTTTTGAAGCATTGATTCAATGGCTCCCTTCCTAGGGAAAGCTTATTAGATTACATATTGAAAGGCAAGGACATATTCTGAAAATTACTTCATGAAAAGATATTAATATATTAGTATATTGCTCCCAGTTTGATGAACAAATATGTATTATTTAAAAAATTAATGTAATATTGGTGAGGAGGCTGAGCATAGTATAATGACCGTATTTTTTTATGTTTGGTGCTCTATTTGTCATCAACAATTTTAAATCTAAATGTTTTTCAAATTTTAACCTGCTTTTTCCTTAGTTAACAGCCCATAAAGGAGGGTGTCGGATAAAATACTGGAATTTGTTTTCAAACCAAAATTCTTGATATTCATTTTTTTAAACTTCAAATATAACTCTTCATTTGTCGACAATTCTATCAATTCCTCCTGAAGTGATAGTTTTGCTTTTTGTAGGTTTGAAATAAGTTCTGGGAATTAATATGAAATGGTCATGTTGAGGATATATTGACATCAGAATACCTTCATTTGTTTCTATCGAGGAAAAGTTTGGAATAATTGTCCTCAACCCAAATTTTGTTTGTATAAGTCAAGTTTCAACACGAACGCAGAAATAGTTGCCTTTACTTTGATCAAAATCAAATACTCTTGCAGTTGTAGGTTCATTTAATTAAATTTATGATATAAATCAGTTAAATAAACAGTGCCATTCGTAAATTTCAATAAAGTGTGTTTTGATGAATCATTTTTGTTTTCAAATAACGTTATAACTGAGCTCATGAAGTCTTTTTAAGGTAGGTACTAAATGATAGTCAACGACTTCTGTGTGCAACTATAAAAGATTGAAATCTCCGTCGTTCTCAATACAAAATTTTTCAAACAATGTATTATTGAGAACATTGCTTACGAACTTGTTAAGTGCTGTTTATAACATTGTAGCGAGCTATGAAGGAAATCAGTAAGATTTGTTTGCGACCAAATATTGTCTGTGAATTACACAATGCACGGTGATTACAATTGATACACCTTTTTAATGGGTTTTCTTATATTCATTTAATTATGTCTGGGTCAAAACTTTAAAAGCCTTTTTCTCACAGGTTGAAGCGCTCAATGGAGCTGAAATTTTCTAAACTCGATTGTTTTGGATGACATTACGATAATTTAACTATAATTAGTTCAAATCAATCACAGAACTAGTTGCAATCTGGATCCGTTATTTCTTTAATTGCTAATTTTTGCTTGCGGGAGAAGAGTGGCCGGAGCTTAAAAAGGGGCCGCTTAACCTGGTGATTAAGACCGCGAGAGGCAAAACTCGATCCGAAATTCATATAAGACCAAAGTTTTCAATTGGTATGTTTGAAAGGATAAAGAGGTTATCTCTCTAGGCGTTATATAAGTTCTAGGCGATATATATATATATATATCTTTACATGACCATGGCTCAAAATTATATAGTCTGTCGCCAAAGCATCGTTGTGCTACTTTAAGCGTTGTTTAACTGAAATAACCAGCAAAAAAATATTTTTGATTTAATAGGGCGAAAAATTGCAATCAATGAATAAAATATGAATAGAATAACTATTAATCTCTTAGATTACGTTGAAACGAGGAAATTAAAACATATGTAGAATAATGAGATTTTGAATGTGATTTTCTCGAGCATATACCACAAAGATTGATCATTTTATTCTGGGATTTTATTGTACCCTTAATTCTTCAAAAGTATGGTGAAATATGTAAAACACTTGAATGTTTTCCTTGTAAACTTTCTTTGCACCTATTGTTCTTGTGATAAATTGTTCCTTTTGGGATAAAGAGAAAAATAAAATACGTTTATCACTCTACGATGAGCTATTAAACGCTGTAGATCGAGAAATCTAATATAATAATAGAACACTTTTATTTCTACAAATATAAAAAAGTTCTATACTGTAGTTCTCTTAACAGGCATCAATTTTTCTGTATACATTCTTCGTTATTATTGTATCATACAATTTACCCCACAAAGTTGTCATTGAGTATCTGCTACTAATAACTTACCTCTTATTTGTCTCAGTGGACACAAATAATATACAGTAAGACTTACGATTACTAGAACCACTATTAAGCACATTATAATTCCAAATATACCGCCAATTGCAGGCTTCTGGTTGATAACTGAAAAAGAAAAGGCAAGTAGAACAAATGTTTCATAAAGCAAAAAAAAAAAAAAAAAACACCTCCCAAACTACATATAACTTTAAACATTGAAGAATTCTCAGGAATCTTACTTTAAACCGTTAATTTTTTTTATATTTAAGTAAATTCTTTAATTGAATCTATAACACTTTGGAATCCGAACGCTTCAGAATTCGAGCAACTTGAATTGATTGGCTGATTAATTATTTATTAAGGTCGCATTTTTGGAAACTACACGAGGATTATTGGAGACAGGATTTGTAATTTTGAATCACATTCAAGCGACGAGAACTACACATCAGCTGGTACCTCACCTTCCTAACATCCAAGGGGAGGACTAGGAGCCTCGACTGATTTAACATGCATCAGCCTCTTTACGCGAAGGGTCTTTAGGGGAATTAGGACCGGAACACGGGGCTCGACTGAAGTAATGCCAGCTACGAGCTCGAAGTCATGACCGTTCGTCTACTACGGCCGTGATCGAGCTAACTCTTTTCAGCACAGCTCTGCGAACAGGTTTGAAATAAGATCGTACATCGTCGGTAAAATCCTAGTTTACGGATGTTCCTTGACACGATTTTGAAAAGGGGCGCCAAGCACAGGATTTTCAAACTCGTAGTCGTTTCAACTGGAAACAAGATGGTGTGTTGTAGGAACGGCAGTTTTGTAAGCTTCGCAGTGGTAATCAAGTCATATAAAAATGTATTGCGTAGAAAGAAAGAAAACCACTAAAATGATCGGAAAAAAGAATTCGCCGACTTATTCTGAAGGGACGCTTGCATATATCAGCGGGAAAACAGTTGCCAGCCGCATTTAGCAAACAAATCACGCGATACTGCTTTCAAATGGAATTTTAATACTTTTTTTTATGTTGCTTTTCTTCTTTTCGGCAAAACCAAATTTTTCAAAACGATTCCTTTTCAAAATTCGCGGTACTCAGTGATATGTCACAATGGGATCCAGTGGGGCATGAAAAAGGGAGTAATGGAAATTTACATTACTTATTAAAATTTGGGGAGTTTAGGATTGCCAGAAAATAGATAACCCTAAGAATGATTAATATCTTGACGATCTATCGCCAAAAAATTTTACGTCGCCAGGCGTCCTACGTAAATTAGAATATAACCAATCGTCCACCTAGAGATGCTTAGTGGGTGCTAGGAGGTGGTGATAGGTATTGAAATGGCACTGTGAGGGAAGGTTACAATCCTCTAATGAGGTAGAGGCAGGTCAGAGGGATAAAAACGGATTTATTGGATGAAAATAGAGAGTAGTGTGTGTTTACAAGTCTCTCGATGGATCGATGGGTATTGACACTCAATTATTCACGAACGGTTCAACTCGCAAATGTATACTCACCTAAAGAGTTGTTGTCTGTGAACTTTCTCCTCTCGGTTTTTCGACAAACATCAAGATACTTTGCAGTTGGAATGTCTCAGTTAGTTTTCTTTCCGCTCGTAATCCTCCAGATTCTAAACGTTTATTTAATCTCGTGAACTTGGCGGTTCGCAGTTAATTAGTTTGTCCATTCGTATATATTGCCGGAAGTTCGTTGAGAAAAGGAAGAAACGAGCACCTCATGAACTGTTGGGCTCGTGAGTTTATATACACCTTCAGAAGTCAGTACTACTAATATAATATCTTCAAACACTCTGCAAGGAACACCTTAGCAATGGAGAATAATGCAGATGTGAAATCCACCAGAAATGAAGTTTCATAGTATTACCATGGCATGTAATACACCTTCCAACCTTTCTAATTTCTATTTGCGCTAGCATCATTTCTTTTTAAGATGTATAGATATTTTTAATTTTATTAATTCTCATTTTTTTTGAGAAATTATTTTTATTCCTTAATATTATATTTAATTTTGATAATTCTAATACACATTAGCCAGGAATTGATTAATTCAGTTTTTACTTCCAAAGGGGAAAAATTGTCTTGCTGCTCAAACGGGATACTACGACAAATTTAATTCGGGTTTCGAAGTATCATTCGTGCATAACAATTTAGTTTAAAGTCAATTGAGTGAGATTGATTATTTATTAGCGCCACTCATTCAGAAGCAATACGAGAACTGTTGGTGACGAACTCCGCAATTTTAAATTAAGGCAAAGTAAGGATGATGATTCGAGAGCTGACACTTCCGCCTCAACACTACGCCAATGGGAGAACTTGGAGCCTCGACAGATTTAACGTGCATCAACTCCACTATAATTTGAATAAAAATAGCTTCCTCGTAGGTATAAATTATGCATAAACAAGTTTAATAAAAAAGTTAAGAATATGCATGTCAAACCTGTAATATTATAAATATCGATTAAAAATTTATAATCTGAATTTTTTTTCTTTCAATTTTGATTTGATTCAATGAAAATCTATAATAAAAGTTTCAAGTTTGAGTTGAAGAATCCTTCATTGAACTAAATAAGAAAATAATGTCAAATCTGACGAGAAATTGAAACTCTAAAGCCAAGAAAAATCAAATAATTTCGCATCTTAAATTGTATTCTTGTGATTAAAAACATGATTATGTTTATTGTTTTATCCATTTCGATTAAATTATTCAAATACATTCTAAAATGCTCTAAGTGAAGTCTCATGTAAGTATTTTACACGCTCAGAATTTGTAAGATGCAAACACTTCTTAATTGTTTAGTATCAAAAGATATACACATCTGTCAAAGAAGTAGATATCTGCATTATTTTGCTTTCTAGTTTGTCGCTTCTGGTGACCGCGGTAGCTTAGAGCTTATGGTCACGAACTCGCGGCCGGCGGTTTTCGTTGAATCGTGAGTTCGAGCCTTGATGACACTAAACCCACCACATAGCCTGGGTTGATGCACATTTAGTCTTCCTGTTGGTGGGATGTGGAAGCTAAGCGGGTTTCAGCTCTGTTGCCGTTCTTTCACTTGACCGAGGTTCAAAATTACGAGGTCCGTCGCCCTCAGCCTTCGTGTTGCTTCTAGTGCGACGATGATAAACAATAAAAGTAAGTTTCTTTGTTTATCATCTTTTTTCAGTTTTATTTTTATAAAGCGAAATTTTTCGAGCGATATTAGTTACTAAATTAGGTTGTCTTTGTTTGTAGAATTTTTTGCAATAAATTTTAAACAGAAAAATAGTTTTAACGTAAAAATAATAAATTGCTTTTCAAATAAAAGTAATAAATTGACTTTGGAAAGGGCAAATACTTTTGATTTTTTATTTCAGATTTTGTGTCGCTAGTTTTATCACTTTCTTCGTGGATGCTTTAAAGTGTGAATATTTTGCTATCAATATTTCCAATGTCAAAACTACTGAAGAATGTTTTTCAAAATATTGTGTTATAAGTATTTCATATTAGAGTGCACAAACATTAATTCCCCAATATGTTGAAAATCAAACAATGGATAAATTTTTTTTGTAGTTTCATTGTCAATCAATTGTTTCATATCAAAATAGCAGTAATTTTACTCAATGCAATCATTCATTGTTTGTTTTTGTTTTTAAATAACTAATTTAATAAAAACTGATGTTTTATTAATGAAATTTTAATTAGGATTCACAAATTCTGCATTGAATGATTGTAAAGAACATATATTGTTGCATTGAATGTTATTGAAATAATAATATGTCTACTGATATGAGAGAAAACTTTTGAAAAATTAAGACTCACTGTCATCTGGTTTAGTAGAATTAGATGAAAGTTCTTCATGTGACTCTGAAACAAAATTGAATAGTATATATATATATATATATATATATATATATATATATATATATATAT
>BMAW01119405.1:478029-545512 GCA_019974015.1 Nephila pilipes
TTGTGGTGTTGTGTTATGCCCGAAAGATAACCGTTACTCCTTCCGTTCAAGTTTCGTGACTTCATTGTGCAGGAAATCATGCAAAAACAAATACTAGTTTTAACCGTTCTATTCTTCGCATGAAGATCCACTATATGTGTTTTTAAACTACATCGATGATGCTCTACAACATTGCAATCTCGTTCCATTTTGAAGATAGGAATGCTAACTGCACAGTTTTCCACCAGGTGACGAAGTAGCTAGTTTTATTCAGTTGCAAATGACTACTTTACTATACCTAGACACCACTTTTAAGAATATAGCAGCAACCGTTCCGAAGTTGAGAGGGTGGTAAGGAACTTTAGTGAGCACCCTGTACACACACACACACACACACACACACACACACACACACACACACACACACACACACACACACACACACACACACACACACACACACACACACACACACACATACATTTCTTATATATATATATATATATATATATATATATATATATAGAGAGAGAGAGAGAGAGAGAGAGAGAGAGAGAGAAATATGTAAAGTGAACAAAGTGTTTACTTATTATCATTAAATGCAAAACAAAGAAATTTTTTTAAGTATATGCAAGATATGAGTTTTTAACATGATGTACAGAGATGGTCCTCGATTTTTATAGCTAATTGATCGGAAATTTAAGTATTTACAAAAATTTAAATGTTACGAAACAAAATGTTACATTGAGAAAATACTGAAATAATGTTTTCTAAACATTCATTTCTTAATGAACACGAAAATAAATATTAAAAAACAACACTTTATTTATCTGAATCTGTGGAAGGGAATCTGTATAGAAATACAGATTCCGTATTTAAAATTTATTTATTATACTTCAGTGGTTTTTTTTTTCTTTACTTGATAAAAAAAGGTACCTAATTCGATTTTTTTATATGTGCTTTTCGTTGGGATCATATTTTTCATGATGATCGGAGGTTTGTCGTGTTGTATGAAGACAGTTAATATTTTTGATTTCAAAATAATAACCATAGTTAATGCAGTATGGAGTGGCTTGTGTGCAATCAGCTTAGAGCCAATCGTAGTGAAGCTCTCTTTGTCAGGTATTGGAGCATCTAACGTTCCCTGCTAATACCACAGAATGTACATTATAGTTAATTGGGGAGCTGTCATTGCCAGTGGTGTAGCGTGAGGGGGGAAAGGGAGCCGCGGCTCCGGCGGCACAATTGTGTGGGGCGGCAGGCTCCACACAATTGTGCCACCGGAGATAGAGCTGTCTAATCCTGTGTGCAGCATCAGGCCATGGTTACTAAATCAAATACCTTTCTTGTCATCGGGACTGCATAGATATTTAAGCAGAATTTCAAGTCATAATAGGACAAATGGAAGTATTTCAAAATAGAGTCGTAAGATCGTAAGATTTCCCTTAAACAAATATTTACATTTTTGAGAAATTAAAAAAAAGCTACTCAAGTATTTTATTCAATATAAGGAAATAAATTTCAAAACTCAAATTTCGAAACAAGCGCGATAGGCCGTTATCCGCTTTTGCCACGTGACAAATGCAATTAGTAAGATGATTTTGATTTTTGAAATATTGTCCTTGAAGAACCTATAGATATGACGGTGCTCAGTTGACATTTAATTCCTTCTCTACTTTTTTTTTTTTTATTTAAATGAGTGGTGCAGCGTTTTAATATTGTTTATTTTTCTTTTTGGTAAAGTTTAAGGTGACCTAAATTTGTTTGTTATTTGAAGTCAAGTGCATTTGTTTTGCACTATTCATGGAACAAATAGGAGTGTTAAAAGTGTGTTTCGTATATTTTTAAACTTTTCAATGACTTTTGGTTTTTCTCAAGTAGAAGTAATTTATTGGCATAAAATTATAAGTAATTTAATTTACGCACGCGCAATGCATTCATGATATTTTTTATTTGCTTGAGAGGAGGGGTCAAATTTAGTAGTGGGCTGCGCATTCAGAATTCGCACCGAATTGTAGAAATCCACGCTACGCCACTGACCATCTCATCCCTTCGGATGCGTCGATTTATACGTTTTATAATACGTCTAATTCCATGGTTCTCAAAGGGTGTACCCATTTTCTTTCTCTCTCTTGACAGTTTTACTGTTAAAATAGCTTTCATTACAAACAAATAACCTTTCAGGTTGCTGTTCTTCCTGCGTATGAAAAATATTGCCAAACAGCAATAATACGCCTAAGAATGTTTTCGAGAAACTAGGAGCGGAAGCTTCCATGCTGGCTGCTAGGAGAGCTAGCGTCTGCGTGACTATTAATGCTCAAATTTTTTTTCATTGCAGCTTATGAGATTCTACCGTCTTTAAGAAGTAGTCTATTGAGTCGACCATCTGCAAAAAAAAAAAGCTGTAAAGTGTTGGCAGCGGATGTGATATTCTTATCGTGTATACTACTTACTTTGAAAGTTCTGGGAGAATGTTATGAGCATATTACTTAATTTATGAATGTTATGAGCATATTTTAAAAAAATCTACTCATATAAAATAGATTGATTTCTCAAAAAGAAGCGTGACATATTGAAGAAACTGATTATAGAAGTGAACAAATGTTAAGTGCAAGTAAAAAAGCAATATCGCGTCAACTCGCAAATATAATGAAAGTTATTTATGATTTGGTTTCAATTGTACTGGAAGTGGGTATGTAAAATGACAAATGTGTGAATCGCTACTTCCAAGTAAATTGTATTTTTATATTATGCACTCTAATTTACAAGATAAATTTGCTTGTTTTTTCAAGAGTTTGTTTGAAGAGTAAACAAAGATCTTTTAAAAGAACGTATAATGATTATATCTGATAAAGTTCAAATTCTTTATTATCAAGTTACTGATAGCAAAAACATGTAAGCTCATACTTAAGTTAGTCTTTTTTTTTTTTTTTTTGCCTATATGCAAAAAAGTGGTAGTGACAATGCAATGATATTTAATAGCTGTCAAAATAAGCAATATTCTTCTGATCAACCAAACAGCTCAGAAGCGGGCTATAGAAATGTCTTACCGAGAAAAATGTATTTAACAATGAACTTCACACAAATTTTGTATTGAAGTATGATGAGTTAAATCAACATTGCATTGCGAACTAGAAGCAACTACTACCATTCGTCCGTTTTATTAATGAAGAACAAATAGTAAATCAGTATCTGTTTTTGCAAATAACTGCATTTACAAAAGATGAGGAAGTTTTTAACCTTTTGAGTAAATATGTCTATAAATATGGCAGTTGATGTGGAAGTCGTGTGAAAGCATTAGTACAGATGGAGCTCCTTTCCATATCAGGCTGTGTTATGGGCTGTATATCTTTTGTAAAAAAAAACAAAATGAGTATATTATCGTAAGTCTACTTTTTTCATAGGGAGGTCTTAATGGCAAGATATTAAAAGCAAAACTAAGAGAAGTCTTAAATCCATTTGTTTGGAGGGTAAACATTTTTAACACTTTGAGGTCGAATCCCGAGCGTCACTCCGTTTTCCGTTTTCGGTGAAGCGAACTAATTCCTAAAGTTTCTACGTTTCAACATTTAACTCTTTGAGTTATTAAGGTACCGACTATATATGCGTTCGTGGTCTTTTCAGATATTACTTACGAATCTATTATTTGAAAAAATTATAGATGGCAACACCAAACAGAAGTAATTACATGAAAAATCTAAAATCAGAATTCAAACCTGAGCGTTCAGTAGCCATATTTTTTTGTGTTTTTTGAAGCCTCTTAAAAGACTGATAGATTTATCAAATGCGGATGATTTTGCGGAAATAAATATTTGTCGGAATTATCCAATTCAGATTTAGATGAAGAGGGTTGAAATTACCAACCATGAGAAGATGTTTTGCGGAACTTTTTTTTAAAAATTTAATATATGTTTCTTTTTTTCAATAAACTCTCATCAAATATTAACTTTGAGTAAATTTAAATAGCTTCTTTGCCATGCATGAAAATAGTTTGAAGCTTTTAATAAAGAAATATTAAAATATGTATCCTCGAAATATTTTTGAAAAATCATGAAAAGTAACCAAACCCTTTCGTCCTCACGGAGATATGAGGTCAAAATAATTCAGACCTGAAAGAGTTGAAATAAAACTTGTTAATTCACATTTATTCGAAAAATTTTCTATCGATATCGATTCACAACCCAGATGTCTGCTTTTACACACTAAGGGGTGGTGACTGCCAAGGGGGAAGTACTTATCAATGTACACGAGCTACAACAAGAGCTTCTTCCTTATTATTATTTTTTTTTGATGCAATGAAACTCATTTTTGTAACCTCCTTCTGTGCGAATTTCAGATTACCAAGTTACAGTATTTGTCGGATATATTTCAGTAGCTTAATATTTTGAATACTAGAATTCAAAAAAAGGAGAAGAAAATATCCTCACGTCCACACAATCAAAATTAAAGTGCTTACAAGAAAACTATTTAAGAAAAATGAGCTTAGGAAAGGGAAAGGTCTGAGGGTAACTTGGAAATGTTTCCATTGGGAAGTAACACATTTGCAAAGGAATTAATTCCAATAAAAGTCGAGCTTTTAACAAGTTCAGACGAAAAATTGAGTTCCTATTTTCCATTACACTACTTAACACCGAAACGCTTCGATTAGATTGGAAACCTATTCACGGTATCTTTAAGGGATTTTGGTTCAACATTTGATAATATCTAACATTTGGTAGAGCATTTTTTAATACCTAAAAAAACTGAGCATTTTACTATAATATTCTGCATCATATTTATATGAATTAGGAATCTCACACAGTGAAATGTACAAAGAGGCGAAATTTTTAATATATTGAAGAGAAAATGAGCAATTGTTTTTCAACTATATCTCCAAACATTCAAGAATTCACTGAGACAAACCAGACTCATTTTTCTCATAAATACAAGAATGAATGAATTTAAGGTATGTTTCATTATTTTTTTTTACCGCACTATGTTTTCTTGTAATATCTGACATATTTTTACTAACATATTTCTCATAAAATTTGTAAAAATGCGCCTACAGTTAATTGTAGGATTTTAAATGCACCCCCGACTTCGGGAAGTTTCAACGTTACTGATACAGGTGGACCTGATCTTTCCCGACGATTCACATTTCGTTTTTCGATCCATCTGGTCCATTCTATACACAGAGAGCCTATGTCTATCAGCCTTTCAGATGTAGCATATCTTTGTTAATTTATTTGGATAAGATGTCAGTGGTATGTAATTAAATAAGGTGTGTCGCGATTTTATAATGTTGAAGATCATTTGGTGAGATATGATTTAAACATTATTAAGCTATAATGCAAATTGTAAAATGAAAATAATGATTCAAATGCTGTTGCATTATTAATATTGTGAAGGAGCATGTTTAATGTATGAGTATACAGTGCAACACTTTCATATTCAAAACCATATATTGAAATGCAAAATTGTATTATAATATTATCTCTAATTGTAAGCAGATCACGTGAATCATTATAGATTCCTTTGTAAGTTTTATAGCTTACAAATAAATGTACCTGTTAGTTTTGATTTGGAGCAGAAGAAACTTAATCTTCTGTAATCGCAATGAACCTTTCTCCACTTTTCACTTCTCATATCCAGTTGAACACAATCTTCTAAAGCATTTGGAACATCGTCTGGATCCCAGGCTTCAAAATCAACTGGACTGTAATCCACCCACATATAGCTTCCTGTAATGAACGAACGTATTACGAAATTTAAAGTATTGAATTACAAAAATATGCTCTAAGGTTTTAAAAAAAATCTCTAAGAAAGATTTACCTAAATTGGATGAAAATAATTGATATTGTGATGCTTATATATATATATATATATATATATATATATATATAGGTTTTTTTCTCTTTCATTTCACTTGGCTTTTTCTTAAAATATTTTTTTGTCCTTCAATGGATTGTTTCCATTTTTAAGTTTTAAATTTTATTTATTTCATTAAAATATGAAAAATCATATATGATTTACATAAATATGAAATTGTTTTTATTATATATATATATATATATATATATATATATTGTAGCGTAGGCTATAAATAACCCCTCCACAGACTTGTTTTGAACCCGTTTTGTTCCCAGCTTCCCATTCATTAAAAATATATAGCTTAAAAGCAATAAAGAACAAAATCAGGTGAGGCAAAGTTGAATCCTCTTTGTGAGGTATTGTTGATCCATGTCATGGATATATTGGGAATTTATGGCCTAGCTGTGTGACGGCCGACACCGACTTGCACGTGGGGAAGACGGACATTATCCGACTTGAGCGAATAGTGTTGCAGGGGACAAAGCGGAGTTTCTCTTTGTTTAGGTTGTTCTTTGAAAAAAGGAAAATAACTCAAAAAGAAGGCGGGGGACAGACCTACCCGAGGTCTTAAAAAGGGTGAAGAAAAAAAGAGGAGAGGATTCCTGCTAAGGAGCGAGAAAGCGTTACAGTTTTAAGTTGGAGGCGATTGCCTTCGCTTCGAATTGAGAACTTAATCGAACTACATCGAATACTGAGATATTGGTGTTTTTTTCAACTATATATGTTAGGACTTGTGCTGTTTAGATATATGCGATTTGCCTCGGTGTTGTGTAATTAGATGTGTTATCAGTGTTGTAAAAAGAATCCAGGCGGAAACGATTAAACATAAGTTAATCTTAACTTTGTTAAATAAAGAATTATCGCCTCTTAAGCTGTTTGATCCCTTGTTTACCACTTCATTCTACGCATTCAGGGATCACGACGTTACAGTATATATATATATATATATATTATTTTATATAAATAATAAAAATGATTATAAAACCCAAAAATATAAATTGAAAAATTAGTAGTAGTAAAAAAAAAATAGTAATCAGAATTTTTTAAAATTTACATTTTTGGTGCTATAACTATTAAGTAATAACATATTTTGTTGATGGGAACAGTTTGGACTATGATTATAGAACAATTTAGAGTAACGGTCTTGTTACAAAACTTGGTGTATTTTTCTATATTTTTGTCTTTTCAAAAAGTTTAAAAGTGTTTTTGTCTAAAATTTTTATTTCCTAATTTTATATTTCATAATTTGTTCTTGTTTTATTTCCCTACTTTTTATGTTTTATATTTACACACACACATACTCACATACACACGCACAAGTTAATAAAATTAACATACACGCACGTGTGTAATTTGATTTTAAGTTATATATATACATATATATAAACTTAAAATTTCAGGAATTGAATGTTTTATTCAGGAGATACAATATATCCATTGAATTAAAAAACATAAGTTTACTTCTGGCTTTAATATAAATTGGTATTTATTTCCAGATGTGAAGTTTATCCTTCAGTGAGGTTTTTTTATCGAAAATTCTCCATTTGTCGACTTTGACCAGCTAGATCCAAGAATACTAAGAAGTTTTTCCTCATCAAACTTATTAGTGGAATTTCAGCCATGACTTCTAGTTCTAGTTCCATTAAAGATCGTCGTGTAAAGGAGTTGATACACATCGGGCTCAAAGTCAGCCCATCGGAGGCCGAAAGTGTGTAATTTTACTTTCCTTCGCTAAATTTTTCTTCCTTCTTATCGTTGATACTGAATGTAAAGACTTAATAAAGAGTGTTCCATAACTAATACAGAGAAGGAAAAACGTTGAAGTAAAAGGAAAGAGTTATGGGGCCGACCTTATTACTCAGCAATATGCACAGTGGCATTAAGATTTAACGCAAAGCGATCTGCTGATTGTGAGTATTTCAAGGTATTTGATATTAGTGGGAAGATAATTGTAGTGTAGAATAACAAGTCATATCCAAACTCTGGAAAAAACAACGACGGTTACGAATGCAAAGAATTGCACTATAACTTACCATCTTTTTGTCTCGCCAATCCAATGTGAACAGAAAAGTAGTGGAAGTTAGAGTTGACGTAATCTATAAATACCTTAAGTTCTTTTGGTGAATGAAATGTTACCAGAGCTCCCCCTAAAATAAAAAAGGAGTAGTTTTACAGGAACTGTGAATTTCAACATTATACAAAATATGTTTTTATGAATCATAATTATTTTCATAGAATTATAATTTCATTCTTTCAAATATCTCTCGCGTAAATTAAACATCATCTCAATTACTATTAGAAATTGAAATACACGCCTATAATTTGACTACATTAATGTAGTGGCAATCGATGCATGCGTGCGTCAACTGGAGTGATTTCGTCAATAGAGAAAATCCAATTTATGCATTACAGTTAGTAGATTTATTGAGAAACTAATGATTTTCTTAATAAAATGAAATAAAACATTTCCAACACATTTCTTAATATTTACTGAACCAGATTTCCACCGTTACTTAAGATGCCTTTTCAGCGGGAACAATTCAAAGCAGACCAGATAATCCACAAGAGAATGCTGCGGGATGGGATGTTGAACAACAAATATACTTACTTTCTGACCCATTGAAAAAAAGCTCAATTCGGTGATGCATTGTCGACAGATGGTCGATTTAAAGAAAAAGCTTGAAAAAAAGAAAGAACGGCGCTGGTCAGTAAGAAGAAAATCATACTGCGCCACCACAAAGTTACGCTACTTGCTATTACTCACCAAAAAATCGCGAAGCTAATGATAATTGGAAAATACATCACAATTACCATCCTTCACACACCTAGAATCATCCGAGTATCATACGGTCTTTTTTAAAAAAAATTTTTGAAAGGGGAAGAAAAAAATCTAAAATGTACCCGAAGAAGGCATCTCCTAAGCACTGCTCGAATTTTTTGCCAGCGAAAATGGAACCCTTTACAGAAATAGAATCTGTTATTTATTCTCAAGCTTGGAAGAGTTCATAAGTGACGATGGAAATTACATTGCGCCCTTGATATTAAAAAATGTGTTAAAAATATTTTCTTCCTTTTATTTAATACATGGAGAGAGTTTTCCGGTAGACATAATTTTCGGATTACTTTTATGTTCTAATGAGTTTCTCAGAAAAATTATATAAGATATATTTGCAGTAGAGAGTCTAAGATTCAACCATTAATGCTTTGGCAACCCCTTCAAGTAAGCTGCAGAAATTGGATTATTTTACATCTGCAATGAGAAAGAAGGAGAGAAATTGAGAAGGGTTATTTATTAGCTAAGAGTAAAGTTAAATAAAATGAGGGGTCGCAACACACAGGTATATATATATATATATATATATATATATATATATAACTCGGTATGAAGGTCTGTGTCGGGCAGATATGTAAATGATTAGAAATCCGTGTCGAGGATTGAGCATTGTGTAATGCCATTAGAGGGCGTTGAACTTCATTCTCTTTGGATTGTAAAAAAGGTAAGCAGATCTTATTTGCATGTATTTAATACGTTGTAGAAGGACGCTTTTTAACTAGAGATGCGATTACTCCACCATCAAAACAATATGAGCATCTATCAGAGTTCGAGAGGGGAATAATCACAGGGATGATGGAAACCGAATGGTCAGCTCGGCGAGTAGCTCTCCACTTAGATCTTTGTGACTTAACTGTGAGAAGGTTTTGGGACTAGTGGACAAGAGAGAGGTCTGATACAAGGCGACCAGACTCAGGGCGCCCTGGACAGACGAATAGTCGAGAAGACCGTCACATCGTATGACACGCACGCATAGCGACAAGTGTCTCATTGTCCACCATCCATACGCTGGCAGAAACTTCACTACGAGCCTCTGAGTCAGTCTGTGCCATGGCAAAACGCCTCGATGAAGGACAATTGCTATCGCGGCTCCCATTATGTGTACTGCCAATGACACCTACTCAGTTTGTTGTCTCGGTCTTAAGATTGGACTGCTACTGAATGGAATCAGGTCGTCTTAAGCGACGAATCCAGATTCTATTTGGGCAGTGATGACAATCGTGTACGTGTGTGGAACCCCGAAGTGAACGCCTCAATTCTGCCTTCGCTGCTCAGCGGCACACCGCTCCCACAACTGGCGTGATGGCACGGGGTGCTATCGCATACAACACATGGTCATTCCTAATATTGATCCACAGCACCATGACAGCCCAGAGGTGCGTTTGTTACATTCTTCAGTTACATGTGTTGCCACTCATGGCAGGATTACCAGGAGCTAATTTTTAATAGGACAATGCTCGCTCACAGACAACAATGGTTTTATGTGACTGCCATGGCTACATTTCCACCTTACCCTGGCCTGATATATCTCCAGATTTTCACCGATTGAGCATATCTGGGATCATTTATAATGGCAAGTTGGACGGACTACGAGTTTGGTCGAATTAAAGACGCTTTTACAGCAACTGTGAAACGAGATGTCGCACGACATCATAAGAGATTAGTATGCCTTAATACCCGATCGTATCACATCATGCATTCATGCTAGAGATGGACCAACAGGGTACTAAAATTTTTATTTATTTGTAATTTTTCGTACAACTGATCATTTTGCCATGATTTTGTAATCACTTACTTATATCAACATTGTACTTCCGTATGTGAAATTTCCTTTTACTTTGTCAACTCTTTCTTGATGCACACATTCTTAAGGCAATGAGTATATATATATATATCAGGTTGCTCGAAGCAAAACTATCACAACGAAATTAGAAGCCAAAGCATTCACTTAGCGTTCAACAGAAATCACAAAAAGCACAGGATTACCAATATGTAATAACTATAATTCCAAATTTTTTTAAAAAAATGCAAATTCTCTCAATATTCTTGAAAATGCTGCTAGAAACAAAAACATTATTTAATGACTCGCATTCATAATGTTAGTTGTAGTGAAATAATATATTATTTCTAACATTCTTTTACTTTTGTAAAGTGGTATAGCTTCACAAACATTTACATCAATAAAATTCCCATTAAAACTAAATTATGAGATACACATTTACTAATTACAATGACTTACATGAATACTAACACTGAGCAAAAGTTAAATGTAAACATCTATTTACAGTCCCTTAAAGGTTCAGTCTTTCTTTCATACGGTTCTTTTCCCCACATCGAATTTTCAGCATTAAATTCTGAGACAGAATTAGCTTACGGCTCTTCTTTAACAAGTTTAAAATATTCTACCATAAGTTCTAATTCTTTCGAAGACCTTTCTGATTAAGATGTATTTCTAATAAATATAATTCCTGTATAGTCAGTATATTCTTCTATTTAGTCTTCCTGCATAGTATTCCTATTAACACTTATCCAATTGCTGCTTTCAGCGGAATTAAATGGTTGATATTTTTTGTTTGTGGAATATCTCAACAATCTTAGCAAGAGGCCGATCCAAATTTTTCTTGTTATCGTTACCGATTAAAACAATTTCTCCAACTCTACTTGTGTCAGTGTTCTGATTCCAACCTTTTTTAAAACAATCCGAGATATTCTCGTTCAAAAAGCAAACATCAATTTATCTCGAAGTGATTGAACATAATTTAATCTCTTCACCAAATTAGCTTTTTAAGTTTAGCCCAAATCAACTACTTCATTACCAGGAATGCTCTGTAAAAACAAGGAAGGTATCAAATCGGTTAGCTCACTGAGTTCTTCAGTTTAGTAATTTAACGAACGGTTATTCAATACAGATTCAAATTCGCAAAACAATATATTAAACTCTTCTTAGTCTAACGAGGCTCGACTATTATTTCTCTTCTACATGTCTTTCAAAATTCTAATTAAATGTTCCCAATACTCACCCCACCTGGTAGCAGTGGGTACGCTGAACTTCCACTGTATGCTATTGAAATTAACAACACTGGTTTCGAAGTCTTTGTACCGAATGTCGTTTTTACTTACTTCTCGTACAGCAGTTGTATTTGGAATATGATTTGCATAAAATACAGAAATAAAAAAAAGAGTAACAAAATGGGTATCAATCTTAAATAGACATTTCATTACACGATTTATACTTATTTCATCTCACTATAAAAAAGACTTAATTTTATTATAAATGAATTACTTATTTTCTTGCAATATCTTATTACATGCGGTACTTACCAATTTGGAAACAGTGGCGCATAGCCTCATTCCAAGATACGTAAAATGTATTTGTTTTGATACACATATCAAGTCCAATGTCTATCCATCCCTGGTATTTGGGACACACGCGACTCTCATCAACAACGATCTCCTGTTCAGGCTCTGAAATATATGTTTTAATAAACATTAAATTATATCAATGTCCGAATTAATAAAAATACAGCTAAGTATTGAAAACGTTTCGAGTCTTGTCATATGTTACTTACTGGATGTATTTAAGCATTTTGCAAAAATTAAAATGAGTTTAGTTTAATTATATTAAGTAAGAGTATGTTGCTAAACTCTCAAGCTTATATATTCATAATATAGCGAATTTAGAAGCATTTATTAATGTTTTTAAAATTTGATCAAAATGAGCGCGCAAAAAAGAAAAAAAATTACAATTTTTTTTTTTTTTTTTTGTATTTTTAATTCACTAAGTCATGATGATCAGGGGCGATACATAACTGGTATTTTATTTTCTGAACTTCAACTATACATGGCGCATAAGGACTTATTCAGTTTTATTTTACATGCAACAGCTCTATTTTCTCCCCAATAGTCAATGAGAAAGGGCATGCCTCGCGCGTCCCAACTATAACCACCATGCCATTATTCCACCGACTAGACATTGCTTTTTAATTTTTATTTCTTGATAAGTTATTTTTTATGTTTATTTACTTTGTATTTTGTCACTGTTGTAATTATCACTTCTTGTGAAAATTGAATTAACACAACAAATGAATTAGAATAAGATTAGCAATCCCTGTTCGATAATTTTATAATATTGTAAGCAATTACCGTTAAGATATAGAATTGCATAATTTAATTTTTTAAAAATGTAACTTTATAATTTTTACGTAACTTAATAGTTCACCTGGTGTTCAGTCCGCTGTCTATTTTGTATTATTCCAGAGAGGTTTATTGTAAAGCCACTAGATGGCGCTCTTCCTTGAAATACGGGAGAATTCTTTTTTGTTTTTGGTAGAATGCTATTGGATGTAAAACGGTACGGTTGTTGATTCGCATATAGGTGCAAGATCCAATATAGTTTGGATTTAATAAACTTTATATTTGCTTAAATGGTCCGTCGTTCTTGATTAACCGAACTTTAGTTACTTATAGTAGTAACACCTGGCATGATCAGAGGTTTTGTAGGTATGGAATCTTTTTACGGAAAAAAACCGGTCTTTTTTAATTTGATACATAAATAATACTTTTTTCAACACTCAAAGGAGATTCTTCAGACAATTTTTGTAACTCATTATATTACATTGAATGAAAAAAGTAACTTTTTTCCATAAAACTCCTTTCACTGTAAAAACTTCTAAATTTTAAATTTAAATTGTATAAAAATCAAAATGATTACAGCTATCAAATTTATTATTTCATGAAAAGTATTTAAGCAAACTTTTAGAACAAGAATCATATAATATAGTTTTTCTTATTGAATTATAAAATAATTTAATCCTTAAAATAATTTTAGTAATTTCTAATGGGTTACCGTGAAACACAGTTGGCCAATAAGAGCAGTCACGAGACTAAACTGTTAACAGTTCACGCAAACAAAGCTGATAGGCGATTTTAACCAGATTATGCACCTGTTAAACTTATATGTTAAAAATAGTTTAGTTATTCGATACAAGTAATTAAAAGAATAAATTAATGCATTAACAATTAAATTTAACATACATACAATTTAACGGTATAATAAATTCTACAATTTCAATTTTTAAAATTCACTGATAATATTTTTAGTTCAAATGTTGAATTTAATCCTTAAGTTTTCGGTTTGGTTTTATTAACGTCGAACTAGAAGCAACACGAGGGCTATTGTCGACGAACCTCGAAATTTTGAACCTCGGTCAAGGGACGAGGACGACACTTGACCGAGGTTCACTTGACGACACTTGAGGCACCCCCACTCCTAACTTCCATACCACGCCAACGGGAGAACTTTAGGCCCCGACAGATTTAGCGTGCATCAAAAATGGCTATACGGCGGGTCTTTAATGACATCAAGGCCGGAACCCACAACTCAACGAAATCCACCGGCCGCCAGTCCGCGACTGTGACCATGCAAATGCAAAAGTGTATAAAACATACAGAAAGCACATGTCAAAAAGGAATATTTTTAACCCCAGAATATCCCTGTATGTATTTGAAGATAAAACTCGATCGGGTTATAATAGGTGGATTCCGAGCTAACTGAGGGTTTAATTTTGAAACTGATTCTCTATTAAACTTAGCAAGTTATTATGATACCATTTTGGAAGAAACGTTTTATGGCTATAAATAGTTTTTAAAGTAGTATTTCATAATTGTATTCTGAAGCTGACTTTCGTGACTATGTTCTGAATGAATTCTTGTTTTTATCATCATTACGTTCTATAGTTTCCATTCATGATTTCTATTTAACCTTTTTTTTAAATCTTAATTATTATCTGTTGGTAACACTTCATAATTATGTGTGTGTTCTTAAAATAGAATTTTTAAACTCCTCTCTTAAAATATTTTTTCATGTTGTCTGATTAAGCATCATATCATGATTTTGTTATTATGTTGAATGAAACTCTTGGAAGCACTTAGGACATAAAGCTTCCTTGCATCGAGCACATATGTATCTAGTTTTCTTAAGACAGCCAGATAAGTGGCCCTTGGCAGCATATTTACCCTCTGATTTAGCTGGATAAACCTCACCACCATCTCTTCTCAATTCAGCAGGAGCTTGTACTTAACTGTTTCTTAGTTGATGGATCCCGCAACGTAACTACTTGATCTACTTTTCTTTTTACTCTGAATCAAACTTCCTTTATAAGTAAGGGAACTCGTAATGGATGATTTAAATTCTAATAAATCAATGGATTCATTTTCAGGATCTGATTTTCATCAGATCAAACAATTCACTACTCAAACTATTTTCATATGGTGAAAAATTCGGATGTACCACCGTTCATGTCGTAGTTTACGTCTGTACAGACCTAATAAAGAATCCATGAGATTTAATCCACTAATATTTTTATTATAAATTTCGATGGAAGCAGGTCTTGGAATTTCGATGGAAGTAAATCTTGGAATTTCAATAACATGTTTTTCTTGCCTGCTCCAACATTTCACCGATCCTACAGGATTTGCTCCAAGAATTGTTGAGGCTACATGAACAGCTGAGCTGTCGAACCACCTTTTTATTATTATGTTTTCCATAGTTGTAGTAATCGAAAATAGGCCTCTTGTTTCACATTTTATTACTCATTGATAGGTTTCATTATTTCTTTGATAGGTTTCAATTTATTTGTAGCTTCTTGTATCCTATTTGTATACGTATTGTTCCGGTTCAAAAAATTTCCATTCAACAAATTTGATCAAAAGAGGAATTGTTGTGAATAAATTGTCGAAATATACTTTGTGATTTTTATGCATTATAAATTTTACAAAGTCTCAATACAACACCTCTAAATTCTTTACGAAATTTCTGAGATTCAGCATTTGCACCTTGATAAATTTCAAAGGCATAAACATAGCTAGAAATTCCATTTTTGTCCATTTTCTGTTATATAAATAACTTTTAATTAAATTTTTAACAAAGTTAGCTTCCCATTTATTAATTCAAATTAAAAATGATAATACAAACTATATTCAAGAAATTTTATTAAAACTTGCTTAGCTTTATTTTTTAATGAAGTTGCCCTTTACAACCACATGTTACTTTAAGCCTCATATGAGGCACTATGGTTTCCAATAGATATAAAGTTTAATTTTCAGAAGTAAACAATTTTAATGGGATTATAAGACACACGTATGCCTTATAACAGGGAAAATTTCTTACTTATCACATTTGGAGGAAGTTTATAACCGTAACAAATAAATAATGTTATTTCTGCAATCACTTCTTTCACAAAACCAGACTTCCTCTTTTCAAGACTGGTGCCGCCGGCTGATATGATATACTAAGACAATTTGATATTCCATTTGAGGATTAAATGGATAAAATGTGTCACTCAAGAGGAAAAAAAATGAGAGAATAATGATTTTAAATCACTGTTTCTTCGAATTATCGTAGGAGCCTCATATGAGGTCCAGGTGAGCGAGAGGATTAAGGTAAGATTTTTCAACCGTGTTCCCAAAGTACGATTTCCGTTCGTATTCCTGAGGTACGATTCCGTGATTGGAGTTTTTCGGCAAAACATAGGAAGCTGATTCCTTATTATTAAACTTTTGTTTGTTCCGGTTTTAAAAGGATTGTGATCAAATAAATATAATTACTTACCTGAATTCCATTCGCAAACAAAAGCTAGATTCTCTCGACAACTTCGAACTATCCACTTTCCTTCTGAATTCATAGCTACGCAGTTGTCCATTGTTGTAGATATTTTGCTGGGTTGTCCTGATATCCAGTTAGTTTGAGTGAGTCTTTTCGAGTGAGCTTGTGTGAGTGACACATACGTACCTTCTTCCTGAAAACAGTTTCAAAGTGTATTTTACTTTTGCAACCAACATCAATCAGAATCAAAATACGCAAATACATTAAAAGTTTCAAGAAAGTCTCAAAAATATGTAGTAATTAAGAAAATAAATAATTATTGGCGATTAAGACACACATGGGACGAGCTTTAGAACATTACAGAAAAAGACGCTGTAATAAACACCTTTTTGTGTGCAGGAATATATGGGCAAAGTGAGGCGTTGAATCCCAAACACAAAAAACAGGCATGAAATGAAACAAAGTATTTATTTAGTTTTATTAATTACAAGTATTATATCTCGTTATTTCTAAAAAAGGCACCTAAATGCTCTTATTTACAAGGATTCAGTTGATTCAGTCGAGGAATGTCGCTCGAATATTATAATGACTGCACTTGTGCGAAAATATCTGATACCTTTCAATTCACACCCATTATACTATTGACACTGTCAAGCATGTATTACTGTTAGTGGACATAAACATTTTATACAGGATGTTTCGAAACTCATGGGCAAAAATTTAAAAGGTGATAGAAAACATCTGAACAAGTAATTTTCACCCTACAATGCATAGGCGGAGACAAGCCGTGAGCTACTAGACGGTGCTGTAATGGAAAGCATAAAAGGCGAGTTTTTTACACATTGTTGTTTGTACAGTGGATATCAAGAGGCGTAGCGTTTTCCTGATTACTGTGCGACGTCATACTTCTTGAAATCCACGGTAGAAATGACGAATATGTAAGAAAACTCAAGCTTAATGCTTTCTAATACTGCGCCGTCTAGCAGTTCATCACATGCTCTCCGCCTGTGCATTGTAGGGTGTAAATTGTTTGCTGAGATGTTTTCGATTAAATTTTTGTCCTTGCGTTTCGAAACATCCTATATCTTCTACATTTATAGAATTTGATTTATGCGAATTTAAAAAGAAATCTGTATTTCTCCATTTGTCTAAGACATCTATCAAGTCAGATTTATCAGATGTTCGGCTTATTCTATGGTAGTACCCTTATGACTTAGAAAAAGGAAGATATGCTTCTGAATTCTTATTACTTATTTAATTTTTGGTAGTACTCTTTATTGCCTAATATAATAAATATGTCTAAGGCATATAAACCTAGAGTTGAGAGAAAAAATTCAATGGCACTTGGAATAATATTAATGCATCGAATTCAAAATTTCTAATTGATGGGATCTTAATTTGTAAATATATTTAATTAGATAGATCGAATCCAGGTAGTCCACATGTACAGGCACAAAATCTCACCATTTCTCTTACTCCTATCCAGAAGAATTCGTCTTTTTGTGTAATCCTTTTTGATAGAAACACAGCTACTGCAGAATTTTTAAAAATCGCCAAATCGGCTTCATAGGTTCTGCATTTACTTTGAGCAGCTGTCCAAGACATTTTTTGAGTCTTTTCTTCAAATATTCGAAAACATGAAGTACCTAATCGACTCCAACCGGTTTTATTGCTGCATGAAAAGGGATCCTCCGAAGGGTTAGTTAGGCTGGGATCTGTAAAAAACAAAGTTACACAACAAATTATTTCAGACGTTTCATCTCAAACCCATTAAAAAAATATCAGTTTTTTAATATGCTTTCTTGCATAAAAGTAGAAGCTTTCGTAGAGACAACTCTTTATGGTCAAATAAAAAAGTAAGATGCATCTGTGAAAATTTTCTTCCTTATAAAGAAAGCTATTATTAGGTCATGTGTTGAAAGAAACGTAGATATCGTTTGGGTTTTAGTTTGAATTAAGCACTTCAATTGGGTAACATTAGAAGCACCTCACGAATACTATTGAACAGGGACCTTATAATTCTACACAATGTTCAAGCGACAAGGACAACACCTTAGTTTTGTATAACTCCCTCTCCTAATTTCTACACTCAGTTGTTTGAGGCTCATTTTCAATAAACATGCAGGAATCCAGATTATTAATCACAATGGGCGCACAAGGCAACAAGTATTTGAACCCTTTACTTAACTTGAATAACGCCGGTCCAGTAGTCCTAATCACGAAGTATACTTCATGACAGTTTCTGTTCTGAGGAATCGCCTTTATCTTTGTCTCTCTTACAGGAAGAGTTTATGTTTGGTGACGTCTCGCTTGAGTATTCCATCTTGACCACTTGGATACAACTGTATGTAACGGAAATGAATTTTTCATTGTGTAGGAAGCTATTTTTCGGTATTATTTAAGACCAAAAATCACATCCTGAATAACCATGTAGAATCCCAAACCTATTTGAACATACTCCGTGTTTGTATTTACCCAATGAAGCAGGCAATCATTCTTGGTATCTATTCCTTGTTTCAAGTGAATAAATACAGCACAGCAACGTACATCACAAATTGTTTGAATGAATACGTGGATAAGTGATAAAGTATGAAGTGTAACTATTAAATAACGAGTCTGAGGCTGTAAAACATTTTATTTTGATGTCATACATATTTATTTATTATCACCTTAAATGTACACCCCTCCTCTATCTCTTCAACGTTCCATGCGAATCTACCATTGTTGGAAAAAGTGCTGGAAGTCTCCACCTGTCAGTTACTTCAGCGCGCGTGCTACTTTCTCTTCCACAACTTCAATGGACTCAAATCTTTATGCAGATTTCACCTTAAGAAACAGAGAGAAGTCGCAGGGCGCAAGGTCCGGCGAATAAAGTGGATTGTCTAACATTGAGATGCTGTACTCGGCTAGAGACTTTTTGACAGACAATTTGGAATGAACTGGCACATTGTCTTGGTGGGATAATTAGCCTAATGGATTCTTTGATAATTTCTTCAGTCTCAGCAATCGCACGACGGTCAGATCGAACAAGATCACCGATTTTTTTTCCAATTTTTTCATCCATTTTTTACATGGAAGTGTGACTCGGGTGAGAATAATTTTCAACGTCTTCTCGGCCATCTTGAAAACGCTTAAATCACTCAAAAACACGTACATGTGATAAGCATCCATTTCTGTACACGTCTCTAAATCAATTATAAGTTTCAGTAGCGATTTTTTCCAAGCTTCACGTGAAATTTCCCAACAATTAAATGCTTACTTGTCATTTCTACGATGAAACAAAAAAATAGCTCTAATGCGAATGACGGTTACGTCTATACGGGTTTGTCTACAAAAGCGAGAGGCATTGCATTCGAAAGAAAATGTTTCACCCTAAACATCTGGAAATAGCTGGTGTTTGGGGCATAATTACTTCTTCTTTAGCAGTGTCAGTCTTACTTTTTCATAGCCAAACCTTGTATTCAGTTATCTTCATGCTTTTTTTTTGTCAACAGACCTTAACAGTTTTGACTCCTCACAACAACATCTTGAGAGGTAAGTGAGATTCAAATTTCCTCCTCTTTTACCACTAGCAGATATTTCACAAAAAATGTTGTATAGTTAGAATGGTATAACGTATCGCTATTTAATGCGAGATACGTAACGGCATCCTATTACCATTCTCGTCTATCATCTAACAGTGAATAACTGGATCTAAGTTTCAACTTAAATTCAATGACAATCCAAATGATTAAAATAAGCAATTATATCCAAAATATCTTTATTTATTCCTCAAATAAGGGTATGCTCCCACAGTCAAATAAGGTGTATGCTCCCTTTCGGCGAGTACTATCAACTTCCATATTCTATCAAAGAATGACCTCACCAGAACAAGATACCAATGTATCTAGCAATAACAGCGTCGAGTCCTAACCTCACCAAACTCTCTATACACGCCAGAATACTTCCAAGAACACTACACTAACATTCTTCTTAATACTGTAACCTTAATAATTTCAAATCAATTTTCGGTTGCTTTTAAACGATTTGATTATGTCTATTCACTCCACTATTTATATGGCATCAAGTGCCAATTGTTCAAGAAGCTCGGGTTTTAAATATAGAATCAGAAAGAAACCACAGATGTTGGTTGAAGGGAAATAAATCGCGAGTAAAGCTCATTTTACATGGTGTATCTAGCACTATTATTCTTCCATCGCACTGTTGCTGTAAATAATACTTGTAGTGTGGACCAACACTTATTAATATAATTACCAATTCAGATTCTAAGTGTGTCTGCATTATTTTTTGTCTACCACTTGTGTACATTGTTAGTATCGCTAAAATCACATTCCTTTCATTTTATCTTGTTTATGATAATACTCCTTGATATTATAATTTTAAGCATTAGCATATTTTATACATTATCAGTTTTCTAAATAAAATTTCTTTTTTTGATTAAATTTTTTTAATCCTCTTTATTCGGTTTATTATTTTAATTTTTTTGTATTTTTTTTAACTGTTTATTAATATTACACTCGAAGTGTAACGACCGCCCTTCATCACTGTGCTCTTGTGCTATATCTTAAACGCATATAATAAGCAATCATTACTGAACTAAAATTGAAGACAAGAACAATACTTTATTAATTAACAAAGGAGCTAATGTCACTCTCTTTCGAAATAAAACCTAACAATCCTAAATTATGATTTAAATATGAAATCTTAGAATCACAGAACTCAACAATCTTCAGTAACAGTTTCTTGATAGCTTAATACTTTAACTAGAATTCTCTGAATCAACAAAATTAATTAAGTTGCTTCGATAAAAATTATAAATCTTAATCTTCCTTCTTTCAATCTATTTCAATTATATATCATTATCTATAGTTCACTTCACTTCTATCTTTAACTAATTTATCTGATAATTTTTCATTCTGGTTGACAAGAAATTGTAATTTTATGTAATTAAAATGGTCATAAAGTCCTCGAAGTTAGTAAAGAGAAAATCACGAATAGCGCAACGTCATGGAAGTAAAATGAATATTATTGGCTACGAAATTTTGAGCTCCAATCAATGAGGACACTTGAATTAACACTCCCCTCTCCTATTTTCAACCCCACTCCAACGTGTGGACTTTAGTTCTCTTCGATTTAACGAGTCTTAGCCCTGCTACACAACAGTTTTTAAAGAGCTGTTTTATACCCTTCGTTATCATTCTGAATATGCTATTTCTGCATTTAGTTATATTATGTGCTTCCGGTACAATGTTAGTTCAAATGTAAAGTATCAAAGAAAACTTTCTAACACACTTTTACTGACATTGCAAGAAATGCGGAAAAGAATGTTGAGTAAACTAACACTAGAAAATCGCCATTTAGAATTATGAAAATTTCGCTTAAAAGATAGACAGACGGCTTTTTAAATCATCGTTCGAAAATAAATCATGAGACTTGCTTGGCATCATAAAATTATTGTATTACTAAGATGCACAACACATTTCAACAGAGAATTGTATTCGCTACTAAATTTCAAACATAACTGGGTCATTACTCGAGGAGGCAGTTACTAGACTAGAGAACCTCTCGAATGGCCCTCTCTTCGCTAGTTTCTACAAATGCCTCAAAAAGGATAACAGGCATCACTTGCTAGCTATTTAATTCTAAAAACAAAAATTTCCTCATAATGTCGTATTCAGTCATAATAAGAGAGGAAGGTAAAAAATATATTTGAAATGTCATTATCACGTCACAATGTTAGAATGATTAGGAAGAAATATAAATAATTTTTTTCAAGTACTCTAGAGCTTATTAGAATTCCAACTTTCTAAGTGTTATGAATAACGAATAAATGTTGTTACAACTCCATGTTTACTAGCTGGTAAAAAGATATTTTAAATAGAAAATGTTAAAGCAATAATTCTAACATTGGTAATATTTACCGGAATAAAACAGAAATAATTATTTAGAAAAATAGGTTTGACACTTTTTTTATTTTAGCTATTTTAGATATTTTATATTTATCTTGATAGACGTTCACATCAGATTAACTGCCATAAGGATTTTTTTTAAAATTAATACAATACTTTTTTTTAAAAAAATTCTTTTTTCATAAAATTACTGTATCCGGAAAACTGATTTTTGACAGACCTTTTGACAGAGCAACTTATGAAAATCAAGCTTTTTGGAAAAAAAAGACTTCATAGGGATTTAATTTTAACTTTTGAGAAGAACTTCATATATATCTTTTCCGATATACATTGGAATAACTCAAAAACATGACAGTACAATCTCACATGCCTGACTAAATCACGGTAAGACCTAAAAATAGTAAGTGAACCAATTTCCCAAAAATTATTGTTGATCACAAATCTTCATATTAATAAAAAATAATCTTTAATATTTAGAATGACAAAATGAGCAGTAACTACAAGAATCAGACCAAAGGAACCTTTCCTGGAAACCAAGGAACGAAGTAATATGTGAAAAGGGTAATATATGACAGATGAACATTCTTAATAATTGGAATTGTTTAAGTTGAAAAGAGTCGTTTGGTTAATTGTATTACTTAACGTTGCATAATAAAGCGATATTCAAACGATATTGGGAAAAAGCGACGCTCTTCTTCTTCTTCTTATATATATGTGTGTGTGTGTGTGTGTGTGTATGTACCGCGGAAAAAAAGTAATATTTTTCCCAACAGAAGACATAATCGTATTTCTTCACAGCCAACATCACACTTAAGCCGGATAATCATTATATATTTTGATTGCTAAAATAGCAAGACTTGCTTGGAAGAAAATTCAATTGATTCTAATCAGTAATTTTTGGTTGATATTCTTTCAAATAAGGAAAGTGAAAAGCAGCATTTTCAGCATATTTTAGTTTTTTTACTATTGAAAAGGTAAAAATGCTGTTCAAGCAATGAAAAAAATTATTCGATGTGCATAGAGAAATTATTCGATGTACAGAACACCAGTGCCAAAACTGGAATGCACAATTTCGAACCGGCAATTGTGATGCTGAAGATGCATTGCGTTATGGAAGGCCAGTTGAAGTTGATGAGGACACAATAATGATATTGATTGTTGAAAATCCATGAACAACAACCCGCGAAATCACTGAGAGATTAAATTTATCGAATTCGACCATTCATTATTATTTGAAACGCTTAGGTTTAATCACAAAGCTCGACGTATAGGTTCCTCATGTTCTTATGGAACGAAATTTATACCATCACTTTGACGTCTGTGATTTGCTTCTCAAACGTCAGGAAATGATCAATTTTTCATGCGCATCATCACTGAGGACGAAAATGGGTTATCTACTACAATGTTAAACTCAAGAGATGATGGAATACAAAGATAAACCGGCTCAAAGCAAGTTCAAGCAAAAGTCGATATTCACCCAAAAAAGTTATGCTACTGTTTGATGGGATTTTAAAGGAATTATTTTGTTTGAGTTTCTATCGGACAACTCAACGATCATTTCTGAAGTCTACTGTCACCAATTGGACAAATCGAATGATTCAGTGATACATAAAATGCCAGAATTTATCAGTAGAAAAGGTGCAGTGTTCCACGAAGATAATGCTAGACCTCACACAAGTTTGTTAACTCGCCAAAAGCTTTTAAAGCTTGTATGGGATATACTGCCACACCAACTACATTCTTGAGATCTGTCACTTTCCGATTATTATTTACTACGGTCTCTACAAATTATTTTAATGATAAGGTCTTTTGCTCCAAATGAGGAGGTCAAAAATCACCTTGATCAGTTTTTTTTTGCAGCAAAGAACAAACATTTTATGAGTGTGGAATCATGCTACTGACAGAAAAAAAGCACAAGGTATTTTCCAGAAAAGACGATATACACTCTATAACAAACAAAAACAAAACAAAAATCGACGCACCAAGAAGGAGCTGCCCGACTGGAATGAAATTGCGTATGCAAAGACATTGGAACCGAACAAGCAAATGATTAAACTTAGGTGTCCAATGAATGAATAGAGGGAGCTCCAGCGCATCGGAACTGCGCACTCAGCAGGTGCATATAAGGGACGGTTATCAATCTAATGGTCAAAATTTCGGTTGTATTCTAACTGTGAATATCTTACGTCGGCTGTAACAATGCCTCGCAGAAGAATTTGTTAACATTACATGCAGATGTCAGTGTTTGAAAGAGGTCGATCTATCGGAATGAAAGAGGCTGGTCGGACGAATGGAACAATCGATCAACATCTGGGTCGAAGCGATACAGCGATTAAACGATGTTGTCAAGTGTGAATCAACAACGCCAGATCTCAGTGTCAAAACGGCAGTGGTCATCTGAGGACCATAACAGAATGGGAAGACAGAGCGATTGTCAGATTAGTTGTAACAGCACTTGATTCATCGTGATTAACCATCAGACGTGCGACTAGCACACGAGTGTCCACCATGACCATTGACAGATGGCTGATAGAGCGAAATCTATACTCGTACCGACCACTACGCCACCTGCCATTCACGCCTGCACACTGTCGAGCCAGATTACAGTGGTGCTTGGCGATTACGACATACGATTTTTTTTTCTAAAAATAAAATATTTTGAAATCCTATCTGATTTTATGAAATACTTTTTTTCACCATCAATATAACCATTTTATCTGTGACTTAACAGTCCATTAAATATTTCTAATAAATTTCTCAATCTCATTTTTTGGCATCTTAAGAATTAATTTGGCTGCTTGGATGCGAGCTTGCGATTCTTTGACGAGAATTTTTTTTTTTTTTTTAAATTTACTTAATTTAACTTTTAGAATCACAATTTAGTTTTCCTTGTTTGTGAAATATTAAAAGTGATGTCAATTTTATCTACTACGATGAAAGTGATAAAAGTAATTAAATATGTACAGTTCTTTTTGTGTTTGTTGTGCATTTGTGGTATACATTGAAAATTGTACGGAAAAGTGCAAAGCCTAGGCTTACCTTTCTTCTTCTGACAAATAAAAGGCCTGTTTTGATTACAATTAATGTCATTCCATTTACCCAAATTATGTCTTCCATAGACTAGCTTAACACATCCCTAAAAAAGAAAATGAAAATTACTGAGAGTGTGACAATTTCTTATATATATAGGTGTTTCCAAAGACCAAATAAAAGAATACATAAAGTGGCTCGTGTAAAATTGAGAATACACCATTCTCTTTCTTAAGGGTGTAACATAATATTATTAAGATACCCATTAAAATTTAATATATTATAGAATCGTTAAAATACACGTGCAGAACTATAGAAGGTTAAAAATAAAAGAAACGAGGAATAATTAATATTTTTATCACCATAATTTTTACGTTGAAGTTACAGATTTCTAAGTCGCAAAATTGTGCATCAAGTATAAAGCCTTAAAATTTTTAAAAATCATAATATTTTGTTCTATATACTTTCTATACTCTAATATTTTGTTCCATATACTTTTGCGTTCAGAACAGCTATTTAACGGTGTGAACTGATTTGAAAGGATTTGAGTTGTAACGTTGGATATTTCTAAACATTTGTTTTGTAATAGCGGTTTTTAAAGTGTTTTTGCTCGTAAGATTATGCGTTTTGAACATATTTGTTCAACTGAGACCATAAGTTTTCAGTATCGAAGAGACCGTTAGATTGAGTAAGTGCTTACAATCGCATTTTACAATTGTACAACAACCCTAACTTAAAAATGTTTAGTTACATGTATTTTAGATCAATATTTTGTTGAAATATAATAAGAGACTCTAACCCTATTTCAGGACTTTTAATTTGACATTATTCTTCAGAGTACACCCAAGTGTTTCATTATGTCTAAAACTTCTGTGATAAAAACTGTTTTTCTCACTCTTTTTCCAGACATACAACATGCAAAAATCCAACCACAGGGGCCGAAAGTACGTTTAGTTATTTTTTTCACAAGTCAAATTTATTGCCAAGTAAAAACAAACATGTGATCATGAACTATACGCTTTGCACTATTTTTTGACATAGTCACAATTGACATGGAGACATTTGGCATAGCGTGCAATCAGTTTGAAGAAACTATTCTGGTAAAACTCGGTATCCTGCGATGCATGGAATTGTCGCTCTGTCTGCTGAATCTCGGCATTGCTTGGAATGGACCTAAACACAACTAATACGCAGTGTGGATCCCCGTCAATACTGCTATTAGTCTATACGCTACCACCATGTCCTGTACTGAAGTACTGTTGTTTTCGTTTGTGGATGTGGAAGGACGTGATCTTCATTCTCCACATTTTGTCTTCCTTCACAAAACATGCAACACCAGGGGGCAACCATTTGATGAGACATGATCTGTTCGCCATACACGGTCTGTAGGCGTTCATGGATGATCAGTCCCACGTACCCCTTCATACCGGATAACAGCACGCACTTTCATTACCAACCACGTTGTCAGTGAAGATTTGCTGAAGCAAACCCCGCAGGCATCCATCGACGAGACATCGGCTGGGTGTTACAACGAGGACCTTGACCTCTGCATGGAAAAAGCTGTGGCCTGAAGCTGTAGTTGAAAGGATCTACGAAGAATTGGAACCCGGTATGTCAGTAGAGGAGGAGATTGTGTCTCTGGGGAAATCCATGGGTCTAGAGGTGGAAGAGAGAGACGTGAACGAGCTCGTCGAGGAGCACACCCAGGAACTGACGACTGAGGAGATACAAGAGTTACAGTCACAGCAGCATACAGAGGTTATTCAAGAAATTGGTTTCGAGGAGTCAGAGGAGGAGGTTATTTCTACAAGTGAGATAAAGGAGATCTTAGGAATGTGGGAGAGAGTTTCACAGTTCGTGGAAAAGAAACACCCAGAAAAAGTTACAACAGGTCGTGCATCTGATCTTTTTAATGAGACTTGCCTAACTCATTTCCGGAACATTCAGAGAGGGAGGAAGAAACAAACCTCCTTGGACATGTTTTTTTCTAAACGGCCTACAGGTGAAAGCGAGAAAAATGTAGCGAAAAAGGCAAAGACCAGTAAGGATTTCTAATTTATTTCTTTACATTCTCTTTTTTGTTTTTGTACAATAATTATTTGTCATTTATAAATACGTTTTTATTATTCAAAACCATGTAACAAAAATAACTGGGGTGACATTTTGGGGGTTGGAACGGATTAATGGTAGTTCAATTGTTTTGTATGTGGAAATTTGCTTCGAGATACGAGTAATTCAAGATACGAGCAAGGTTGCGGAACGAATTAAACTCGTATGTCGAGGTACCACTGTATATATATATATATATTCACACACACACGCACGCACACACGCACACACACACAGCACACAAGTGGTTTCGCAAATCATGGGCAAAAGCTTAAGGTTTATAGGAAAAATCTAAATAAGCAATTTTCACCATCAATGAATAAGAGAAAATCATGCAGTGAATCGCTAGACGGTGCTGTAATAGAAAGTATAAAGTGCGAGTTTTCTTACTCATTGTCATTTCTACCATAGATTTCAGGAGACAGCACGGTTAAGCGGTTCACAGCTTCCTCTCCACTTATGCATTGTATGATGATAATTACTTGATAGATATTTCTATCACCCATTAAATTTTTGCCCATTAATTTTGAAACATCATGTATACATACATACATACATACATATATATATATATATATATATATATATATATATATATACACATCCTAAAAATAAGGAAGAAAAATAATTACAAATTTAATTGAAACAATGAAAAAATACAAAATTAAATGCATCGTATAAAATATATTTATACGGTAGAACTTAATAAACTGAAATGAGAAAATACACTAATACTCTTGAATACTCAGCAGTACAACAATATATAGAATAAATAATCGTAAAATCAATGTCTATTAAAAAAATTACGAAAATTAATTGAACTAAAAGATCCGTTGAAAATTAAAACTAAACTAATCAAGCAAGTAATTCAATTACTAAATATTCTGATGGCCACCATCTGTACTTAGAAAATTCTTAATTCAATGGAGAAAACTTGGCAATATTAACAAATTGAAGAAATATTGTAAGATATAAAATATTGGAATAAAATATTTATAAACTGAAATGGATTTAAGACTGTTTTGAAGGATTTTTATGATTTGTTCCTTTTCAGTATATGTTTTATCAAACCGTTATAAGATAAATAAACAAATTGATGATTGAAATAAAAAAAAAAAAAAAAAAACCCAAGAATAATGAGAGGTTAAAAGGTGACGACTTTTTGTGGAAAAAGTTTTGACTTATATCTTAATTCTGTAAATATTTTTTTCCTAAATCAAATAAAAACGAAACATATTTTTTGTAGAGAAAAAGGATTTAAAGAATAAGAGCATTTACGGAACATTAACATATTCTGACAGACGTAAAAATGCCCTATCCCACGCTTTGTCAAAAGAAAACTGAAAATATTGGCAATGCCCTTTATAATCACAATTTTAAACTAAAAAAAATTAAACAAAATAATAATTTTGAAGATATTAATCTTAAATAATAAATAAATAAATAAAAATACTGAAAAAATAAAATTAAGTTTAGCATTAAGTTCATTTTAATTTTTAAATAAACAAACAAACATTATATTAAGATTAAAAAGTAAGCTTCAAATAAATAGAAAAACTTTTAATCCATTTTATTATTATTACATTTTAAATTGCTTTTATAAAATTAAAAGCATATTCCGCAAGGAAGCCTGTTTTGTGAAACTCTTCTAAATTCTTATAAATATAAAATAATTTATAAACAGGTCTTAAGTTACGTAAAATGTAATTATAAATAATGTGTCTGAAAATAGATAGGCTCATGCAACTATTTCATTAAGGCACCTTGTGAATCATAAAAAGAAAATTATACTTCTTGTCATAAATATTACTACAAATTTTATTGTCTTCAATTTTTAAATAAATATTTAAGTATTAAGATTCAAATATATTATTATTAGTTTGCAATATATATATATAGGATTGTAGGTCTACATTCTCCAAAAATCTATCAATGATTAACTCCATTGAATTTAGTATCAGTTTCTGATACAAAGTTAAAATTTTGGAAATGTACCCGAAAATGAATGTTTATGAGCTGCAAGATGATCTGGTGCTACCTTATTGTTATTTCAATAACTCTTCTACCAAAGAAAAAAAATAGTTGTCTCTGAAAATGATGTCACACAAATTCAGGAAGTATTTTTCGACTGAAATATGCAGTGATCGTACTTCTCTACACTCTACAAACGAACCAGAGGTCAATACGAAGAAAGTGCATTTTAAAAGCCTTTAGCGATTATGTTTTTGCTGGTTAAATGTCGACCATTTCCAATGGAAATACTGGAGTTTTGAGTTTCAGAATAATAGCTTGTTTCAGTTCTCTCTTTTTGACTTACATCATCAGTTTGAAGCGCAATATTCTGTGTTGTTACAAAAATTTGGTTTAAATGTCAGTGGTCATAACTAAATTTCATTTCAATATTAGCTCAATTAATATTCTCTTGAATTAGCTCAATATAATTGATGCTGAATATCAAACATGAGACTAAAGTATTTCGAAAAAGAATGGTATCTGAAGGATATTTATAAAAAAAGACATCATCTGGTAAGTTTTATATATATATATATATATATATGTATATAACTCCATTGTGTTTATTCTGAACTATATTGAGAGAGAGAGAGAGAGCATATCACATGTGTATAGGGTTGGAGATACAATTCCGCCGTTTTATTAACAACACAAGAGCGCAGAAGAGAGAGAATTGTCTCCTACTTTTCTATTTATAAAAGGGATTTTTTTTCTAATAATAGATCACATGGCATAAGGTGTAGGGATTCTTAAGGATTTACATGGCCTTTAGTAGGGATCACCACTACAGATCTTCATCCGTGAGAACTGTATATTCAACACATTTTTAATGAAAACGTGATTGCATAAATTTAAATATAATTTGGATTTGTATCAAGGGAATAAGATGAACGATTTACTTTTAAGTGAGAGAATGGGAAAAATAAGGAAATTAAGTTTTTTCCCCAGTGAAACTGTAACAAATTTAGTGGAATCATTACATATACGTAACTTCCTTTACCAAATGCAGTTTTTATTGAAATACATAATTCGATTGGAAAAAAATCAGCACTTTATTAAATTTGTTGTTGTTCAGCTTACTATGCTTTAAAAATTGAATACATACTTTTTAAAAAGTCACATATATTGCTTTTTCTGAATCATTATGAATTTTTCATTTGAATATATGCTTTTAGTTCATGAGTTACTGCAGCCAATTTAGTCCTACCTAAGTATGTTTCTTGTATAAATGTATTGAGTATTTAGCTTATTTCGTTATAATTGATTTCGATAAAGACAGAAATTTTGCTTTATCTCTGTAATGAGGATCGCAAGGGGAAAAAACTAGTGCCTTAAAAAGTCAGCAAGAGCTTTTTTTTGTTTACTGTCATTCAGTATACAGAGTTGGAATCGAAATATTTCAATGAATGCTCAGATAACTGATTATCAGACTTAGAAATTGTCAATCTCTTGATTGTAATCTATTTTATAATTTCATTAAGAGAATTAAATTTCTTCCTGGCATTAAATGGAGTAATATTTAAACATTAATTATCAAGGAAGGATTTAACTCACTTTCATGTATTATAAAGTTATTTTTTATGAAATACAACTCTGGTATGTTATTTCACATGCACACAAATAAACAATAAAAGTATACCTAACTATGTGGTATATAAAAAAGAAACTATTATAAAAGAATCCCATCACTCATTAAATAAACAAACAAAAATAAACTATACACATAGTTAAAACATTTAATTTTATTACATTTGATCATTTAATTTTTTTAATTAAATCTTAATTCGTCTCAAATATTTCAAGTTATGAATGCATATAACCGTACGTTTATTTTATTGCAAACATTTATTAGAAACAATTTTCAAAGTATATATTTTCATTTTTTAAGTTTTTATCTCTTTATTTAATCATATATTTTGACTGATAAAGTATGAATTTTTGTACTGAAAAAATAAATTTATTCCTCCGAGTTTTTTTATTATATTTATAAGAACATAAGGTTTTTAAGAAAGTAATATGAAATATTTGGAGAGTACCTGAATATGCTTAGGATAAGTATGTGTTGGATATTTATTAGAAAAAATAAATAAATGTTTTTTGTATAAAAATTATTAAAACAATGTGTATTTAAATCTAAATGTACTACCCTTTACTTTTATAAAAAGAAATTTTCAAAAGTATACTCAAATAGTAAAACAGAGCATAGTTTCAAAATTGGAACCATTATTTTCCACTTTGAATAATGGAAAAAAAATTCCGAATATTTTCTGAGAATAAAAGTTACAGTGCATAGTTAAAAAAAATGTGTGTCCCCCCTCTGTAAATGACACAATTAAAAATTCTTGTCTTAAATTTCTATTTCTTTATATAAGTAAGGGTACAAATTTTGTAATTATATTTCACTAGAATCAATTTAAATATGAAAAAAAGAGAGCATTTCAATAATTCGAAAAATTATGAATTTTAATTTTCTGTAAACGTACGTTACATTGTATTCGTATTGAATTTCATGAAATTAAATAAATTCATCGAAATTAAATAAAAGAAAGTTTCATATCTTGATGTTCCATTAAAACTTCAAATTTAGGTACAATTTCTTTCCAAAAATGCTTTTCTACTTTGCATTTATTTTATTTAGGGTTTTAACTTACATTTCTGTAAAAAGAAGGTTTATTGATATCCCAATTAGAATAATCTACGGGCGTTTCATCAGTCCAATGAATAACTCTTACTAAATATTTCAACCCAATCCATGCATCATCGTTCACCTCAAGTATTAAATCTGTCAAGAAATCTGAAAAGAAATAAAAAAAAACTTTGAACTCTCTACTGAAATCTCTATATAAAATATATTTCAGTTAATAGAAATTATGAAGTATATTTTATTTGAAATTTTTAAAATAAAATTCTTTGTGGAAACAACTGCTGCAACAAAAATAGCGATTCATAGATACTTATTTTTCATTCATTTATGATTATTTAAAACTTTATGGATGTGATGTCATCACAAAAATGTTCAGTTATTACTCCTTTCTATTTTAGCATAATTATAAAAAGATGATAAAATAATGTTATGTTTGAATCGACAAAGAAAAAAAAATTCTGTAAAAGATGTAAAAAAAATTGCATCAGTTTTACTACTCGATGAATTTTCTGTAGCATCTCGTTATGAATTCAATATATCTCGAAGATGTATTATTTTGTTAAACATACAAAAAGTAGATTTTCAATTATCATATTTAATTAGGTAGGGAACAAATAATTTCAACATTCTCAGACAATATCATTACTATTGTTCCATCATTTGTATTTCAAAATGCATTGAAAAAAATGCATAAAATATATAATGCGAATATCTCAGATTTATATTTTGCACATTAGTATGCAAAATATTTTGAAACAATCGTAAATTACTTAAATGTAGTAATTTGTATTGAGTGTAAATATGGTAAAATTTGAAAAACACTTTTATCATGTCTGAACATATGATAAATAAATAAATAAATTTATCTATACAAACACTAGCAGTGCAATAATCTCGTATTTTCAATATTTCACTTACGAGTTAACAACATCAGAAAGAATATGCAAAAAGAGGAAATTATTTTGAATCAGTCGATTACTTACAATTAAGTTGCATGTTTTGCTGAAAATCGAAGTTGATATCTTTTACTAAAGAGACACATTATTTCTTCATTAAAAATTGCAAGAGAATGTTACAGAACTTTTCCTTACTTTGCTGTTCTTTATTATGAATAGATGCTAAACTGGCACTTTCGTTTTCACATCTATTTTGAGCATTTTGCCATGATTGTCTTTGAGTCAGTTTCTTTCCAAATACTTTATAACACTGATTACCTGAAAATTAAGAAAGTTTAAAAATGAATACATCAAGCAAAAATGTGAGTGTTAAATATAATTAATAAAGTATAATACCAATCGTTCTAACAAATTTAATATTAATGGAACTAAAATAATGAGTCAAAAACTTTTAAATAAATCATTTACAGCTCCTAATTTTATAAAAATATCCCAAATATAAATAATTTTAGTATCTCTAGAAAGAAATTTATAAAATCTTTAAAATGAGCTTAATATATTTTATATATAAATTTTTTTATAACAGTTTGAAATTGACATAGAAAAAGTTTCACAAATATAGACAATGTGAAAAATTCGTTTTTACATTTTTTACATGTTTTTATTTAACTTTCTCTGTTCTTATGTATAAAAATATGCAAAAAATCATCCTTCCTGCAAAATTTCCCCCCCTGAATTCTAACCCATTTCCTATGATCCGATGGAACTGAAATTTTGCATACACGTATAATTCTGCAGTAACAGGGGGGGAAAAGGGGAAGGGGGGCTGGACTTACAACGTCCAGTTGAGTGGAAATTTTTCACACCTATAAAATTCACGTAATTTTATTTATTTATTTTTTAAATTTTAAAATTCCAATGTAAAAGAGAATTAAATAAATGTAAGTCAAATCTCTTTAAAACAAGTTTTAGTTAAAGATGGACAAGAAGATATGCAAATATTTTTTTTAAATGTAAAATAATATATAATTTATAAAAGCTTGAGGTATTATGGTACTTCCTTTGATTTCATATATAAATAAGTAGTTATGACTCTTAATTTACCAGTAATTAATTAGATATCTTTGTCAAGTGTCCCTCTCACTCACAAGCTTTTATGAATTCTTATTTTACTTTAAAAACGCTTTAATTCCTTTTAACCTGTCTTTAAATAAAAGCTGGATTTTAATTCTTTTTTTTTTTTTACTTATATTTATAAAATACTTAAATTTCCCTAGTATGATTCTTCTTCTGCACAATCGATCTTACATCAAAATGCTTATTTAAATATATGAAAAATAGAGAAACGAAATGCATCTCGTTTGTCTTCGTACTTAACCTCGGATGAAGATGAAAATTAGATTAATAACATTAAAGTGCTCCAAATACTAAAAAGCATTTTCGACAGTCACCGTTGTTCTAATTAATTCGAGCCAGCTTTTAATACGACGATTTAAAATAATTCATACCTTAACGAAATATTTATCTGTATTGCGATTATTAATAATATTTTCTGTTTATGTGTGTTATTTGGTAGTTTTATTTACTTTAATCTAAGGATTATTTTTGATTTAATTCTCAAATGAGAACATTGTAAATTTATCTAGTGAATTTAAAATACTTCTACCCCCATATATATATATATATATATAACTAATCTTCTTCGTTAATGATAATATTTTTGTAGATTAACCTGATCTTTTAATTCAGGCAGCTAAGTAATCTGATAAACAAGATTCTGTTTTAATTCTTCAAGTTATCTATTCCGGAACATTCATTTATAGAAAGGCTGATTATTTACGCCGTAATATAATAATTTGGTAACTGAAATGTCTTACAAAATTAAGAATCATATGAAATTCTTAGATAATCAATATTTTCTTTGATAATCAATATATCCCTTCATCAATATTTTCTTTGTGAACAATTTATTTCTCTACACCTTTATATATCATTTGAAAATTTAATATGTATAGATATCGTTATACATTGATAAATTATTGACCTTTTTACAGACTTCTAAACTATATTTCAGTCAAATATTGTGGAGTTATACTTCAAGTGTATTAATGTTAGATTTAAAATAAAAATGGGTTAAGCTTTTAAAATTTAATGTAAAATAGCAGCCGAAGTTTTGATTCGAAAATTCTTCGAAAATTTAAATTTATATCAAGTTTAAAATTATTCTATATAAATTATCTGAAATACACAATATCTAACTTTGAAAATTACTTAAATTTAATCTTTCATATAAATGTTTTTAAAAATTTCGTTTTTGTTAGGTATATAAAATGACTCTGATTCAGATTTTGAATTTGAAAACTTAAGTTCTTGGAAATGACGAGTTTTAAAATATTCTCATTATAGTGTTCATAATTTTTTCACTAAATAAAAGTATTTTTCGCTTTAGCGATATATTTATTATCTTCTTTTATTTATTTTATTACTCAGTCGTTAGCGACATCCGAAACAAATAAAATTTGTAAGGGTTTTATTATTTTCACGCATTATTTATTATATTTTTATACAAACCTAGTGAGTACCACCCTGGCTCACAATTTCCAGGCAGTACGGGCGTTGGTTCCTGTGTTGGGAAATCATATGTAGCATTAACTCCTCTTTTACAGATCACTCCCAGTAATAGATTGCAATTGGTTACGGTCCAGAAACCTGTGAAAATACTGAATTTTATGAAAAATTCCTTTGTAAATATAATAAAAAGGAACCAAGTGATTGCATATACAGTGAGAATCATTTAAAAAGTAAAAACTCTTTTCTCATTTAAAAAAGTTTTACGTCAAATATATAATTGATGTGCAAAGCAAAATAAGTTTACTGAATTCAGAGCTTATTGAAGTAGAATTTAACAGCCCCGTATAAACATTGAGTTAAAAAAATACAAGAAATAAATTAACTTAGACAGAGATGCATCAATTTTTTTTTATCAAAAAATAAACAGACAATAATAACAAAATAAAACGAAAAAAGTAGTAGTTAATATTTTTTGTGCTTATCTTTGAATTTTATCTCCGCCTTTAAACTTAAAGCGTACATGACATCAGGTTTTTTTGTCAGATCTGATTAGATTTTTTCCCGATATTCTTTAAAGATAGTTCATTTCAACTCTTCCTTACTAGAAATGGTTATCTGGCGTATGTACATATCAATATATGCTCATAAATGTTTAATGAGATTCAAGTTCAATACCTTAAGTTCCTAAAATAGCAAACATTCCTTCATAATTTTAGATGTATGTTACGGATAGCTATATATTAGAAGATCCTACTTTATGATAATTTTAATTTCTCAATGCCAGGGGTGAGATTTTCATACAATGTCATTAGGTAGCAAATTTTGTTCTTTGTAGATTAGATGAATATGAAATTTCTGACCCTTGATTCTGCCATACCATAATAGATCTCCTTTTCCCTTGTTTAATTGTTTTAACTGCAGACTTACTGCAATTTTCATTCTTCGATCTCCACATTTTTCTTCTCTTTTTTGTGCCAGAAATTCTAATTTTTTTCATCACTAAATAAAATGTTATTCCAAAAATTTAAGTCTTTGATATGATACTTTCTGCAAATCACAGACTCTTTTTGTCTGGTAAGTTTTAGATATGAATGGCTTCTTACGCAGAATCCTACCACGTAACCCATTTTCAATAAGCATTTTTCTTATAATATTTGCGCTTGTGATCTTTTCTGATGTTTGCAAGAAGTTTTTCGACATCCTTACAAGACTTATGGCTGAGTTCGATTTGACCTTTGACGCAACAGTTCTCACTTTTGTATCAGTAGATCATCTGGTCTTCTTGTTCATTGGAAATTTTAAGTCAATTTGTACTGTGTGTACTTCTCAATGATTTTCTTGATTGTACAATCGTTTCTTTGAACAATTTCTCTAATTTCAAGTAGGGATTTTCTATTTTCCTTCAAATTAATTTTCCTTTTTCTCGTATTTTTAGCGATGTTTGTTTCCCCATTGCAAATTCTCACAACATTACAAAAAAAAAAAAAAAAAAAAGTACAGATATTAGCACAAGAACGAAATGTAATTTAAAAAATGTAATTTCAACCTATTTTGAGAATTTGTCATTGAACAAGATTTTGTATATATATATATATATATATATATATATATATATATATATATATATATATATGCACACACATACACTTATATATACACTGCGTGACACTGAAAATGCAACAGCAAGAAGGAGTAGCCAGAATGTGAGGAAACTCGGCAAAAAGAGAGAAAGCAACGAACAATAAGTCCTCTTTATTTCGAAATGATATACATAATACAGATCGAGAACGGTGTCGGGTCAGTAGGTTGTAGGACCACCGTGGATGCTGATACATGAAGCAGCACTTCTAGGTACAGAGTCAATGAGAGTACGGAAAGTGTCCTGAGGAATGACTCTCCATTCTCTGTCAACCATTTGTCACAGATCGTCTTCTGGGCGTAGCAGTGACAAAGTTTGTAAATGGCGTCTAATAACATCCCAAATGTGTTCAATGAGTGAAAGATCAGGAGATAAAGGTGGCCAGGGAAGCCTCAGTATATCTTTCAGAGCACGAAGAGAAGCAAGAGAGCAAGAGAAGTTATCTTGCTGATGAAGGGCGTTGGGCACCTCCTGAAGGTAGGGCAGTGTCACCAGCCATAGCACACCATCCATGTATCGTTGGACTGTCATAGTGCCCCGAATGCGAACTATAGGTGACCTGGAATCATACGCAATTGCTCTCCAAAACATAATGCCGCCTTGTAGCACGGTTTCACAATTGCTGCCTGATTGAACCTGTCTCCACGTCGACACATCACTCGTATGTGGTAAATGTCATTGGAGAAACAGAAGTGTAACTCATCTAAGAAAACACCCTGTGTCATTCCGTCGTCCATATCGCTCAAACCTGGCACAATTCAGACGTTGGCGTCTGTGCTGTGGGGTAAGTGGCATTCTTCATAAAAGACGCCATGAATGCAGACCACTTGCAACGGTAAATGGTTCTGGTCGATATGGAAACACCCAGTGTGTCTTGAACATGATGCAGGATGGAGATAGAAGTAGCTTCCGGTTCCGCCACTGCTCTTCGGCGGATGCGTCGATCCATACGAGTTGACGTAACTCTGGCTGCACCATCACCCCTAAAACTTGCCACATTTCCTTGTTCCAACCATCTTCTCCAAATCCGGTGCACTGTAGACGCGTCCAGGTGTGTGTCACATTAATCAAAAACAAATGAAGACGCAATCTCAACAATTAAAAAACAAAATGCAAGAAATCACCTCTGTACCCCTAAGTAAAAGGACATACACCAATTCATAAAAATATGTAGACAAAACATTGTAAACAAAGAAAAATGAATAAAAACAAATATTAAATATTCATACTTAGCTATAAAAGAAAAACTTTATGAACTGCAGAAAATTCCAAAATAAAATAAATTACATAACAAATAAATAAAGAAATTTACAACACTAAAATTGTTAAGCCTTTGGGAAACATATTTTCTATTATTCCGTTTGAAATCTTTTAATGACATTATAGTCAAATGAGTTTTTTCAATAATTATTCTCTGCACAATAGGTGGCCGCGGTAGCCATGGTTGCAGATTTGTGGTCAGTGGTTTCGTGGCTTATAGCTCTTGTACCACTAAAGATCTGCCCTGTGACCGGGGCAGATGCATGTAAAATCTGGTCGAGGTCCCAAATTCCCCCGAAGGCATGGTGTGGAAGTTTGGAGAGAGATGTGCTATCTCAGGTGTCGCAGTTGCCCAAAATTACGAGGTCCGTCACCTCGCCTTCCTGTTGTTTCTCAGTGCGGCTTTAACAAAGAATCACACTCGGCACCATCTCTGTCTTGTATTGTTTTCTTTCTATCTTTCCCTTCCAGAAATGGACCCGTCCATTATTAGTAAGCACGGAATTAGTGGGTAAACTACCTATACGTATTGTGAATTATAAATGTTATTGAAAGAATCCAGCTTCAATATATTGTGGAAATATTCACGTGAAATTCCACCTTTATTCCATTTCAAGTTGCAATTATGATATAATTTCTAACGCACGCACAATTCTACTTCGTTAAATGTGCAGTTTACCTTATGTTATACATTTCTACATATCGATTCCTGAAAGAAACAGTTTCCTGACTTTTGGATAAGAAAAGAAAGAAATTTTCGCTGAAGGAATATTTTAACGACATGAAATCTTGAAATTAAGGATATTGTCCTGAAACAGTAAATAAAATAAAAAAAAAAAAAAGGAAGGAAGGACTAAAAGGGTAAGAAAAATGTTGGTTGGTTTTATTAACCTCAAACTAGAAGCAACAAGAGGGAATTGGCGATGAACCTCTTAATTTTGAGTCAGTTGACGAGGACAACACTTGAGCTAGCTTCTTCTTCACCTAACTTCCACACCACGCCACTGGGAGAAATTTGAATGCGGCGACAGATTTGATGTGAATCTGCCCCAGGTACACGGTGGGTCTTTACTGGCATCAAGTTTCGATCCAACGACTCGAAGAAAATCGCTGGCCTGGATTCTGCGACCATAACCATTAGGCTACCACTGCCACGCCACAATAAATAGGAAAAACAGGCTGATTTAATTCAAGCATTTGCTTAACTTTTATAATGAATATGCTGATAAATGTTTCTATAATCTAAAATCGAAAAAAAGAGGCTTAGAAACACATATATAAAGTCTGATTTTATCATAAGAACGTAGAGATATAGTAAAAGTATGAAATAAAAATTTGCGATTAGACAGAAAAATTCAAAAGTGATATCAGTTAGTTTTGAATTACATAAAATAAGTATAATCACTTTTTAACTATTAATGATTTGAACCAAGTATGACTTCAATAAAGTTAAAAGGTAGTGTATGGTTTAAAAACGGCACAACACTCTGAGTCAACAGCAGTAGTTTTGATGTTGTATAAGCAACGATTAAAATATAATGTCAATATCAGTTAAAAATAGTTTATAAAAGCATTAAAAGATATAATCACATTAAAAATTTCTTTCTCTTTTTTCCTAGAAAGATTCTCAATAGAAATATGTTCCTTAGCAAGAATCATTTATACCCGTACATTTTTACCTAGTTTATCACTCGTTGATTTACAGAAAAACGCGAAATAATTAAAATTAAAAAAAAAAAAAAAAAAAAAAATAGGAAAATGATAGTTAGAAAAAGGGAATAAATGGCTAATAAATTAAAAAATTTCTCTGTTATAATTGGGTCAAATATAACGTTAGTTACCTCTTTGTTGATCGAAAGAAACACATGAATTCACTTCTGAATTCTTTTTAGCAGAATCATCCCTCCAATACAGAAAATCCAAAGGAGTTCCATCCGACCACGTGAAAGAAGATCCTAAGCCTTTAGCCGATAAACCGATCCAATATTTTGAATATGCGTCTATGGTACCCTAAGAAAACAAACAGTTGTTTCAAAATGGGAACGAAAATGTATTGTATCTATATAGAACAAGAATTATTAAGGAAAAAAAAAACGCAACTTATTGATGCGAACCAAATATAATTACTCCAATCAAATGATAATAATAATTCAACGATGAAATTAGATTCAGTATAACTGGAAAAGGAACGAAATTAATACAGATATATTCCCATTTTACGTTTATAAAAATTAATATGGATTAAACACACATACTAAAGCATATTTACAAATGATGTACGCTTTCTTCTAAGAAATAAAGCAGTTACTTTTATTATTTATTTATAAATTTGCTTCGACATTAAAAGTAAATAAACAGTTCTAAAACTGTAGAATATTTATTTTGTATAGCTTCAACGGAATCTTCAAACACATAGAATTTTTTTTAACTTTTTTATATAAATGTTTATCACTCTTTATAATATAATATAAGAAATATAAAATAACTAGAACACATTTTTCTACTTTATTCTGAGACTTTTAAGACAGTCTTTATTATCAGACTAAACTTGGAAATTTATTTACAAATTATATTTAATTTCACAAAATAACTTATGAGAAGGCTTTCCACAGTTACTTCTTAAATATGGTCTTTCATATTGGCTATTTAAAAGAATATTTAACAGAATCCAATTAATAATTATACATGTGCTAAAACTAAAAAAAAAAAAAAAATGTATAAAAAAAAAGGTTTTTTCTTAAATGAATATAACTTTATTTAAATTTCTAACTGAATTCAGGAATATGTCTGACGATGAATTAAATATCTTGTATGGATTCTGATATCTCCTTATTAATTTCTAATGACGGTTCAAAAATAAAGTTTTTCTCATTCATTCTACATAGATTGTCATTGCGTCACTTATAAACAAGTTTCGAAATCACTCAGGTTTTTTTTATGGTAATTTGAAAGTGTATCTTAACAGACCTGTACTCTTCTAAAATTTATGATTGTAATGCTGGTGATGAGCAAAGTGCTGAACAACTTATTATTTTGTTCAAAGTTATTCAAAGAAAATTCTTGAAAATCAAACTGAATGTCCTGAAAAGTAACTGATATCTTTCTCCAATTTGTTTCCAGCAAAGAGGAGTTTGTATAGTTTAGCAATTTTTCATTTTGCAACTTTATTATTTTTCTTTCATAATTTCATTGAAATTTTTTGCTACCTTTATTTAGTAATTTGTCCTTCCTTTTACTTTGTATTTTTCGTTTATTTTTCTTACTTCTGCAACCCCCGTGTGATATTTGTTGCGAACGGACATTATTATCATGCACTAACATAATATTACATTATAGTACATTGTGATTATAATAATTATATTCAGTTTACTAGAGGTACATTTACATTGCTAAGATATATTTAGTTTAATGTTTTATTGTCTGCTTTTATTTTAACGTCCGAACAAAATTTTATTGTCGACTTTAACTATTTATTTTTTGCTCTTAATTTAACATTTTATTTAATAATTGTTTTTTTTATAGCGGAATCGTTTGTTTTTGTTCTTTTTGTTGTTAACACCATCAATGTTTTCGTATTTCAGAATATTTTGCTTGTGAAAATAAAGAATGTATTAGAAATTTGAAGAAGGAATTTTTTTTCTTGATAGTAATTGCTTCTAAGGAGCCTGGGGCTTGGAAGTACACATAATGTAGAGTAATTAATATTCATTTTGAATAATTATACTTTTCAGGAGCTTAATAAGGGGGAAAACGTTATCACATGTTAAAAGGGACTACCAAAGCCAGTTTCAATATTTTTTAATTACTTTTTATCTGTTTTCAATAAAAAAAAATTCCAGGAATGTAAATGGTGATGACTTGTTCACCGAGTTAATGCTATACAAAATCATTAATGATTACATTATTCATCCTTTAAAAAAAATTGAATTTTTTTTGAAAAATAATTTAATCTAATAATTTTCTATTTTCTTTTCTTTTTTTATAGTTTTCAAATATATTTAAGTCTGCCAATCACAGTTGCAACAGACAAAAAAAACCTCCTCTATTTTCAGAAAATTAATTGAATCTTTCTTAAAATCATCAATGAACCAAATTCAGTAATTTAGATTTAATTGTAATAGAAAAATCTGCCAAAATAATTTAATTTAAATGGAACCGTAGATGAACTTGAAAATAAGAAAGCAACAAAAATGATATTTTTCTTCAATATTTCGTTTAGAGAAAAAATTATAATATATGCAATTGGCTAATTACTAGCAATTTGGTATTAAAACAAAATGTTAATTTTTTTTTCAAATTCCCTCTTCCTCCAAAAAAAGCAAATCTAGTAATAAAGCAAATAAGATAGAATAAGTTGAAAATACCTATGCTTTCCTAATTTTTTTGCACTAGTGTTAGCATGTATCCCATTTACTAGATTTTAAGGCCTTCAGAAGGGTTAGCACTATAATATTTGGTAAAATATCCATTTAGCTCCTTACAAATAAAACGATTGCAGGATTTTCCATGCCTCTAATTTATTAAATTATTCAAAGAGTAAGACAAAATTTTTATTTTCAAAATACAAAAACTATATTCGTAACTATTATTGGATTAAATTCAATATTTAAAATTGTTCTCATGTTCAAACCATAACTATATTATCTTAAGTTTAGATTCATAAGGGGTATCCAGGGTATTCATAAGGGTACTGATAAAAAAAATAATTTTAAAAGTTCCTTGGTGAAATTTGTAATACATCAAGTTGTTTGAATATTTTATTCAATATCCCATCAATAATTTTCTTGCTGATGTTTAATTTTGGAGGATTTTCGCAAAACTTTTCAGTACCACCACTTCAGTATAAATTGCTAATATTGTCCCTAATTATTTCAAAACTTACTAGAGTTTGATGCAGCATCTATTTCATGAAAATTAAGCTTGTAATCAACACTTGCCTCATTTTCGGCATTTTATTGATGAATTAAACTTGTTATCGATTCGTTAAAAGCATAAATAAAATTTACTTTTGTTTACGAAGGAATTTTGGCAATTTTTTTTAAATATCACGAATTTTTTAAAATTTTAAATACAGTTGCTTTAAAAACGAGTTAAAGTATTATAAGTGAAAGAGCGGATGAAATTAAATTAAACGTTAGTAGCTTCGCCTTTAGAACTAGTCCTGATTATTACTAACTATGGTGAAATATTAATAAGTAATCTAAAGAGCTCCTTGACTAACAATATTAATCGTCTTGGCTTTCAGAGAAAAAGATGTACACATTTTCAGCACTGCAGACTCTGTCCACAACTTGTGAAAGGCACTCCTTTGTATAATTATTTCTAATACTTTTCATGAGTTCACCTGTTTGTTCTTGTAATAACATAATCAGTTCTAGTTTCACGTTGAATAAACGACAGTGTTGAACGGTAGACAGAACAATCATATTATGCAACGAAAACTAAAATTTACTTTTTGAAAATATACCTTTTCGTGATAATCCATTGCGAAAACGAACACACATGCTCTCAATCGCATACATCCGTAGATTAACTTTCTTTCTTTTTTTTTTTTTAAATCTCAAACAATAACTAATACAGCTCCGTCATTTTTCAACTAATTTAAAAAATTCAAATTGTTATGTAAAGAAAGAAAAAAAGATTCTAGGAGAAGAAGAAACGAACTTATGTATTTCATCATATTATTCTTCAGAAGAATATGTACTATGCAAAAAGTATTATGATAAAAATTCAAAAAAAGCCACTTACCGCTAAAAGAATGAAATCTGTTTCATTAAACGAATGTACAGATGCTAAGTGAGCTCCGTTATCTTGACAAAAATTTTGTGCCAGATCCCAAGTATATTTACGAACATTATGAACTAGATAGCAGTGATTATTATACAAATACCACGAACTACGATACGCAGAGGAAGTTGTGAAATTGCACTTTGTTTCTGTAAAAATGAAAAGTAACTCAGAATGCGACGTAAATAGTTATTTAGAATATTTAAAATTTAAAAGTATAAGAAATCACGGTAATTTATTGTTAAAGAAGTAATTTATTGTTACATTTTTAAAAAAGAAAAAAATTATCACGTTTTATAAGTATTTTCACTTTACAAAAAAGAGATTTTTACACATTCTAAATATCTTCAAGAAATAACAAAATCCTTAATTCACATTTAGAAACGACAGTTTGTGTATTTAATTCTTAAATAAATAATTTTGAAATAGATGATAGGGAAGTTCAAAATTTAATATAAATTACATTTTAATTACATGTAATTTTAAATTATTTTAAAACGAGTTTCGAATCAATTACAAGAATAGTTACTTACTTTCGAATTTTATCTCTGGTAGCGTTGGAACTTCAACTAAAATAAGTAAAAATATAAATTAACCTTAAATTTTAAAAAAATAATTCTTTACTTTTGTGATACATAATTCCTCTTTAACTTATAACAATACAGTACGATAAGTATTTCATAGTGTATGTATTAGACATAGCACTGCATATATTTATACAAATAAATACATTATAAAATCTCTTAAAAATCGATGAAACTTAAATAATATTGAGTGAAGTCTAACTTTAGGTATGTGCCTAGCGTTGGAGCACCTATTATTTCAAAAAAAAAAAAAAAAAAAAAAAAAAAAAAAAAAAATTTTTTTTTTTAAAAAAAAAAAAAAAAAAAAAAAGTGAAACGCTTATATTTTTAGTTGCAACATAACCGAGTAGTAAAAAATAAATGTCTTGTTTGTGAGTACACAAATTCCTTCTTTTTAGTTCATTCAGACATTACTAGAAAAGCTTTAAAAACGCATTGAGGCGAAAAAGAGATAAGCATAACACCTGTATATGATTACTTTAATCAAGCTGTCTAAATCTTTCATGTTGAATAATTTATCTATATAATCGTACACATTAACTAAGTAATATTTACACATAGTTTTTTCCTAGAAGTTTTTAAACTGCAGGTGTAAAAAAAAAAGCAACTTTAATAATTTTTAAAATTCTAATCTCAAACAGGCGAAATTATCACCCCTTTTAACAGCCCAAAAGGAGCTTAACTCCAATTCTAATTAATTAATATTAATTTATTAAAATGTAAATCCGGTGGTAACCAATTAATTACCGTATATTTCAGCAAGTAAGACGGTAGCTGAATCATAAAAAAAGTCCCCAAAATTCGGAATCGTCTTATATGACAAATGCAAAAAAAAAAAAAAAAAAATGATAGTCAAATTTATTTTAATTAAGACCATTATAAAATTTTAAGAAATAGCTCAACAATGTATATAAAATCGTGAAAAATCGTCCCATTCATCATCTAAGGCAAAAAGCGCCTCAAGTTTATCCTCGATTTCGTTGTTGAGAAGTTCGTCGTATGGATTCCATTCTATACCTAGATTGTCGATTTCGCTACCAGTAACCCTTAGGAAATCGTCCTCAGTGCCATTCATAGAAATAGAAATCCCACACTTGTTGAAAGATTTGTTAGAGGTATATGTGAATTCAGCACGTGCTTCAACAGGCAGTGTTACCAGGTGCAAGAAAATGTATTCTAGTTGACGATTGCTGATCTAAACTAAGCTCATGGACAGTTGATAATTTGAGGATCGTCTTATAGGACAGATACATGCTAAAATTATTTGATAAATGTGTCTTATTTGTAAGTAGTCTTATCTGTGGAGATATACAGTAATAATTAAATCTTAAAAAAGAATATTTCTCATTACGGATGTTGACTTTTTACGTAACTGATTCATTTTTCAACAAAGATTTAGATTAAGTTTTAAATTTCATAAATTTTCATTCAAAACTTTCAAAATTACGTGTTAAAAAGCAAGTTTAATGTAAATGGAGTATGATATAAGGGGTGTTCAAATCAAAAGGTACGAAACGACGCTGTGGGTATAAATAAAGATTTTATTCAAATTATACACCATAAGCCTGAGCACAACGATCTCATTGATTAACGAGCCGAAGGATTCTCTGTTCCCAGAATTCCTGTGGCTGCGTCGAGACCCAGTCCTTCATTGAGTCCTTGAGTTCGTCGTCTGCTTCCTTGAAGTGCTTTCCTTTCAGACGTATTTGCAGGAGACCAAACCCATGGAAATCCTAGCTGTAGGGTGGTTGGTCAAACTGTCCCCACTTGAACTTCATCAGTTCCATATGTGTGACCCTGGAGACATGTAGGAGCGCTTTATCATGGAGCAGGACTCCGCCGTCCGTGAGCAGCCCCGGTCTTTTGTTCTTGATGGATCTGCGTAAACTTCGGAGTGTTTCACAGTACACGCTGGAGTTAATGGTTCTTCCGTGCTCGAGGAATTCAACAAGCAGTGGACCTTGGACGTCGAAAAAGACGGTGAGCAACACCTTGCCTGCTGACGTCACGGTTTTAACTTTTTAGTAAGAGACGACGACGCATGTTTCCACTGCATGTTGTCCCGCTTTGTCTCTGGCTCGTAGTGATGGTACCAGCTCTCATCACCTCCAGGAAAGCGGGGTCTTCATAATATCAAAACAGACGTTGAAGTGCTAGCCCCATTCGTAGCTCCTTTTTCTGGTCGGTGAGCTGCTTTGGGACCCACTACGCACACACCTTCAGACAACGCAACCTGTCGTGAACAATTGTCCACACTGTTCCAACGCTGACATTCACAATGTGACACGTCGATCACTTCTCACTCGGTCGTCCATCTTACCGAAGAGATCGGCCGTGATGACCGTGTTTGCCTGCTCAAAAACAGGCAATCAATTTTCTCACTGACTTGTCGGACACACGATCTTTCCCAGTCACCATTCGGCGAGGAATAACGGCCGGTTTAACACCTTCCACTGTCAGATAACGCCTCGCTCTGCTCCTCAATAGTCGATTTTACAGTATGAACGCCGTCACTTCCTCACACGCACTGTCACGTCAATTGGATGGTGCTCTTTATAAAAGCCTCTGCTCTTTTCTGTTCATGCTCCGATCCACGCTGGAGACTCCATCCGTATCCCTAGATGTCTCGCTACGTTCTTTCATAGTACCATAGGCAAATATGTTAACAGTTACGTTGTTACGAGTTACGTGTTCGTACCTTTTCATTTGAATACCCCTTGTATGTGTTTGATTGCATTATAAAATTTACTTTTCAAAACGTTTAATACATTTTACAACGATTGATAAAACTACCTTTCATTTAAAAAAAACATTTTTATGAAAAAACATAAATTATTAAATATAGTTACAAAAAAGTAAATTGCAATGTATTACTATTGTTAAATATTTGGATTTCTCATGTCATGAAACTTCCAAATTTAAAATTTCGAATAATTAGCTCCAGTATTTTAGATATTAAGGAAAGTCAAATTTTGGTAGAGAAACCTATTTCTATTATAAATTCGTATTTTTATCTACAAAAATAAGTTATTAATTTATTTTTAAACCAATGAAATTAATTTAAAAATACTTTTATTTTATCGAAATAAAAATAAAGTAATGAAAAAATTCAAATAAAAATTCACCCGGAATTTAAAAAAAAAATATTGTATTGGAAATTTTTTAATTGTTTCATAGGTTTATCGTTAGCATGAAGTAATCTAGTATATATATATATATATATATATATATATATATCGTTCGTTTTGCATTGCAGTTCGAAGCATAGCACAGTTAAATAAATTTGACTTTTTTTTTAAAAAAAAAATATATGGTCTTCTGTGATGATCATTTCTTGTTTCTGTTCAAAATCCTCAGTTAGAACAGGTGTGATATTTAAAAGGATGGGCTGCCACTTCAGGTGTCTTCCACCTCTCTTGACCGATACTCAAGATTACGAGTTCTACCCTCAGAAGTCCTTATATTGCTTGTAAGTGTTGTAATGGATGAACAATTAATTTAAGCTGGTAGAGCATTTCTTTTTCAGAAATTAATTAAGTATTTCAATTAATGCATTAACATTATTTAATTCGTTTTTTTTTATCTCTTAACAGAAGTGCTAATTTCTTCTACTGCGATAAAAATTATAAAATTTACAAAGAGTGTCCATATTTCAGTTGACTGCGCAATGACAATGCCATTTTGATACTGACATACATGTACATTGATTTCCACTGATTAATGTGTGTCCACAGTATCCTAGTGGTCATGGTCGCGAGCTCGCGGCCAGCTTTGTTTCCGTTGAATCGTGAGTTTAAGTCCTGAATTAAAAACCCACCGTGTAGGAAGCTGATGCACGTCGAATCTATCGAGGTTCAAAGTCCTTCCGTTTGCGTGGTGTAGAAGTTTGGAGAGGAAGGTATCAGCTCAAATGTCGAACTCTTCACTAAACTAGAGATTCAAAATTACGCGCTTCGTCACAATAGCTCTCGTGTTGCTTTTAAGCGCGACGGAAATATACAATCGATTAATAAAAAAAGCAAATATTAATGAATTTTATTTTCCTTTTTATCGTATTGCAGTCTGTTTCATGTCGTTATACATTAAGCTATAATTTAGACATAAGCTATTTTACATATATGTATGGTGAAGGTGAAAATATTTAAAATATTGCATATATATGTATATATATATATATATATGCATGTATCTGAATGTAATGGAAATTTAAGTTTTATGATCAACATGTATCATTTTCTGTGATACAATTTGTGCCATTAATTTCTAGCGAAATACATTACGTGACAATGAAAATGCAAAACCTAGAACGCATGCACAGAATGTGATCAAAATCGACGGAAAGAGAGACACAGAAGCAAACATTAACTGATGTTTATTATGATATTATACACTTAACTAGAGCGATTATACAGTATGCTTAGTAATTTGTAGGACCACTCTTGACGGCAATACATTCTGCAGCAGATACAAACTCAAAGAGTGTGGGGATTGTCTTCTGAAGGACAATTGTCTATTCTGTCTTAACAATTTTCGACATATCGTCTTCTGAACGTGGCATTAGAAACCTACTCAAAAAGCGTCCAATCGCACACCAAACATGATCGATTGGTGACAGATGCAGGTAGACAGGTGTCCATGAAAGGTGGCCCGACAACCCCCGAAGAAAGGGTAGTGTTACCGATTGGAACACGTCATCAACATGTGGTTGAGATCTTATACTACAAACAGTAAGGACTAGTAGTGATCTACAATCATAGGCGATCGCACTTCAAGTCATGAGGTTTCATTGTCTCGCGTTCTGGCATTCTACTGTTGCGGTAGATTGGACTTATTACAAGGTCGCTGCTAGACTCTTACACGGCGTTTGACATTGCTTAAACAAAAGCGTGACTCATTTGAAAACACCATATAATGCCACTCCGGAGTCCACGGGGTTCTATCTCGACACCATCTCAAACGGGGGCTCCTGTGCATTTGACTTAAGGGCAGCCTTCATGGGGCCGCGGTAGCCTAGTGGTCAAGGTCGTGGACTAGCGACCGGAGGTTTTCGTTCAGTCGCGGGTTCGATCCTTGGCTGCCAAAGACCCACCGTGTAGCCGGGGCTGATGCACGTTAAATCTGTTCGGGGTCCAAAGTCCTCCCGTTGGCGTGGTGTGGATGTTAGGAGAGGGGGGTGCCAGCTCAGGTGTCGTTCTCGTCACTTGACCGTGGTTCAAAATTACGAGGTCCGTCGCCAATAGCCCTCGTGTTGCTTCTAGTGCGACGTTAATATAAACTAAACTAAACTAAACTAAACTAAAGGGCAGCCTTCTTAACGGTTCCCTTGAATGCCTGGTTCCGAATGCCAGTCGGCGAATAATGATCCTGCCCGATATACGCACGAATATAGAGAGTTCTGCACCTGCCACAAAATGTCGATGAAAATGACATGCGACATCTCCAGCATAAGCCTGAAAACGCTTCGGCCCACGCAGGCTGGTGTCACTCTGGCAGTACCACCACTCCTGGAACGTGACACACTAGTTTTTTGTAACCATGTTTGTCGCAGCCGGTGTACGGTAGACGCATGTAAGTGCCTGTGTGCTGCGATTCGATGCATGAATAACCCTGGTCTTCTCAATATGTTCATCATACCCCTGGTGTACTCGTCTGTCTACTGGTAGTTCCTCAATCTTCGGCATCATGCATTCTCTGTACTAAACGCTTCTATTTAAACGCTTCTTCTTAAATAATTTGAAAGAATAATATTTTGGCTTACGGGGCATACAATTATTGTGGATTATTTTAAGATTATTTCCCTTACATCTCACTTCACCTGAACCAGAATGCAACTCACAGCATTTACATAACTCAGTGCATTGCATTTATCCTGTAACTTACATATTTTTCTGTTAATGCGTTCATGGTGTTGCATTTTCACTATCACGTTTATTTTTTTACAATTTCTACTATTTTAAAAATGACACAGATGTGAATCGCAAAAAGCTATTTTAATTGGTTGATCAAATTACCAATTTATAGTTAATTATCTATTTCCTTTTTTGTCCCATGAAATTTCGTCATTAACAGATACTTATCACAACGAGATTGGAAACGCAACACCTTATTTACAATACGAATTCGTTGAAATTCATCAATAGAATACATACTTTGCCATTCAATCAAAAAGAATTATTCTAAATATTGAGCCTGTTAATTCAAAAATTGTTGTTTTCATTGACTGGACTCAAAAGTATAATTGAAAATAGATTAACAGGATGTAGTATATGATACCCTTATAATGCTACCGTGTGTGAAGAGAAAATACCTAAGTTCTGATGCAGAAATATTATTTAATATATTTTTCACTTTTGCAGAAACGTATCGTGGTTTATATTTATACTGTCCTATTTTGTTCGAAACGTTTTTGCTCCTCCCCCAGAGAAAATTAGGAAGTTATGAGCTCAGTATTTGGAGTGTTGGTTCATTGTGAACGCTGAGAAGTGGAATGGACTATGCAAATCACGTGTTTGATTAGGAAAATGATTGGTTCAAAAAAGCATTTTTAATAGTGATATATTTTTTTAAGAAATAAAAAAATATTTTTAAATTTTTAACACTAAATTGTGATGATTCCAACTCAATTTCAATTCTGAGTTTGAAAATTATTATCAAAATGACGCATATAAAAATGAAGTTAATTTACAAATTTCATTCCTATTCACAATTTCTCTCTCTCTCTCTTTCTTCTATATCACACATTTATTCTGTAGGAACTGGAAAATTATAAGTTTCAACAGAAGTAACCAGTCCTCAGACAACTGTTATAATCTCTTATAAGTGTTAGAATTCAAAAATATTTAAAAAATATTTTTCAAATATTTCTTTTCGTACTGAAAGGTTTTGCGTAGCCTAACCAGTAGAATCATAAATAAGTTGACTCGACTTCTTCAAAGACATGAAACAACATTGAAATTATTTGTAATTAAACATTCTCTCAATGTCTTTACTTGCGGAGGTTGATAAATTTTACAATGGAATGCTAAATCAGCCCTTTCTCTTAGCTCAGAATTATTAGAATTAGATTCGCCACCTACAGTTAAATGAAGGAATCTTATTAATTTTTATTATAATCTAATCTTATTTAACATTTTAGAAGCTTATCATTAATCAGAAATAACACAAAATTCTAAAGTTCACTTTTTTCCAGACAAGATAAGACATAATTTTTCTGCAAAAGACATTAGAATTTATTTTCAGGGAAGTATGTCCTTATTCTTCAAAAGTAAAAATTAAAATTTATTCATATTTATCTACTTATTCATGCTCAAAAACATTTATTCTAATACAGCCAGGTTATCATCTTTCAGAACAACGTCATAAAACCCTAAGCCTACAATTCATGTTTGAATTTTGGCGAATCCATTTCCTGTAAGACCATTGGACCTAATCTCTCACGTCGAACAATAGATCTACCCTCAAAGGAACTTTTGTCTAAGTAGCTTGTTCGTAGAGCATTGGTAAAACTGTTGCCCGTTATTTCGTTACTTGAATTCCTTTGAAAAATAACGACTTTTGTAGAATAGGTTTTAAAATGCTTCCGTGCTGATTTGTCTCTATTCTATTTTCAGAGCAGTCATTGATTTCAATGCGCGGATAGTATTTGAAATGAACTTATTTATTGCAATATCAAGAGTAGAAAAAAAATCTCATGTTTTTGTTCCAACGGCTTACATAAATCCAGAAAATGCTGCTGATTTGTTCGCAGAAAGAAAAATAGTGCATACTTTAATGAGCTGTAAGTCTGGCGCCCTTCTGGTTAACGGACTCAGCCAGGGATTATTTTTGGAATTGGGCCTACATTGCGAGTATCAGGAAAAATCATGCCAGAATTTTTTTTATATTAGGTGTCATTTCTGTTGAAACACGATAGGTAAATTTTAGTATTTTCTTTCCTTGACCTTAAAAGAATACTTTAAATTTTTTAGAGTGTTATTATTTATGCATGCCAAATACCTTTAGGAGCTTTACAAATGAACCATCTTCGTACTCCACAATAGTCTAGCTCCCATCTTGCACTGTCATACGCGTGAGATGCGCAATACTTATTACTCCTCAGATTAGGTTCTCCGTACTTCCAGTTGGTATAATTCAGATTCATCCCGTCAACCCAACGAAACTCTGAAAATAAAGTCAAAAGAAAACACATGAAATCTCATGAAATTTGTGTGATTAAATTTCTTTAAATTCAGAGCTATGTGTTAAGTTTTCAAATGCTACCTTAATTTATTTGCTAATCGCAATATTTTTTTTTTATAAATCAAGAAAAATGTTCAAATCCAATTTAAAATAACGCCTAAGAGCAAATTTTAAACCATTACAACTTGCCTCTTGCCTTTAGAAAATCCTGACTCCTTGTCACTCCCGATTGAATTGAAAAATTAAGTACAAAGTAAAATATTGCGCACATCACATCCTATACCTCAAACTGTTAAGGAAATCAACGCATTTATCTCGGACCGCAAGATATCAGGCCCTCGAAGAAGAAGAAATGCAAGCGGGTCCACGTTACAGAGACAAAAATTAATTTAGCGTTAAATGAATTTTGTGAGTTCTTGCTTCAAAATGAGCCTAATACATTTTCTGAAAAAATTTCGAAGAATCAAGATGTGTACGAGTTGGGTGCAACTGAAATCTTAGAAAGAAAGCAATTATTAGAAGTACAGCTAAGTATTAAAAAGAGAGAGAGAAAAAAAAACTAGAACACTTTTTACTGGGTATGCCAAAGAGATGAAAGTATTCATATCTGTTTAAGAAGAGAAAATAGTTTCCGATTTGCTGAAATGCTTCAATTTGGGGATATTTACTTCGGACCGCTTCTACTAGCTGGCTTACCGAAGGGTTACTACTATTGGCCTTCAAAATATGCATTCGTCTTGTACGAAAATAAAATGGTTCGACAGAAGTGGTTTAGTAAATTAATGAAAAGAACTTCTAGACTGTCCTCCAGAACGCTGGAGGCATTTTCTCTAGGCTTTACCATATCGTTCAAAAACAACAAAAACCGGAGGGTTCCTTGAAAAGTATCAAAAGTTTTTGTAAATCCAAATGTTTTCAGCTACTGGAATTTGAACACCGATGAGACAGAAATTACGACGCCGCAAAGAAGGAAATATATCGAAAATGCACATGATAAAAAGAAGTTGGTTCTATTCATTTTGCCGAAAAAGGAGTTCTCACTATTGTAAATACCGTGAGTAACAGTTTCCACAAATGTTCACGTTTCCTGGTATCCAGGTACATGGGTATATCAGTCCCAAATGGCCGAAATAAATCTGTCACAGCTGGTAATTCTTCAGGTTGGATGACTGAAGAAAGATTTATAAGATTCATAGACCATTTATAAAATATACTTATAGAAGAGCACTCTTCTCATCTGCTGTTTGATAATCTCAGCTCATGAGTGAACACTGTATTTTAAAATGACCAAGGATAATTTTTATAATAACATGAGTTCTCCTTAACCTTTCATTGCTCTTACAATTCACAGTTCTTGAAGGCAGTGGTTTAAGGCCTGTTCAAAAACTACTTGAACAGTTTACAGATAGCTTGGACGAACGACAGAATCCACATAAGACCATGATCATGTGTGACATTCCAGGCATAGTGAAAGATTGCTTGTTACTGGCAATAACCCCTGTCACAATCATAAGTAAATTCAAAGTAAGCGGCATGTGCCCTTTAAATTTTAACAATTTTTAAGATTTTGGCATTATTTGATATTACTGACCACTCAAATCCTGATGCAGAACAAAGGAATTCAACGCAAATCGATCATAAGTTGTCTTTGTGTCTTAAGAAATGCGAACTGCTACAATCACGACTGGAATTGAATATAAGCTTTACTGAGATTAATAATAAGTTGGCATTCGAAACACCTATTGAATTTATTCAAGGATGGTGAATCACCCAAATTAGAAAAATCGATTTTTAACCCTCAAAGATTACATCTTTTCCTATGGCTTCATTTCTGAAACGATCTAACAAAGGCCGACGGATCATCCTAATTGACTCTCGAGAAAAAAAAAGCACAGGAAAAAGAATATAAAAAAGTAATCGATCAAAAACGGAAACTAGAGAAAAGAAAGGGTTAGATAATGTTTAAAGAAAAAAAAATTAAATAAAAGAAAAGTGAAAAGAGTGATTTTGCTTAAGTTTGCCGAGATGCCTACAGCAATTATGAGGCACGAGAAATAAATGAAGGATAACCAAAAAAATGTATTTTAAATATTGTGGCGTTTATTGTTATTATTTGCTCCACGTCTGTTAAACTTCTTATCCTCTAAAAAGCAGTTACAATTAAAAAATCATGAATACGCTTAAAAATATAAATATTTTCCTAAAAATTGCTATAACTAACCTATAGTGCTCCAATTCATTAACAATATGTCTTTTTAATAAATTCTAATCAGTAAAATCAAGATTTAACTCGTCTTCTAATAAAGAATAAATTTTAATTGCCTAATCTACTTATTTATATTATCGATGGTTTTCTTTGCAATTTAATAAATATAATAAAGGGCAAAGAAATTTTTAACATTATGCTTTTCTAAAGAATTCTAATTAGCAAAATCAAGATTTAACTCATCTTCTATGAAAAGAATAAATTTCAATTCCAATCTGTTTATTTACATCTTCGATGGTTTTCCTTGCCCTTTAATAAATATAATTATTGAAGATACTATCTATCTTTTAATTTTTGCTTATTATATCATTATTTTGATGGCTTAGAGATTTTTTTTATGCCAGGTTTCTTTATTAGGTGTGACTGGATTGGTGTCCATATCTGCTGAAAATCTTTACATTTCAATATATGTTTCAGAATTTGACACCATTATCATGTTACAAGCTGTAGTACCCACTCTTCGCACAGGTGAACTGAATGTTCCAACAACCAAACATAAAATATTTTTAATGAGAGCATTCAACACATTGCAAGACGACTCCCTCAAAAAGTTATGTAACACTGAGAGACGCTGAATTATTTTTCTATAGTCAGCTGAGATTTATATTTTGTTTTCAAAGCAGCTCCTACAGGAAATCCGGTTTCTCAAAGATAGGACGTTGAAAATATTTAAGGTATATAAAATATTCTTAATTTAAACCATCTCTGCCCAAAATTCAAAGAGTGATTTATAACTTAATTGTCGATTTCGAAACTTTCTGTGAAGCTTATGAAAATTTGTTTTTCGGCAGCTGCGAGACCTTTGGGTGTATTTTGAAATGGAACCCTAACCCACTCGTAATATGCTACCAAACTGTCGTCACCCAGAAAACTTTGCCAGCATGGCTAAATGATTTTTTTGTGGTTACAAAAACAATTCTCACATATTATTACCCAGCCTTATAAGTTTAAACACATTCATCCACATTTGCAAACATTTCTAGGATTTTTTGTTTTAAATTTCTGCTGCAAAATTCTAATTTTTGACAAAACATTAACTTTATCATTCGTATCCAACATATGTGCTGTTGATTCTTGGAACTAAATATTCAAGATGTTTAATTTCTGGTATATGTTGGACAAGTACGTCAATTTCATCGCAAATAAACTATTTCGAAACTTTCAGCTTCTGGTCGGTTTTTCTTTTCTAGAGAAATGGTAAGTTTATCATTTTATTCATAAATGTTTTGTAAAAATTTTTCACATAATAACCATCTTGCCTCGAAATAAAATAGTAACTTTGAATGTACTGCTTTTATGTCTTTATATAGTGTAGTTATTTTATTTTAGAGGTATCATTTTTATATAATTTACTATGGTTTGAACCATCGTTAGCACAATATTCAGACCGAGACTCATTTCTTCAAAAACCAGGATTTCTTTGTGGATCATTCAATGTTTCTAAACGTACAGTGGGGATCTTTTGTTTGACAACGACTTGTATGCTTTGGAATCTTTCAGACATTGTACGAACGCAATTGGTGCACATTCCGCTGCAATTTTTCTGCTCTATGTTTGCCTTTTTTATAAAGTCATTTAAAATAATACATAATGAGAGTGTTGTTGCTTTGAGTTCTATTGGTTTGAAGAAATAATTCTTCTACTATTGATATACCATCCAAAAATCGAACATAGGCAATGAAGAGAGCATTTGTATCGTTGTCTGTTGCCTCATCAAGCTTGAAATCATTTGTCACACAATTTTCCGAAAAGCTGATGATGTACATCTTCAGCTATATGACCAAAATGACGAGCAACAGTATCATTTAATAGAGGTATGGACTACAATTGTTTGGTTAAATTATCTTTAAACATAGATTCAACAATCTCAAATATAGCTGGCAAAATATGTTTTTCCCCAATGGTGTGAGGCTTTTTATATCTGGCTTTCTTTAATAAAAGATACTAACAGACAAGAAATAGTTTTCCTTCATAGACAGTTTGTTTGATAAAAGATTTATAATTTTCACATATGATTTAAATTTTAAGGATTCTAGGGGTTTCTTATTTTTATTCATAAAAAGGTTTTTCAAAATCTCGCTTAAGTTTATCATGTTTCATTCTCTCTGCTACCAAAAATTTTGAGCAAATGACACATAGGATTCTTTTTTTTCATCTACTTCAGTACTGGTAAATCCAAAATTTAAGTATTCTTGATAATACTATTTTTGATTTTATTTCCGTGCACTTGTTAATGTTTCACTGTCGTCTAATGCTTGCTTACTCCGACTTAAAAATATATCTATTACTCTGTATACATCTATTTTTGTGAATATTTAATACCGTGAAATGAAGTTAACACGCAAGTTATTTCATACACATTTCCGATAGATTCGATAGCACTTGACTGTGACTGGCTAGAATTGAATGAGCTGCAGCATTTACACACGTTTGTATCAAGATTGTACAGACGTTCTATAAAATTCGAGACAAATAGAAACTTAGAGCTGTAATTTCTGGTTCTGTCAATACAGCCAGTCAATTTCCAATCCAGTCAAGCCAGTCAGCCAACATTTATGAATAAATTAACATTCTCTGTTATTTAAAAAGCTTGTAATTAAGGTCGTTAAGTAGCTTTAGCGTTAAAATACTCAAAATTAAACGTAATATAATCATTATTAACACATATATTGTTATGGTATAAAAGAGGGTGATGAAAATGATGATTGAAAATTGGTTTAGCAACCTCTTAATGGTTAAGAAACGCTGTTGTAGCGATAATGTTTATGCAGAACAGTGCGATCACTGCCTTCACTCAAGAGACAAGCTATATACAATCGCCTGGCTCGTTATTCGTCAATTATCTTACATAAAAGTATCACATCGTTTGTATTCATCAAGGTTTTCTTGAGTGGTACTTATCGGGGCATGACTTACTCTCTGTATGGACACGCCTTTGCAAACTTAATATACCATCAGAACACGCTAGAGCAGAACAAACATTCAACCCCATACAAATTCGGCATTCGACTATAAATATCCCTTCCACAAACATTTTCGGCGCACAAAAATTTACTTTATGCATCTTGCATCTTCTTGGAGGAATCCATGACATGCTCTTCGGAGGTTCAGGCACGTTTATGTTTGCAAATACGATATACGGTCGCTGAATCGTACACCGCTATTTCTCCAGAGACACAGCGCCATCAGCTACAGATGTTTGAAAGTTGTACTTCTCGGAAAATCAAATTGATTCTTTCGGAATCCCACTTTCATTTGAACAATCCTTACAGAAATACGATGCACCTTCCATAATCCGGCATTTTCCGACCTGTCAGTAATCAGGCATTTTTACACAAGTCATAGAAAAATGTTTCAAGCCTTATACTTCAATGTAATGCTGTAAGCAATAAATACAAAACAGCAAACTTTCTGTAATTTCAGTTACACAGTAGTGTGTTTTACACTTTTTTTTGGCACGTACTGTATTAAATTTTATACAATAATGCATAAGGGTCTGTTGTTTAAATGCGTTATTATTTACTAATTTTCCAGTAATTCGACGGTACTCCGGTCCGATATCTACCGGAATTTTGAGACAATATTGTATTTAATATTGAGATATCATATTGCCTAATTGATATTCCAGTGCAACATTCTTTTAGAAAAAATTAAAATAATCTTCAGGAAGGAAATAATTTTTTTTTATCAATTAACGTTCATTACCTGTTTATTAGCAACTGTTTATAACGTTGTAGAGTAGATGTAATTTAATAAGGAACCAAAAAGTATCAAATAAGAAAAAATAACTGTAATAGGTAATAAAATATGTAAATTAAGACTATATCGTATGTTGCTTAGTACTAATCTTAACAAGCCATTCAGATGCTATATTGCTCTTTAATAGTTATTGAGGTTTGTCAATGATAACTGTATTCCACGATACTATTGCTTTGTATTTTTGATATGCAATCAAAATTTACTTATGTATAAATTTATAGGTATTTTTCCATACTTTTGAAAAATTTCAGAAAGCAGTTCTATAACATACTTTAAATAATTCAGATAAAAACTTTTCTAAAATTAAAAAAAAAAGATTAGCTTAATTATTTATTAAATTAATTATATTTACCATCATCTTCTCCTCTTTTAAGTCCAAACCAAAGTCCTGTATAGTGACCTTTTGCTCCCCTGTGGTGTATAATTAAATGTTAAAAAAAATAAGCGAAATTAGTATTCTCTGATCTTCATTCGAAATTTATGCATTAAGCATTAATTTTGAATAACTTTACAGAAAACAATAAACATAATTATTACTTTTTAGGTGTTATTTTAAAATAACAACAAAAACTGTGTTATTGCACATCGTAAATAAATTGTAAGAGAATAATTATTGTTGTTTGCTTTCTAGTAATTTACCCGATAGCTTCAGCTTCAAATATAGCTTGCAAAGGATCTGGCATTTTTGCGTTTAAAAATAATACTCCAAACGTTTCAAAGTTACAATGACAACTTTATAATTATTCAATAAATAAATAAAACTTAACAATTTGAAACTATTACCAGATTCCAAAATATACTCAATTGATCGTCTCCTGTTATACAAATAATAATAAAAATATGTTTAGAAAAGAAAAACAATCATCTGCTTTTACTTCTCAATACACTTTTAACAGAAATGAAAATATTAGTTATAAAGATACTCAAAGAACTTGTCTGCTAGTTGTCTTTTAACAGTTTTAGATTTCGCAATTTACTGTTCAATTAAAGATAAAAGTTTTTTTCTTCTTTTAACATCGACACGTTTTTTTTAAAAAAAGAGTTGCTTTTAATGAACGTTAAGGGTTAAAACTCTTTCATACTATAATGCCATTCAGTAGTCAAAAAATAATTATACTTACGAAAAAAAATAATTGTAATAATCTCCTTTTCTATAAAATATTTATTAATATGCATTTATATTCCTTAGCCCAGATGTTGTTACGCATTCGCACTATAAAATTACAGAAATTACTGTTTCAATGCTTATGTATCTAAATTAAATAACTCAGCCGCAAGTGTCGAAGGATTACTTATTAAATATTATCTATGTTAATTATAAAGAATATGGAATCAATACCATAATGAAAAAATTATTTGGTTGAATGTCTTAAGAAATTAAATGTATCAATTAAGGTCTAAAATATATATGAAAAAGTTGTTGTAAAAGGGAAAACATGTTATACATCAACTTTTACTAATCGTGTGTTTAAATAGAGTAGGAAAATAATTACAGTTTTAATGTTTTCATTTATACTTTTATCAGATTTATGTGTAATCTGTATTCTTCAAGGGGCATATGAATAAATAAATCTCTTTATATCGCGCATTGATTAGATCGTATTAAATAAAAGAATATATATATATATATATATATATATATATACAGTATTACATGATAATCCTTACTTCTATGTGTAAAAAGTTTACATTAAGTAACACTCACCATCATTTAAAATAATTAGAAATAGAAGTTTCAAATAATCTTCAGAATATTTTTGGAAATGAATAAAATATTTGGTCTTACTCTAGGCCATGATCTTCTTCATTCGAACTGCTGTAAGTTGCTAAATCTCCACCATACCCTTGACAAAACTGACGTGCTTGGTACCAATTTAATCGCGCAGTCTTGTATGCGGTTTTCTTAAAAATAAAAAGAAACTATAATATCAATTAAAGAGAAGAAAACTAAATATAATTTTGATTAGTACATTTTAAAATTTTATATCAATATGTGCAATATAATTCTGAAAATTTGAACTATATATCTTATGTAAAAATATGAAAGTCTGTTTGTCTGTCTGTCTTTTGCACAAATCCAAGTTGTTGATTGTATCATTCCACATTTTTAAAGATTTTTATGTGATGTGTGGAAGACACCGTAAGCATATCCCTGTCAAAAGAATTTTAAAAATTTGTGTTTGGTGATATTTTTTTGAAAATTTCAATTTTGTTCAGCATTTTTATATTGTTTTCTAACAGAAGTAACAATTTTTTTTCAAAAATCTTTTCGCTTAAAGAGAGAAAGAGAGAGAAAACTCATTTTAATAATCTTCTTTTAACGCATTTTGATTTTTTGAAATTGACTAATCAGTTTATTTTTGAAAACAGTTGAATAGGTTATTTCAAATCGAATATATACATCCAGTAAAACACTGTTTTATAAATAGAAATATGATGTAAAATGGGAATAAATAATAAATTGTTCTTCAAATTTACAGAATAATAAAGCTAGGTGATTTTGAGGCCTGTCAGCAGTAAACGTGCAATGAAACAAATGAAAACTTTTGTGAGTGTTTTGTGATTGAATCAGTGAGTTCTTTATCAATAAGTGACATCATTCATCTAGAGGTATATTTTTACAATGATATATATTGAAAGTTGAAGTTTGATACACAATGCAGAATTTAGATACGGGTCGTCAGTCAAATTAAATCTGTTATTCTGAAAGAAAATTGATTATACAACGTAGAGACTATAAAATATATAATGAACTTTCATTGATAGATGTTAGACGTTTAAGGAACAGTCTGTTAATCGCAGATTGGGTTTTCTAAAATACTATAAAAAGGTTCCTCAACCAGAATAACTATATAAATTTACCCTTATAGACAGAAGTTTCCACATCCATTTTGTTGTACTGAAAACTAAAAATTAGTGCTTCTTAGCTCACGGCAAATCAGAAAACATGGGAATTAGAAGGCATACTTAGAATTGTAGTATTTGTTAGTAAAGTTCGAAATGTATGTAGACAACAAATGTAAGTTTCCATGACCATGTTGTCCGAAAACAGATTTTTTGTGAATGAAAAAATATGAAAGTTACGATTACGATTCGCTGTAAAATACAAAAGAAGGAGAGACCAGATATCTGAAAGAAAGTTTTTTTCTTCCTGGCGGAATTAAGTTTACCGTTTTTGTTTAGAATAGTATACAAATGGCTGGAGAAAATAAAACATAGAAATGCACGCAAGGAAATTACTTCCAGCAATGAAACCTGGAAGTGGAGAGCATGCTGGTTTGGGATTGTATGAGTTCTTAAAGGGTCGGGAATTGAGTTCCAATTAATGGGATCATGAATCATCAGCTATATAGATATTTTGAAAAATAATTTACAGTCTATAGCAACAAAAATGACTTTTTATTGTGATTACATTTTTATGCATGATAATGATCCCAATGATACAGCTTTACACATGCAACTTAGGATCTCACATAACTCTCTAAAATGTATGAAATTTCCACCTCAATTACCAAGCATCAATCCCGTTGAACATATATGGAAAATTCTTGTTCAGAATGTTTGAACCAAGCCAATTTCCAATAAGCACGACTTGTTAAATGCTTTTAAACAAGAATGGTACTACATTTATAATTCAGTGACCACAAATTTGGTCGAATCTTTACAAAGAGGTCCCAGAAATATCATTCAAGCTAAAAGATACCCTAAGAGATATTAATTATAAAACATGAAATTAAGCATTTGAAATTATGTATATTGGGCGAATAATTTCTGCACCATTAAATTGTGCATTTCTTATGTTTTACAAATTTTGTATTTTTATATGTAATTTTTTCATATGCACCTTACATGGAAGTAATAAATCGGATTACATTATATACTCGCGTATCTAAAGAACGTATTCTATAGCATAATTCCATATATTTTTTTAACTCGAGGCTTCTGTAGATTATGACTATCACTATACAAATTCTTTGTTCTCTCAATGTAAATACCTCTCATGAAACGGCGAATTAATTACCTACTCGTGGCTTAGTAATTATAATATTTTCAAAGAAGTAATCATTATTGCGCAAATCATGAAATATATCTATACCAATTTGTCTTCTCACTTACTATACTAATCGTTTCGAAGTTTGCTTATATTTTTAAAAAAAATCATTTTGTACTTTATTAATCTGTTTTCCGAATTAAAATTTTTTTTTACCATTACGAAATGTATGCAATTGAAAAAAAAAATGTGGTACTATTATGCTCAAAAACTTAGGTAAGAAAATGATTGCAATTCATTTGGGAGCAACTATTCCAATAATTTAGAAAACATACAGGCGGGGGCCGGGCGATGAATCCTTTGTAAGAGTCTCTTTAACACTAAATTTATAATACATGAAAATCACGTGTATATTGTTTCCTAGAGTTACTGATAATACTGCCTTTCAATTCCTTTTTCAAGTAACAAATGCTAGAAAAAAATGCTTAACTATAAACCAAGCAAATTGACAAAGTTTATCGTTCTTTTCTCATAAATAAAATTCTGAAGCAATTTCATTTCACATTAAAAGATAGTTCAGTAATTAGCGCACATATTGCTTAACGCAATTCAAATATCTTTCTCTTTCTCTTATTTTGTAGTGTGGAGGGCGCTGAAACTCATTATGTGGCTCAATACCTTAACTATCAATGCTCTTCTTTTAATAGTAATGGCACTGGATGCGAGTTTAGAGATTGGTGATATTTAAGTCGAACTGAGCGTCCGTGTCCTGATATTGTATGAGATCCCATATGTGGAATACATGAGTTTGGATAGAATTAGCGTTGCTCTAGAAGCAGAGCAAGGGCTATTAGTGATGAATCATGTAATTTTGAACCATAGTCAATTCATGAGTGTATATTTCCTTCTCCTAGCTTTCACACCACTAGAGAAGAATTGGAACTTCAGTTTATTTGACGTATATTAGCCTCTTTACTCTGCGCTATGAGTCTTTGACAGAATGTAAACCAAACCTTACGACTCCCAATTCATAAATAGTAGTTGTTACGTGGGACTTATGTTTGGTCTTGTAATTTTGAATGTCGGTTTTTTTGTAACGGTAATGACACCTGAAATGGTACTGCGCTCTCCTAATTTCTGTTCCATAGTGCAGCATAGCTAAGTGTGATTATTGTGCTAGCAAACTCCACACTCACTCAATTATCGCAACTCATTATGTGAGGACTTGGAGTTCCTTTAGACGGGCATCAGTTCCACTACACATTGGGTCTGTAATGGTACCAAAACTCGAACCTACAATTCGACTGAAAAAACGCCGGCCATGAATCCATGACCACTTAGCAACCGCGGCCGCTCGAAAATCATTGGAAGAAAAGTAAACAGAAAGAAATTTACTAATAATTTTTATTCTTTCAAATACATTTTATTGAAATGGGAAAAATCAATAGCTTTTATTTGAAAATGTTATAAGAAATCACGAATTTAAAATGGCTAGTAAACGCGGGAGACTCTAGTGTCTTTTTATGTTGTTTTTATATATATTACTTGCTCGTTTTGTTATTTCATTCAGTAATTTTTCACAATAAACATAATTTCTTATATAAATATCACAGCGAATGGAAAACACACATAAATTAATTTTAAAAAACTGCATATGAAATTTAAAAAAAAGCTAAAGCTTAAATTTTAAAAATTAAAGTTTTGATTATTTTAGCTCATAAAGTTTACCATAAAACTAGTGGAAAATTAAAAAAAAAAAAAAAACTTTTTATGAACTTACCCAAAAACAATAGTTTGAATCAAGATAAGCCTTCCAATTATCGCCAATGGGACATACGAGTTTACGAGGTGGTGCTGTTGTGGGAGAGAGAGTTGTGGTAGTAGTATTTTCAATAGCAGTCATTACGCAGAGAAAGGAATTATTAGCATTGCAGTCGACGTTATCCCATTGAAACATAGTAGGGTGAGAACTGCTAGATTTCATTCCCAAGCAATTACCTATTTTGATACAAAAATATTAAACAACCAAAGAAATTAATTTGTTTCTCTGTTAAGATGAAAAAGAATTGAAGCAGCTAGGAACACTTTTTACTCGAGATACAACACTCGGATAAATTGAAAGTGATGAAAATAGCAAAAAGTATTAATTTTCAAAAAATTATAAAATTACTTTATTTTGAGTGGTTTCAATGACAACCATTTAATTAATTACTTGGTGCATTAATAAAAAGTTATTTCTATGATTCTATTTAAATTTATTATCAAGCACTAGAGAGTAGCTATCGATTGAACAAATATTAACTCGGTATTATTGATGCAATTTTGATAAAAGAGCTCAATCTTAGTATGTTTTTTTTTCAATCCAGGTGGTAAGAGTTATTCTTTATTCAAATATTAATTTGACGTAGAAAAATATTGTGATCATTAAATGTTTATTAGCGTCGCACTAATAAGCAACACAAAGATCATTAGCGGTGGATTTTATAATTTTTAATAATGAAGACATACCTTAGTTGGCACTCAATTTCCAACTACATGTCAATGTGAAGACCTTTAGATGATAATATTTACCGAACATTAGCCTTTTTACACAATAGTTCTTCAGTGCAGAGCTTCCAAACTGTTAGTATTTATACCCTTTGGATTGCGTGAGAAGCCATTAAAGGGAAAAGAAAATGGTAATGTTAGCCGAACAACTAAAATAAGAGCTGAACTGAATAGTTTAAAAAGAATTTTCAAAGGTAAGTAGAGATTTTTACTAATATTGTTAGTTGTAATATTTATCCTACTGATATGGCAGAATCTTCTCTGATTTTATTCATTGTAATCTCTAACTATGAATTTAGAGATTAACTACATTTAAAATTAACTAACAATGCCGAAGGATATGAAGTGAAGAAAAGAAACTCCTATCATAGATAAGAAAAAAATAAAGAATTGGAGCAATGATCCACGCATGAGATGATCTTCATTTGCCGCATTCATCTAGTGTATTGAATAAATAGGATTAAATTAATAATTACATACCTGGAAGTGGATGACAAGTGGTTCCCCAAATTCAGATACGTAATGAATAGCTTCATTTTGAGTGTGTGGGTGTGTCTTACAAGCGTGTGTATCTATGTGAATGTATGTGTGCCAAAATCTTCTCGAAATTCTTATTTAAGTGTGAAGCCAGGAGATATACAGGGTTGCCACAAAGAGAGAGCAAGCCTCTTTTCTTTCTAAAAATGAGTCTCTTTTTCCTGAACGTTAATCGTACAATTATTATCAACGGGTCTTTCACATATAAATTCAAAGAGGCCAAAAGGAACCATTTGGAATGAAAAGTATTATGATCAGGGGGTTAGGACCACGTATCATTATCAACAAAATCTTCGATGAAAGAGAGGTTGCACCTGATAATAGGATCAGTTTGTATTCGCTACATAAGAAGGGCAAGGGGCTGCATCTGCAAGGAACATATGTAACGCACATAAAACATATTGAAGTAAATTAAATGCAGCTCCGGTGTTGTGATTGCATTTACCCTTTTTTGAGCCTATTTTTTTTTAAAATTTTGTAAGTGAGTACAATTACAAATATCCTCTTAGTTTGTCTTTTCCGAAATATTTCTGTTTACTGTTCACTTATTTCAAAATTAAAAAAAAAAAAAAAAACTATGCAATGAAATTATAAACCATTTAATTTAATTCGACATGCAACTTTTTTTTGAAAAATGTTCGGAACCTGTAATGGGAGAAATAGATTGGTGCGAGGGGCGGGGAGGATACTTGTAGGGTTCGAGTCTGGGGAACGTGAAATGAAAAAATTTTTTGAACCGCTACTTTAGTGGAATCAGGGTTTGAAACACTTAGGTTAACTAAAACAATCCCGGCCACTAGCTCGCGATATTGACCCCTCGTTTACTCAGGCCGTGCACGTACATCTTGAGTCAGAACATATTTCTTTCAATGCATTTCTCTCAACTGGGGAGAAATAAGGTTCACGGTCACGCTGGTCAACTGAAACATCGCCAGTCACAAGCTCGCGACTATGATCACTCTGCTACCATGGCCGAATCAGACATTCTGAGTTTCATTTCATAGTAGAGACTTTATCTAATACATAATGGCTTACAAATTACTTTGAAAAAAGAATACTGAGCTTATAAAAAGGATGAAATATGAACTAAAATTTCTGATCAAAAGAAATATTATTATTGAAAGTTTCTGATTACTATTTAAAAATAATTAGATGTGAATAAGCACCTAACATGAATTCTTTTTTCCTTCATAAGAAGAAACACAGAGAAGCGAAGGTCAAGTGTACAACATTCAATCCAAATCCGAATAAGTCTTTACGTTGGAAATGTCAACATTGCTAACATTGTAACGATAAATCTCAACTTCGAAAATAATGTATTATGTGTCTGAAGTAACTGGCAACGAGTTTTTGTTCTTCACATCGGCATAAGAATTGGATCTCATTTATATCTCTTGTGTGTATATATATGTATATAGAAAATATAATTAAAAATAAACAATAACATTACAAATAATAATACATGATAAATAATAATACATGATAAATAATAATACAT
>BMAW01119405.1:545522-602641 GCA_019974015.1 Nephila pilipes
AATAATAATACATGATAAATAATAATACATGATAAATAATAATACATAATAAATAATAATACATGATAAATAATAATACACAATAAAAAATGCTCAGAGAATCAAAGAAAATTTAAAAAACTTAATTAAAATTTTTTAGAAAGTACTAATTATAAAAAAAATACAAATTTTTAAAACTGAAAAAATAAGCTTATTAAAAATTAGTTAGAAGAAAACAAGAAAGAAAATCAACAACAAGAAAAACATATATAATAAAACCACAAGAGAAAAATGAGAAAAAGAAAATCATTGAAAAATAGCCATTATGGAAATATAGCTATGTAATTCTACCTTTTGTTTAGGAAAGTCATACTCTGCTTAAACTGTATTAATGATAAAAACCTCACAATTTGTAATAGCTCTGTTGAACAAAGGGCACACATCTAATGAGCAAAATAAGGAAATGAAGTCAATATTTATAATCGCTTCATTAATAAAATATTTATATTCTTTAAAAGCTTCGATAGGCAAAATGTATTTAATAGCCAAATTAGTCAAAAAATTATCGATATCTTCATTAAGTTTTTCTTTAGAATAATTATTATTGTTGCAAATTATAACCTCAAACCTGTGCATTGATCACAATCTTTCTCAGATTTTATCCATAACAGTAATTGTTGTCAAAAATTTATTTTACAAACTTAGAAATCTTAGAAATGATTCCTGGGGTAAATTTTCTGAGAACCTTCAGCGAGCTCTTTGAAGTCCAATTACTTATTTCCTGTTTAATGAGAGAGAAATCGAATTATTCGATAAGAGTCTAGTATGTTTGAAGTACTGTTTCAAAAATATAAAATAACTTAAATGTCCTTTAAAACGATTTTTTTGAAGATATGATAAATATTTAAAAAGAAGGTTGTGAATGTATTGCATATAAATTGTACACTTGTAAACAGGAGAGCTGAAGTGTTATTTTTTGTTTTCATATCATAGTGCTCTAATACGCAAAAGTAGCACTTATTAAATACAAAGAAAAAGAAGAAAAATGAAATATTTTTCAACAAGAAACATTAGATTATTGATAAATCTAGTGAATATTTAGGTAATTTTTTAAGTGAATAATTCTGAGGAAATTACGCTATGATCAATATAATATTTAAGAGAATTCCAGTTTAAAATCAAATATGAATGAAATGAAATTGAACTCACTTTTGTAACTTTTTATACTTATAATTTAAAAGTTATTTAAATTTAAAAATTTTAAATGAAGATATTATTGCTCTAGGGAATTATAATTGTCTAGTAGCCAAAGTTTTTGTTGGGGAGCATTCATTTTTTGTTAATATTTTTTATAACAGAATATCATTAAATCAGCCCGAGCATGATAAATATTTAAAGAAGCAAATTTTTTTTTGTTGAAAATTAATAATTTAGTGCTACAGCTTTCTTAAATGGAACAAATTTTCCTTATTTCACTGCTAATTGTATTGTTCAAAGTTAGCTAAAATGAACCTTTAAGAAGCAACGGAAACATTCTCAATTTTTCAGTCATGTTTATAAAGTAATATTCACGTCTCTTTCGAGAATAGTATCTTTCTACAGATAATGCTTGCCGAAAAGGACAATGAAAACCGTAAAATTTCAACAAATTAGATTTAAATAACATCATAAATCGTAATACCCAACCAAAATTAAAAATTATATATGAGGGGAAAAAATAAAAACAAAGAACTAAGACTTTAACTTTATAATCACATACTTAAAATTAATCTCATGAAAAAAAAAAAAAGTGGAGTTAATATGTGGTAAAATTTCCTTCAAAGGTGAAATCAAGGAACTGGTTTAGGTAATAATTTAAATCATCTCATTGATAGATTATAAGTTTGTAACTGTTATTTAAATTCGGTCGATATAAAACGAAAGATACATAATTTATTGACTTTCTTAAGCAATTTAATTTTTTAAAATATGAATTGTGTTCATTTGCAATCGCATATTTTTTTTCCTTACCTGTATTGTAGATGATTAGAAATAACAAGGTAAATGGAAAAAAGCGACTTTCATCCATGGTAGCTGCCCTCTCCCGAACTGTTGAACAAATCATCTTCATCTGCTCGTCGATGACTATAACGGCGAGATATCGGAAATCAATGGCGAGGGCCGCTTCCTTCCCGGAACCTCGATCACATGTTTCTGCATTTAAAAAAAAAAGTTTATTTTTCGAGTGTACCATTGACGAAAACGTGAAGGCATCGGGCTACGCGAAGAAAATTAGCAATTTTTTTAAATAACAACACCGAGGTAATTTGTAAGCGTATAACATATAATTCGTATATTGTTGTAATAATATGAAATGATTCTATAAATTTTTTTCGTGTAATGAATATATTGCTTGTTAAATGTTTAGTCACGGTCGCGATTTCAAGAATTCTTTCAAAGTAAACCCTGATTTTGAATCTTACGTCCTCCAACAATAATTGTGTAGAATAATTAGAGATGTTACGCACACAAGCATTAAATAGAGCTGAGCCTCAAAGAAATCTCATGATGTGCTGCGGAAGTTAGGAGAAGGAAGGCTCATGTGTCCGCTTACATCGCTGAACCATACAAAATCCGCCACCAATAACTTCCGTATAGCTTCCAGTACGATGCTAAATTAAGCCAACCGTGTTAATAATCTTCCATTCATAAATATGGTTATTTAATCTTAAGCTGGCACTTTTTCATTAGATTTTTTTTTATAAAAAAATTGTCTTTGTTTCCATGGAGATTTTTCTATGCAAACAAAAACAGTTTAATTACAGGCTCAGAATTTATTAGTAATCGAATTTATTCTTAAAAAAATCTGAAAACAGTTAAAAAAATTAATTGTAAAGGTAAGTTCAACATGCTTCACCATCGGTTAAAGAATTTTTTGCATATGTACCTTCCATATATATACGCACAAACACTCATAAACTATATGTATCTTAAATTCTTTTAATTTTCATGAATAATCTATTCTAGTCAAATTACCCCTCACTGCACTTTATAAATTACTGTACAGGGAACTTAGACCTTAAGGTGCCGTATATTTTATAATTCAGTGAAAATAAAATACAATGAATTAAAAATATTAAAAGGTTGTGTTCTTGGTGCCAAAAATGAAAGAAATTTTTTGAGGGAAAAAAGAGTGCAATAAAAAAGAACGAAAAGTGTGCATTTGCATTATTTTTTTGAACGAAAATTCATTTTTTTGCAAATAAATTTGATATGGTATAGGTCTAAATTTGATAGACCCAAACATCAAAAGGTTATAGGATAAAAATAGGTTCTAAAACAAAGTTGAAAGGAGATGGAACTGTTGAAAAATTAAAAGTAAGAATTGTTGCTAAAGGATGTTCTCAAGAACCTGGAATAGACTTCAACGGAAAATTTTTTTCCAGTTGCAAGATTAAATTCAATCCAAACAGTTATTGCTTACGCAATTGAAAATAACCTTACTGGATATCAGTTAGACTTTGTGATGACATACATAAACGGAGATCTGAATGAAGAAATCTTTAAGGAGAAACCAGAAGAATTTCGTGTTTCTCCTAATAAAGATCAAGTTTGTTTACTAAACCGGTCTCTTTATGGTCTCAAACAATCAAGGAGACAGTGGTTCAACAAACTAGACACTAAACTCAAATCTCTTGGTTTTAAATTGTCAAATGCTAACAAATGTGTTTATCACAGGAAATCATCTTTTGCTGAAGCAATCATCATTGTATATATTGATGATTTAATGGTGTTAACAAGCAGTAAAAACATTTATGAAAATATTCGCGCTGAGTTTGCAAAAGTTTTCAAAATGAAAGGTTTAGGACTATTGCATTATTGCTTAAGAATTGAATTCAAACAAGATAAAAAATTGTTTAACAATATCTCAATCAAAGCACATTGATGATATTTTGCACAAGTACAAAATGCAAGATTCAAAAAATTTTGCAACTCTCGCGGATACAAGCATTAAATTAACCAAAGTGATGTCTCCACCGAACGAAGAAGAAAAATCGGAAATGCAAAACTTACCATTCCGATCTTTAATTGGCCCTGTAATGTATCTGTCTGTCTCCACAAGACCAGATATTACTCACGTTGTCAATTTTCTTAGTCAGTTTAACAACAAACCAGAGAAAACACATTGGGTGCATCAAAAAGAATCCTGAGATACTTGAAAGGAACTAAAAATCAAGGATTAATTTACAAACAATCTGCAAAACCATTAACAGGATATATCGATTTTGAGTGAGCTTCAGATATCAAAGACAGGAAATCTTGCACAGGATATGTCTCCAAGTATGCTGAAGGAGCGATTTCTTTGGAATCAAAAAACAACAAACTGTCGCATCATCAACCACAGAGGCAGAATTTATGGCTCTCTCAGAAGCTATGAAAGAAACGCTTTACCTACAAATATTTCTCAATGAACTTTCACATCAAGGAACTAGTGCGTTGGAAACTGTGGTGTTTACTGACAATCAATCATCTATAAGCCTTGTTAAAAACTCTATATATCATTCGCACTCAAAACATATTGACATTTGTCATCATTTTGTGCGAGAAGTATATGAAAATGGTTTGTTCCATTTAAAATATTTACCCTCTAATGAAAAACCTGATGATATGTTAACAAAATATTTAAATAATATTAAGCATAAGTTATGTAGCAAATTAATTGGATTAACATGTACCTGTAATTAATATTTTCATATCTATATATATATGTTATTATATTTTTATGGCATTAAAATATTCATAAGAAAATTGCATAATTGTGTTTGTATTTGAAATAAGCATTGAGAGAGGGAATTTTTTGGATATCAATGCATATTTGCTTTTCCTTCCCCCAACGTAAAAAAGATTGCGCCGCGCCATGTAAGCTCTAGCTGCGCATGCGCGCAAAGGATGGTGAAGTTCTAAGACATGCTTGTCTAAAGTGCGTCCCAAAAGTCTTTAAGATGTGGCCCAAACACAAATTATGAAAATATTTAAATTTACACATTTATATTTAAAAAAATAAATGCTTGCAATATTTTTCATATGTAATCGATTCGTTGACATTTATTTTGAAATAAAAATTTAAATAAAAACATCTTAGTATTCCATGAGAATTTACGTTTCGATTTATATGGGTATCCACTCGACGGAGAATTTTGGGGTTTTAGATTTAGCTTTATTAGTAGACTTAACGGAACATTTGAATGATTTAAATTTGAGACTTCAAGGAAAAAATCAATTTATTAATATGTTTCAAACAATAACAGCGTTTGAAAGAAAGTTGAAATTCTGGCACAATCAAATAAAAGTAAAAGATTTGACACATTTCAGTACCTTGGCTACACATAAACCTGTGAGTTGCACAAAATATGCTGCATTAACTTTTGATTTAATTCAAGAATTTGAAAGTAGATTTCAAGATTTTTGAAAAAATGAAGAGTATTTCAACATATTTTTTTCCTTATTTTCTCTATAAATAAATAAATTACCTTCTAATCTTCAAATGGAATGCATTGAAATGAAAGTGACTTTCAACTGAAAGAAAATTTTGGGAAAGTTTCTTTACTGGAGTTTAATAAAGATTACCTACCCCGCGATAAATATCCTAATTTTCACAATCATGCTTTATTAATGTCTTCAACTTTGGGCAGTACCTATATTTGTGAACAATTATTTTCAAGAATGATGCATACAAAAAACAAAAATAAGACTAAGATCACCGACAAACATCTTTAAAATGTGTTAAGAATTACAACCTCGTCTATTGGACCCGATATCGATTTGCTTGTTCAACAAAAGCAAATTCATCCATCTCTTTAATTTGAATTTTTTTCATCGTTATGAAATCCAAACTAAATGAAACGAAACTTATACAAATTTAAAATAAATACATATAGATACATATCTAATTCAAATTAAAAAATTATAATAAAAAGAAGTTAATTTATTTTAATAAAACTATATAGAGTTAATTTTTATTTAAATTTGTTGAAAAAATATTGTATGCGTGGCTCAGCAACTTTTTTTTTTTTTTTTTTTTTTTTTGCAATGTGGCGCTCAAACGGTAATAGCTTAGACACCCTTATTATACAGGATTCAGGAAAGTCAGTAATTTCAGACAGAGAAATGAATAATACAGTCAATAGTGAAACGAAGCTGTTTGAAAATACTGATGATATAAAAGGCACCAAATTTCGAAAACTCTGAGTCATTTCACTAAGCGAAGACTTCTCAATAATAATATTATTTCAGTTTTTAATAATATATTTTTGTTGAGATCATATTTCGACACTTATATGTTAATACATTTCTATAAAGTGTATTTCAGTACATAATACAGTACACTTCTTTAAGAAGAGGGACTTCGAATTGCTATTTAAAAAGGAGACCTGTACCGCAAAGTAAGTGTGAAAACTATGGATTGTAATATTAATATTTTATGAACGGGAGTTTGTATTTTTCTGCCAATTCAGCGAAACAAGCTCTCAAGTCATGCCAGACTATGGTGTGTATGAAAGATTAAGCGGCTTTGAGGACCACTCCCTTGCTCAACACTCCCAAGAATGCTCTGAAAATCTTGATTAATACAAAAATCACCAAAAACGTGTTCCAACAAAGAATTCTAAATGTCTTTTGAGAAAGATAAGTTCGTATTAAAACTGGGAATTGGTACATAACAGGGGATTCACGGTTGTCAGTAATTTTCAAACAAAAAGTGGAAACAATCATTCAATAGTGAAACGAGGCTGCTTAAAAATATTGATGATAAATGAGACACCAAATATCGAAAACTATACGTCAATTCACAATTTCAGCATTCTCACTGGTAATACTATATTATTTTTAATGATTTATGGATCAAATATCAAGCAATAAATCTATATGATAATTTCTTTCGATAACATTTTGATGCCGTTGAAATCGTTATAACAAATGCCACGAGATACTGCACATTTAATGAAACAAATTTTCAAGAAATGGCGTTTCGTGGTGTGAATGATTTTGAAAAGAAATATTCAACGCTCAAGTAACAATGAAAACTTGTTTCCTTTATTGTATTTAAGTACTATTTGTTTGTTGTTGTGAACATTGTAGAAATATGTATTCGATGAAACATAACAATGCTTTAACAACATTATAATCATACTCTGGACAACAATGAAAAAAATAAATGGTTATCGCATTTTTATTTTAAAGTCATTTATTGTTCAAACGCTGATTTGGATGCTTTTGTGAGTTGCTTGTTATTTTCTTAAGAGAACTTTTGGGATATATTCTTATTTACTTTCGATATGGTCATCGCTACGATCTTTGAGGTGTGTTTACACATCCTTCAATATGCTTTGAGACCTTTCGCTGGTTTCGATCATCTTTACTTTATCGAGATCCTCATTGTAAACTTAATGATCGAATTCATTGATTACTTCGCCATGCAGTTTTTCAATAGAGTAGTTTTTTGTCAGTCTACTACTCTGGTGCAGACTGCTGCTGCTGCTGAGCAAATCGTTCAATCTCTGACTGTGCAGAAGACTAGTGAGAACGTCGAGCGCAAATCCAAACTCGTTCCTCCACAAGGAACCACATCTCTCGTTGAAACTCCTCAGGAAATAAAATATCAAAACGTTATCATTCCTGTGGTGAGATCGCTCTCTGTTTGGAAGATATGTCGAGCTCTTGACCTGCCAGCAACTTTCGTTCCACAACACAGTGACACAGCAATTTCCCTCAAGCAGTTTAAAAAAAGCCCACCAGTTCCAATAGTTTACTCTGTTACTATTTTTGAAATGTGCAAGGCACTTGAACTGAATGCAAAATTGGCTAATCAGTAAACGCAATGTTTTCCATATGAATATATTGCTCAACTTCCCGTTATATGATGACTTCAAATCTACAGAATCTTTCGGTCACTGTCCATTTATTTACATCCAAAATCTGACAATATTTCATTAATAAATTGAGAAAACTGTTATAGATCTGCAAAGCTTGCTGAAAAGTGCACACAATTCCGGATTAACAAGAACAATTCAAATCTTACTTCTTTTTCTGATTGTTTCGTGGGAGAAATTGCAACTTTAGAATCATGGAAGATATTCGAAATACTAGATCTTGTGACTTTCTCCTGGGAGAACTTGCGACTCTAAAATCAAGAATGTAATTCCAAACAAACCGTATTGTGCGACTTTCTAGTGGGAGAACTTGCGACCCGAGAATCATGTATGTAATTCCAAATAAACCGTATTTTGTGACTTTCTCGTGGGAGAATTTGCGACCTGAGTATTATGGAAGCAATTTTACTTTACAGCATTAAAAACTTTTCTGGATCTTTGGCATGAATACTATGGCACATTTTCAAGGAGATTAAAGACAGTTATTCGACAAAACTATTTTTTAAAATAAATATATGTCATTATTATCATGGTTTCAACAAATGGAGATGTTTGTAATTATTTGTAAATAAATTTCCCAGCATATGATGCAAATATCTGTCTCAGTATCTGTCCTTTGCTCTAGAATTTCTATAAGATTTTTTTGCAATTGATTTAATTAAACAAAATATAATTAAATAACTTCTTTCTTTAAAAATTGTATTAGTAATATCAAAAAAAAAAAAAAAAAAAGCTCATAAAAGAATATTTACGTAAAAACTGTATTTAGTTTGACATAAAATTAAAATATTACCTTAAGCTATAGGAGTGATCTCATCTCATACCCTTATTCAATTTCAAATTTTATAATATTCGCTGAAGAGTTATGTTTACCGGTCAGTTCTCCTCTTAGCCCCGCCTTAGTGACGAAAGATAAGAAAAGCGCTATAGGACGCAAATTAACGCCTTTTTTCACTTTATCTTTGGAGCTTGTTCTAAAATAAGATCAGTCCTCAAAACCCTTGTAAAAATCAATTGTTGCTAGTTTTCCGATAGTATACGACTGAAGTTACGAAATTTATTTCAAAATCAGTTAGGAAATACCAAAATCTACTGGAAACTCAAATGAAAAAAATAAAATGTATTTCAGAATTAATTTAGAGATCAACATCGTATTAATACATTGCAAGCGAGTTCTCGTTACGCGAACATAATATTGAAGAGAGACCTTTTTCAAAAAAGAGATTTCGAATCTGATGATTATTTAAAAAAGTAATAAAAAGTCATTATCATTATCATCTGACCTAGAAATATTTCCTTTATTAGTGTTTTAAAAGCATATATGGTTACATATGACCAAATTATGAGGGAAAGTTACAATCGTAATCAAACAAAAATTACAATAAAAGGAAATTTGTTCTCGTAATTTATTTTTCAACATTACCACTAAGAAACAAAGTAGAGTCTTATAAGTACAAATGTTAGTAAATTTTTAGAATATGATGTCTTTTATGAAACATATTCCTCTGAAGTAGCGCAGTGCAGAATTCACGTATGTAACACGTCTATCAACGAAATCTTTTCGCTGAGCATGCATGACATTGCCCTTGCATACTTTTTCCACTTATTTCTCTACAGTATTCTCACACACATTCTTCCTTATATCCTTAGGTAAATTCCCTTAGAATCATATCTTGGCACGCATTTCGTAATTTTAAAGGGGATAACCCGTTATATTAAATGTTTTCACCGATTTCAAGTATTTGATTTGTGACACAATGCAAAGCTGCATTGTCTGTAAATTTTGAACTATACATAACAAAAGTATTAAAGAGAGCACAGCTTAAGAAATTACTTTCTCTCGCTATTTATACATTAACAAAAAAAAAAAAAATGTTGAATCGCGCAATAACGTGCATCAGCCGCCGTGTAACGGGTCTGATGCACTTTAACCCTTTCGCGACGAGTTTTTTTTTTTTTTACAAGAGAACAATTTTGGTAGCATAAACTATAAGTAGGGTACACTAGAATGCTAAAACTAAGATGTTATATTTTTAGGAAAATTTTAAACACTGGTTTAGGACCGGGACATATATGTCCCATTAGTCTTCAATGAGTAATTTTGTGAAGAAAACTAATGTTTTTCTAGTCATAAAAATTTATTTTTGAATGGTATGGTTTGAAACAATCAATGCACAATGGGACATTACACATCGTGCACATTATTTTAGTGCGTGATTCCTTTTTTGTTGTGCACATTTACGGCACCGCCGATGTGATCTGTATGAAACCATAAGATTGGACTGCAGTCTGAAGCATTAGCTGAAGGTATCTCAACTGATGAAAGTGATGCCGTATCAGTATCACTCAAAGCACCGCTGTTCTTTGTATTTCGGGGGATGGTATCATGATCGATATCCATTTCACACTCGTCTGAATCGGATGAGTACTGCAAATTGTGTGCTGGATCTTGAAAATCGGGATCGTCTATTTCATCATCCATATCAATATCTTCGTCATCTGACTCTTCTAAAATTTTTTTGATTTCTTCATTAGTAAGTCCCCGGGGTCAAGTCATTTTAGATTGAATTAATTTGTGCCTAAATTAAAAATAATAAGCAACTATTTCAAACGTAACCGAAAAATATAATATCAAGAGAACTGACTACATAAGACTGTTGGGACAATGTGTTCCCACTATCCAAGACGAAAGGGACACATATGTCCCGATAATAAAAACGGAAATAAAATTTTGCCACTCACCAGTTTATTAGAGGTAATCCGCTTTGTGAGTTACTTATCTGGCCTTAGATTTATGGATAAATCAAAATTTAATCGAAAATAGGCGGTATTTTCCAAAACTAAACTATTTACGTTCGTACAGTATGGAATGAGCGGCTACAACACTTCAAAAACGCGGGAAATGCATTATCTACGGAAGTACCATCTATGTTCGGTGAATGAAATTACCTTCAAAAATATTGGCAGGACTGGTGGGAAAGTCTCCCATTAGACATAGAAGCGTTTCTGACCCAAAAGATTTTTTTGAAACTTGCTTGGGACGTATGTGTCCCGTTAGGCGCGAAAGGGTTAAATCTGTCGAGGCTCAAAGTCCTCCCGTTGGCGTGGTTTGGAAGTTAGAAGGGGGGAGGGGGAGTCCAATTCAGGTGTCGTCCTCGTCACTTGACCAAGGTTCAAAATTACGAGTTCCGTTACCAAAGCCTTCTTGTTACTTTTAGCTCGACGATAATAAAAAATCAAACCAAACCCTCATTTACTTATATACATACGTAATTTTACGTTATCCGCTGTCTAGTAACAGTTCTGAAAGAACGTAATTCGTTTGATCCACTAACTGTAATTAGTTAAATTGTCATTTGTTCATTAAAGTGTCTTTGAGGAGAATTATAACGGATTGTTGATTTGATAATGTGTTACAAGTTATACTTTGATTTATTTTTAAGTGTTATCAACTATGACAAGAGAAATGAACAAAATTAAAAAAAAAAAGCTTTTGAATCAATTTCAAATTGTTAGAAATCTCATCAGCAGAATGGTAGAGATTGATACATTTGATTGTGTGTGTGAAAAGCAGAAGAAATGAATTCGAAAAGAGTTACAAATGCAAATGACAATACATTGAAGTGGCGTGTAATTTCATTAAAACAATGAATAATCGAAAATTGTTTAATGCAGGCACAAGGCATACTTTGACTTATTTTCGTTAAATAGCTACAGGAATAAGAGAAATGAACAAAATATAAATTGATTACCTTTATGCACTCAAGACCCACCGTATAGCGGGACTGATGCACATTAAATATGTCCAGGTCCTAAGTCCTCCCGATGGCATAGTGTAGAAGTTTGGAGAGGGAGGTACCAGTATAGGGGTTGTCCTCGGAACTTGATAGAGGCTCAAAATTGAGAGGTACTTCGCCAATAGCTCTATTGTGTCTTCCAAAAGCAACATTAATAAACAGTCAATCTTTAATTTCATATTTTTAAAACTTCATTTAGAAAGGGAGAGTATTTTCGAATGATGAAGAAAGCGTATGTTCGCCATAATTTAACAAATTGTTTTGGAGACATTTTTCTTTCAATATTGCAACATATTTATTGTTATATTTCCAGATTTTTCATTTCTTCTTAAAAAATATGCTTTTTTTCCCTTCTAAAATTGATGTATTATTCCCATCAATAACATAGAAAAAATTCGTCATGCATACTATCATCAATCTGATTTTAGTGTAAAATATTAAGAAAATAGTTTTGATTTGTATAAAATGTCCCTCGGTATCGATTCGTAAAAAATATTTCTATTATTATTTCAATGCTTTTACATTCTATTTAAGTAATGCTTATTATTCTATTGTAATGCTTTTGCATTCTATTGTAATGCTTTTACTTTCTATTTATAACATATTAGGCAGAATGAACTATACAATGAAATAAGCAAAAAGATTTTATTAGAAATTTCGATAAACTGGAAGAAAAATTGCAATCTTTCATGAAATTGAAAATATTTAAATGTAGCCAGAATTGATGAATATTTATATCATGATGAATCTACTTAGAGTTTTGAAGAAAAAAAAAGACTCATTTAATAATATGAAAGGTGCCCACTAATGTCTTGCCTTCTCTCCTAAAGTCGAGAATAGGTATAGCTGTTGCCTGAAAGGTATTGTCTAGGTATAGTAAAGAGACTATATGCTAGAGGTTAAAATTGGTTATAGCTCCCCCTGACGGCAAACCGTGGTTAGTGCTCCTATATCGAATATGGTAAGAAAATTGGTAATGGGAAAAGTCAATTACAAAGCTGTAGAACATCTTGCTTGTACTGCGAAAAGAGATTTTGCGCGCAATAATGCTAAGAGCAGAATGTACAAGAACACTCGTTTATTTGGTCGACATTTCAAGTTCTGTTACGTCACGAAGAAATATTAGCAGAAAAAGAATATTAGCAGATACCTTTATTTTCGACAGCTTCAATACAAAATTTGACTCTTTTATTTTTAATTCATACTGCATATTTTGTAGCTTATCAGGTGACACGTTGGCACTAGTGGCATCATGTAAGGTCCTGCAGAGTTAGCGGAGGACACGCATACACATGCTGTTGAGTTGAGATGGTAGCTTATATAATGTCTGCGAATTAGCCCGATCGGAATACATTATATGATGAGGTCCCCACAATCATGGAATAGTAAGTCTTTATTTGGGATGGTAGCTCTTGGACCCTTAGAATTCACAGTTGAAAGATTCGTAAAGGGTCATTGCGCACTTAAAGCTCAGAAATGAGACTTAAAGTACGAATTCATTTCGGGAGAAAAAAGCATTTTCTTTCTCTTTGAGATGTTCCCATATTCCTCCCTGTGAAGCATTTAAATAAGTTTACTAATATTTAACACACATTAACTCACAGATACGTACAGGACACGTAAACGATATTTCATCAGACATTCAACTAATATACTTCGCAGGCATAAATATCCCCCCCCTAATATGAAGCGCTATTCACCAATATCTATCATATTCACCAATATCTAAATTCATAGTTTAAGATAAATCAATTAATCTCAGGGAAGAACTCTACACCATTTGTCATTCTGTTTTAAAGCACAATTAATGAAACATACTGCCGCAATATTTAGAACATGATAATTTTAAACTTGAATCACACGACATAACACTGAGCATTGAGACAGGCTAGTTTTAGTTTAGAGACTCGACACGCATACTCAGACACTAAAGGAGAAAGTATGACATTTTTCTCCTTTCGACTGAAAGAAAGACATATATACTGCGTAATTGATTCTTTCCTTACGATTTCTACTCGCGGCTCGCTTCTAGTAACACATCAATCAATAACTCCCGAGACTAACATTGAAAACAACATTTTCTTCACTTTACGATCTTTCATTATAATTTTTGTCACTTCACTCACATTTTCCGGTGTAACGGCTTCCACAGGTCTACCCGAGCGTTCCGCGTCATTTGTGTCGGTATGACCACGTTTAAACTCGGCAAACCACCGACAAATCGTTGCTTTTGATGGACAAGAGTCCGGGTAACATTTTTCAATCCATTGTTTCGCTTGCACGGTGTTTTTACCCATTAAAAAACAATGTTTTATCAGAACGCGAAACTCGGTTTTTTCCATTTTTTAAACAAACTACAAAACGACTTTACTCCAACCTCGATAACTCAGCTGTTTCTGGTCCGATCGACTTAAAATTTTGACACGTTTCAAGCAAAGGTTCGTACTCTAGAAAAACCTGGTTACTGGTTTACTACGAGCGCCATCCCTGGGTTAGTCTCGAAACTTATTGATCCATGTGTTATGTTTACTCGCGGCTCACTATGACAGCCAATCAATGACAGCCCAATCAATGTAACTGCAATTCCCAAAAATTTACTAAAATTATCATAGGTTATTTTTTGAAATTTCTAATTATGCACGATTATTGATAATGAACTACGAAATTCATTAATGAACTATTAGTAGCCGTGTTGAATCGATGCACAATTTCCCCATCAATGGAAAGGAGTATTTATCAGCTGAAAGTAAAAGAATACCTACCACACCATTAGTCTTCTATTGCCTCGCTTGGTGCGATTATCATTAAATATACCGCTTTCAGAGAACAAGAAAAATAAGTTTATTAATTTCGGCAGTTATTCTGAGTATGACAAGTTAAAGTTCAAGAAAAAATATGAATTGGCTTTTGTTAAATTTTGTTATTATTTTGTGTTAACAATTACTTATATCAATTTTAAGATCTTACATTTAGTATGACTTTATTTAAATGAAGAGGTATTAAAATTAAACATAATATTGTCGATGAACATCCTCACGTCCAAGATAAATGAGAATTATTGCATTTTTGCTGTTTTACGCTGCTTGATATGTTAGAATATTATTATTAGTGTACCAAAGATACGTAACATAAAACTTCACTCTGAACAATATAAGTACCGATATTCAAGTCCTAATTAACAATACATCTTCTACAAAGTACATTAGGGGAGGGGACTAACACATTGTCTACATATAGTGAGGCCCAAATGACTTTTAATTGTTTGAAACTTCTCCATAGCTAGAAATGAGCTTGACAAACCTGTTCTACGGTTTACGAGATAGCAACTCCATAATAAGCCTCCGGGTGGCGTTGCAATCAACGACACCTCGTAGCTCTTAACTATATATGGACCTCACAATTAAGACAATATTTATTACAGTTCTCAAGTTAAGAAGGAGGAATCAAAACTTAAAAGACACTCTGTGTAATTTGCAAAAAAAGACAGACTTTTGATGAATAGCAAACAGTTTTAATTTAAAATAAGAGATACAGATAAAGAATGAAATAATGATTTGATTTCTTTCCTTAATATTAAGCTATCTAACTTATATAAATATTAAGAGTGATTACACATTAATTCAGTTTAAGAATATTCTTCCCAAAAATCAAATGATAGCAACTTAATAAAAAAAACCTCTTAAATTATGAGAAACATTATATATGCTAAACGTCTTTCGGAAAAAATTGAACAAATTACTTTTCTATATTATCCTCCACATATATTTTACCTTATGATTTTAATTTAAACATTTCATTCAAAATACTTAACAGCATTTTGCTTAGATAGTTTATTTTTTCCTGAATAATCATAATTCTTTAAGAGATACATTTACTTTACTTTTTATTGATTGGGTCATTATTAGGGTTTGAATCATCGGCTCTCTAACATTTTATGCTATGAAACTCAAAAGTCACGGGAAAGTACCAGAATAAGTTTTTCAGTTTCAATAAAATCAACCTTAAACTCTACAAAGACTATGCTGTTAAATTGGAAACGATAAATTTTTATAACATTCAACTTAAAGCTGGCTGACTCTGTAACTCAAAATTTAAAATGCAGTTGAACTTTTAAAGATGGTTACTTTTTCTTGTTGATCATCTCATTATCCTTACAAGAGATAAAAAATACGCGACGAAAAATTGAATTTCGTACATCAACTAATGAATTTTAAACAAAGGCATACATTACTAATGTATTATTAATTCAGCCTTTATAACTTGGCCATTTGAACCATTACATTATATACTTACCTTTATATACATAGAAATAAAACACGTATTGCAAATGAATGAAAACTGATATTACAAAAACATTGTTAAGCCTACACATAATAATTTCTTGAAATCCAATTATAAATTTATTTCGTTGACAAAAACTCCAAAAATGTGCAACATTTTTAATAAAAACTGAAGTAATTCTTCTGTCTTAAAATAAAATTCCTCTTTCCTAAAGTATTTTCCTTCTTAATAATTTGGGAAATTCATTTTGCATTCTGGAAATAAAAAACATATTGCAATTTAATAAATATTGCAACAATGAAAAGCATTGTTCAGTGAAGGTAAAACATTTTTCTACAATCTATTTAAATCCCCAGTTTGCAAGATACTTAATGTGAGATATTTCTTTTTTCCGATTTATCATAATTAAAACATGTAACACAATTTGTTCACAATACTTATTATAATAATAATACGTAACTATTTTAATGTTACTACAAAGTACAAAAGGTCTGACTAAATTAATAAACTTAAGGTTCGAAAATTCTATAGAAATTCATTTACAAGTTTTATGACATTTCAATTTATGATATTTTTAAGTAAATTTTAAATTCATCATAAATTGTACAATCTTACGAATTGTTCGTTAAACTGTACTGAAAATATATGTTTTCATTAAGAACCAATTTAAATGCACAAATTTAGCCGAGGAAACTATTTATATATTGAAGTTGAACTCTCCACTAGAATTGAAAACGTATAACAGTTTGAAGGATAATTAAAATACATATTATAATGTTAGAAATATAAGTAACTAAATGTATCGAAATAAAAATAATTGATAAATAACAATTTGAAATTTCTTAACAGTTGTAAAAAAATGGTTGCTTTTTAATAATATCTTCCCATAATAAAAGTCATTTCAGTGAGTCCTCTTTATGTTGATTCACATAAGAGCTTAATAATTTTGATTAAAATATCCAAGCTTTAAAAAAATAATTTAGGACTGAATCCGGTTAATGTTCGTTCGGAAGAATAACGAAGAGATCTGCATGTTACTCAAATGGGACTTCAAATTTCCCGCTTGACATACTTTTATTTTAGAGAGTGAAGTACTAATTCTGTATATTGTCCCTAATTATAAATTACGCCACCAGACTGAAGTTCTGGTGTGATATATGTGCTAAACTGATCTTAAAATGACAACTCAAGAACTTAACAGTAGGAATCTGAAATGATAAATGTTTCAATTTTTTACACATATTCAATTAAACCTCTTTAAGCAAATGCGTTTAAGACTGACTAAATATTTGAATAAGTACTTCCATAACTTAAAAATCAACCTTTAGTAAAAATATTTTCGAATCAGTTCACCGATTGTTATTGTTTATTGATGTCGTTTTGAGAAGCAATACGATAGTTATTGGAAACTGCCCTCGTAATTTTGAACCTCGGTCAAGTTACGAAGATTATATCTGAGTTGGTAACTCCTTTTTCAAATTCCCACACCAGTATTGGGACTTAGAACCTCGACCATATTTAACATCCATCAGCTCCACTACACGACAAGTTCTTAGTGTCATCAGAGCTCGAACCTACGATTCGACGGAAGCAACACCGACAGCGAATCCGTGACCATTACCCTTTGTACCAAGGTTGGCCTACCCGGGGGTTACCAGGTGTCAATCTGCGGCCCGCGGAGCTAAGTCATCTGAAAAAAGATTCAAACTTTTGATTGTATATAAAATTACCAAAGAACATTCCACCATAAGTCGTTCGTATCATTTCCTACTACCATTAGAATATCTCACTACCTGACTCAACTTTTAGTATAATTTTTCTTTAATTTTGTTCAGAGACAATCACAAAGTTCGTTTTAAAAAGCTCACGGGCCATCTGGTGTGACTGGGCGATACGCAATATATATAACTAACCAGCAAACTTACTGAAAAGCGATGGGTGAGCAGTACTAGACTCGGGAAGGGAATGCGACTCGCGGAACATGTGAAATAGTAGCTACTAGTTTGTCTGCAGCAAGCCAAATAAATTTGACTCAGAAGCGTATTGTTCCAAATGCATTGACTATTCGGTGTCTTTTGATCACTAATAATTTAGAGCCAGCTTTATGCTGTAACTGCTGGAAGATTTTTTAAAAAAATATATGTAGTGTAAATATATTTAAATCGATAAAATATAATTTCCCTTAATTTCTTGCAGAATATTCTTGATTTTCCTAATGAGATTCGCGAGGATTAGTTGCTCCCCACGACTCGAAAGGTGAAAGTTGTAGCAGTTTATAACATGAGAATTTGAATCAGCATCGAATTCATCACACACACACACACACACACACACACACACACACACACACACACACACACACACACACACACACACACCGCTTGACTTAATAAAATGCGTTTCCAAAGCGGCCCCTCCAGGATAAAATGTGTTTCTAAAGAAGCCCGTAAAGTCTTTTGGGTTAGACAGGTTTATTCTAAGAACTAATACGTCGCTACTCCTACTACTGATGTTGCTGAATTTGCAAGCGTGAAGCTTACGTTGCCAAGAGCTGACTTTTATGTATGTCTTTTTGTAAATAATTCTGATTTCGTAATTATGCCATGGCTCTCACTACGTTTACTTCCAACAATGTGTTTTGCAATCAAAATTAACTTACTTATAATGTTTTAAAAAAGGAAGCAACAGTGTTTTAAGTAAAACATGCGAATATGTAAATTCCATATACAATTTCAAATTTTATTAATGATTTGCTGGCATTTTTTTTCTCTCTTTCTGATACAAAGTAATAATTTTAATCAAATACATAATTTAAATATATGTTTTAAGGTAAAATGAAGTGCGGAAATTAAAATTCTTACTATTGTGCATAACAAAACACATACCAAAACTTATATAAGTGATAATCAATCTGATTTTTAAAAATATGTGTAAAATGCTACTTTTTAAAATTCTATTTTATTAGAAATGATAAAGCAGAGGGAAAAAACAGAATTTTAAGAAATAGAAAAATTTTCATTTTATAAATCTTGAAAACTGCTTAACAATTTGGTACGTTGCCTTGTCCTGCAAATATGATTCTTATTTCTTCCAGCCAACATTAGAACTTTAGTTTTGCTTTTTAATTCATCTCGTCATAAAGCATCTGAAATTTACTTCAATTCGTTGAAGAATAATCTGGAACAAAAGCTATTTTTTTGTCAACAATTTATTCTATGTGTATGATTTCTTACTTTATGATTCCCACACAATATTGTAAAACTGATGTACAATAATTTTTCGAAAATAGTTAAATCTTAATATCTTAACTATAAATATATATATTAAAACAAGATATAAAAAAATGTATAATTTCTTCGTCAATTAAAAGACAGTTTAAGTTAAATTGCCACTTATAAAGTAAGAAAATTAACTTTACTTTTAGTCATCTATAAAAAAGTGCAGAAAATTGGCTCAAAACTCTTGATAATACACATCACTGATTTTTCAATACTATAGTGTCTATAAATATCCTCAGCGTCATACAGAAATATTCACATATATGAAAATAATTTTCAACATTGATCTATAGGAATTAAAGTCAAGAAGTCACGAAAGATACGATTACAATGAAATAGTATAGATAGTGTGTAGCGTACACAAATAATTACTCGAACCAAAATCATTATCTAAGTTGATCAATACCAATTTTTAAGATATAATAGAATCTTTTTGAAGATATAACAATATAAACTTTCAAATGTACAATGTTTTAAAAAAATATTTAAGTATTCTTGAATACTTAAATTCAAATATTTAAATTATTCATTCAAATTTGAAAATTCCCAAAGTACAAACCAACAAAAATTGCAAGACAATTTCAACAAATGTTAAAATAAATGCATATTAAATACCTGAAATAATCTTATTGAGTTAAATTATAATCAGAAGTAAAAAGAAATTTGGTTTTAAAAAATATTAGCAAATCACATTTAAATTAAGATGCTTTCATAATAATAATAATAAAAAATGTCTGTGTGTACACCAAATAAATTTGAAGCATCATTTCAGCTTGTTGATAGAAGAATGATTCAATTCCTTTATGCTTCAGCAATCCGAAAAAAATTTCAATTTTTCTTTTGAAATAAAACATAAAAAAGATGTGTGGAATTTCTTATTCAATTAAGAAGTAACATTTTCATTAAAATGTAAATTACTTAAGCTTATGAAGCATAAAATATTTCACAAACGAATTCAAGACTTGTTTTATCGGCGGATATCATATTAGAACTTTTTCACGTGGTCATAACATCACATGAATTTAGTCACTTAGGAAAAGGAAGAAACTAAAAAGAAAGCGATAATACAACCATCCATGAAAGAGAGGGGCAACTATATAAAAGATGAAACAAAAAATTAAATTTAAAGTAAAAAAAAATGGAATAAAAAATAAAGATAAAAAAATAAAAATAAATTTTTCCCTCCATTTTATAATTATTATACTTCAAATTACAGCTAATGAACTTCAAAGCTGAAATTTATTAAATTTTCAAAATATTATGTATATCATTTACGAATGTAATGTTTCGTGAAATATAATTTTAAATAATGTTCCTGAAAATGCTAAGATTTAAGGAACTAGTACAAAAACGCGCGCGCGGTACCGCATGTATCATACGGCAAGATATCCCTTTTATCATAAATACTCGAATTATGTTAAATTTCATTTTCGAATTGTAAAGTAAAAATCTAAAAATTTAAGTTCATTAATATTATAACAAGTTCGAAATTATTTTAAATATGTTGGATAAAAAGGTAAATATGATTTTACTAGTTTTATTGATTCTTAATTAACATGTATATAACATATATATATATATATATATATATATATATCCTATATATATATATATCCATACTCCATAATATATATGTGTGTGTGTGTGTGTGTGTGTGTGTGTGTGTGTAATGTCCGAGTATTCACAATGATGATATTTCGGTTTATTCAGTTATTTATTCTTATTTACAGCGATTATGTACAGATACTTAAGTATGAAATTAAATAAAGCGTAAATGATATCTACAAGTTCAGGTTGTGCTCTGTGCACTTATTTCGTAAAGCGTTTTTAGTCGTGATATCCCAGACACTCCTTGTGCCCATTCCAAACTCGTAATGGTGCCTTCCCGCGCAAACGTCTTCTTTCTTCTAGCGGAATGTCGCCGAGCCAGTAGCAGTGATGAGACGGTCTATGGCCAAGTCAAGTTCCATTTCCACAGCCGGCTATCCTGACCCAACTGTCGTCCTCGACAGGAATCTGAGAATATGTATATACCTGAAAAATAAACAAAACGAAAGCAAAGAAATTATACAAAACTGGTAGTTTGCAGGTAATGGCTTAGAAATCCATTGCCCAAGGCTTCATATGATCGCCAGCAGTAGTGGTTCGCTGTGGTTCCTCATGATTTCCTATCTTCTCCACTTCGTACCTTTCATGGGGATGAGCAGTTTTTATTCTGTTCGGTCCATAAAATTTGAATCTTAGCTTGAGACCTCAACCAAACTGGGTCCTCTGTATGGCGATAATATCACCAACTTGGTATTTCGTATGTTTCTTCCTTATCTTATCGTAGATCCTTTTGTTTTTTATTTGTAAATCTACAATTTCCGTTTCATTTGGACAATAGTTAATTACTGAAGTATTTATATCCGAACGCTAATTTGGAATTAGTAATGCGCATTGAATCAAATAAACAGTCATTTTTTAATGATGATCCAATCCGTAACGTGAATAAAGCAAATTCATCTGTTTTATTCTGACTTGGATATTTCATACACTTGACTGCATCAATCGAACGCTGATAATTGTCCTTGAAATTGTTTTGACGGCTCGTATTTTCAATTATGCTCTTTGAACCTTCCAAAAGCATAGAATAAATTGAAGGTGGTATTATGCCATCCTTTCGTAACCGTTTACTTAATGATGCTTTACTCCCTATTACATTCGATGACCTTGGCAAAGAGAAATTAAAATACGCAACGTCAGCTTTTTCTCTTTCGTCGAAACACGAAATTGATTTGAGTTTACCAATCGAACGTTTATTTTAGAAAAAAGACTTTTTTAATACAATGCACTGTGCACCGCTATCTTCTAAAACTCTTAATTTTTTACCATCTACTAAAATGTCGACATATTTTAATTTATTTTGTTGGATATCAGTTAAAGCATATGTTACAATTCCTAACATTAAATTATTATCATCACCATTTTCATTTTCAATCATATTAACATGGTGACTGGATTGATTATTCTAGGGGTATTTTTAAATCTTTGAGGACAATTTTTGGCAAAATGAGATTTATTACAAATGAAACACTTAATATCACGATTGCCGGATAAATATTTTTCATGGCCATTTATTGAAGGATTCTCCGTTACTCTTCTTTGACTTTGGTTATATAAATGCCTGTTTTCGAATCCTATCGATAATTTGGAATTATAAGAAATCTCGCGGAGTGATTTGCCTTCAGACGCAAAATACAGATCACATTCTCAACCCATATCAAGGGGTTTTAACATTTTTCACCAGCTCTTACACAAACATGTGCAGAGGTTTTACGATCTAGGGATTGAAAGAGTTTATCTGACACAATCAAGTCGCATAATGATTTAAACTCTGAAACTTCTCTTATTTTACAATAATATTCAAACATAGCCTGGATGAAAACTTTTTTACAAAACGAAAGTCTGGATGAAAACTGAACACGCGACTCATTCGGAGATCTTTGTGCGGAACGAAATGATTGGTCGGAATGCAGTTTAGGGTAACCACCCTTGGCGACAGGAGTTATTTAGCAATATTTTGCCAAAATGTGGCTACCCTGTTGTCTCTTCACTGTGGTGGCTTTAGGCGTGGCAACCCTTTCGAATATGCCATATAATTTGGGATTCCAGTTCACCAGCTATTTTTTTTTATATATACCTCTCTCTGATCATGTATCTTTCACTGCTGTTGTTTTAAGCGGGGCTACCCTTTCGAATTTGACATATGAATTCGGATTCCAGTTAACCAGATATTTTTTTTTGGTAATATCTCTCTCTCTGATCATGTTTTTTTCACTGTTGTTGCTTTACGCGGGGCTATATGAATTAGGATCCCAGTTCACCAAATATTTTTTTTGGTAATATACCTCTCTCTGATCATGTTTTTTTCATTCACTGTTGTTGCTTTACGCTGGGCTACCCTTTCGAATTTGCCATATGAATTTGGATTCGAGTTCACCAACTATTTTTTTTCGTTATATACTTCTCTCTGACCATTTTCCCCCCCAATGTAGTGGCCTTAGGCGGGACAATCCTTTCGAATTTGCCATATGAAATGGGATTCCAGTTCACCAGCTTTTTTGGTTATATACCTCTCTCTAGATAACTTTTCTCTTGCGCCATTAAACCCCACAGTCACACACTCACGCATCTGTGATGGATGTTTTTTTTTTAGCCAATCACGGACATTAAAATTTTGCGCCTCCGTTTCTAAACGTAAACTTTGCATGTTTTTTAACCAATCTGAGGTTACGATTTTTGGAGCTTCCTTTGCTGAATGTACACTTCTCAGAGTTTCTAGAACATTCTTTATTGTCCGTAACTTCGTTTAGAAACTCTTCCAGTTCTGTCGTGTTTCACTATTGCTGTCCTAGCGTGGTTTTCTCCTTTTTTTTCGTTGTTCACGTTTTTAATTAAATTTTTTCCTGCTGGATTTAATTTGTGTTTCTGCGTTTTTAACCTGCTCTACAATACAGGGCTGTGAGAATGACTTCGACAGAGGTGAGTGAATGTACTTTGCAATTTTTGTCTGATTTACAGAAAGAAGGAAAGCATCCTTTACTTGCATAGGTTATGAAAATAGGTTTAATTTCGTCCACCTATGTATGTCCTAAATGTGGGGATGATGTGAGTCAAAAAATTCCTTCATTTCCACTTCGCGGACTTCGCCGCCAAAAAAAAAGGGGGGGGGGGAACCCGCCAAATTTGGCGACTTTTCAAATCTCGCCAAAAAGGTTACACTTAACTGCATTTTCACGAAATGGGTTAAGACATTCTTAGGGCGTTAGCTGATATTGTTTTAAAACCGTATCTTTTAATTTGTTGTAATCTCTCATTTCATCATCACTAATATAGATTAGAACATTATTGGCTCTATCTTCTCAAATATTAAGTAGAATTTCCGATTTTAGTTCTCCAGGAACATTTTTATGTATGAATGCTTTTTCTAGAGATTTAAAGAAAAGGTGAAAGTTTTCTGCTCTGGATGGAACGGGTGTCGATAATATTTTCACAGATTTAATTAGATTCTCTAAACTTGGAGGTGATGACTCGACATGAGCACTGGCCAATTCATGTTAAGAAGAGTCATTTGGACTTAATTGTTTTAATTTCTCAAGTTCGATTTCTTTTTCTAGCCGTAATAATTTTAATTTTTCCCAATCAGATTCATCATTAATAGCAGTTCGAGACTTTCTATCATCAACCACTGATTTAATTAAATTTTTTACGAATTCTGGATTCGACTTGAAACAGTCACTATTTTCGATAATATTTTTTAAATCGACAAATTTTACATTTGATGACACTTCTTCGTCCAATTCTTGCGCAACGAGGAGAAGATCCTATTTTCTTGATGACGCATACATTTTAGAAGTTATAAAAAAATATTTTCCTATCTGGTCGGTTGCTGCTGACGGAAACTATTCCTCCTTCGAAATGAATGGTAAGACAATACCGTTCCTTGCTATCACTTGAGACGTTCCACTGCCGAAATTTTCTTCTTAATTCTTTTTTTCAAAAGTTCCTTTCTAATTATTTTTTCTTTTTTAAATCCTTTAAGAAAATTTTATCGGTCCCCCACTAAAACGGTCGGCACTAATCACTGTTTAGTCCGGGTCGAACTTCCACTCGTAATGTCCGGGTATTCACAATGATGATACTTCGGTTTATTCGAAGTTATTTATTCTTATTTACAGCGATTATGTACAGACACTTAAGTATCAAATTAAATAGTGTCGTGATATCCCAGACACTCCTTGTGCCCACTTCAACCTCGTAATGGAGCCTTACCGCGCAAACGTCTTCTTTCCCTTAGCGGAATGTCGCCGAGCCAGTAGCAGCGCTCTCTGGTGGTGAGACGTTCTGTGGCCGCGTTCTGGGCGATAAGTCAAGCTCGATTTCCACACACGCACATTGATTGACTATTATTAGCCACCGAAGGGGCTATTGTTTTAGGTGGATCACCTTTTGCATACCAGATCACTTTTCAATTTTCTATCGATTGCTGCAATTTTTATTACATTTAGCTTAAATATATTAGATTTAAAATTTATCGTTTGCTTTAATTTTAAATACATGTAGCTGATATAATAATGAATTTAATTATATTTATCGTTTGCTTTAATTTTAATTACATGTAGCTGAAATAATATTCAAATTAATAATTTATCGTTTACTTTAATTTTAATTACATTTAGCTTAAATATATTCAATATAATAATTTATCGTTCCCCTTAAGTTTAATATCGGAAAAGTTTACTATTGTCCATTTCTCAATATTTCATTGCTTACTTTAATTCTTATATTTAAATGAGTAATTTGATAATAATTAAAAAATAAAAACGCACCTTGGGTGGCTAAATCTGTTCTTTGTAAAACTTTGCATAGAACATATTATATTTTTATTTAATTTTTCCTTCGCAACTTAATTATTCCTTCTTTCTGTTCAAAGAAATTATGTCCTTAATTCTTTCTTCAGTTTGCAGAAAGATATAATCTTGTTTTGCTGCTTTGATGGCTATTCATATTATTCAATAATTGTAATAAATTTCAGCAAAACAAGTTTAATAATAGCAAATGTTCTAATGTACAAATAACTAAATACTGGGGGGGGGGGAAAACACGTGAATTTTTCAATTCTGGAGGTATGAACAAAGAATACTTTAACAGTTTTACAATATCTCCACTGATATATTCACGATGTATCTAAAAAATCTATTGCTCATTTTAATAATAAAGTAATTTGTATATTTATTGTATATTGTTATATTTGTATATTTTTACTAAGCATTTTTTTAAATGCTTAGTAAAAATAGGATAGTAAAACGAAGGATTACTTCTTTCTTTTTTTAATAATAATATGAGGCTTACTTTTTAAACACTATGAAATACTACATAGATATCAGTATTGCAAGTTAGACACTTTCAACGAATATAACGCAATTGTAAATAAAGCTTTAGAAGAGAAATCCTCGGATCACTAAAATTCCTAGAAATCTGCCGAGTTCCTTCACTTTGTCGTAAATCACCTTTTGTCAACGGGGTCTTTATCATATATCCTTGAGCACTGAGGTGGGATTTTTAATTTTGCTTTCCCATCTTTTCTTGTTTACCTTGCAGATTCCACAAATTACAAGCAGCGAAATAAATAAATTTTTTAACGATATACTATTGAAAGAGCATGAAAAAGGAAAGATTCTGTGGAATTACTTTATTTGTCCGATTATTCAAAGTATTTTTATGATCAATTTAGTGCACGGGATTCCAGTTTTCAGATCTTTAAATAAAAATTTAAAGGTACTTACAAAAATCAGGAGAAAAAAAAAAAAACTTCACAGAAGCTTTTCTTTTTTAATTCTCTGTAAAATGCAATTTATTCCATGCAGTTAAAATAAATATTTTAGATATGAGACTTAAAGTAGGTATCTCCCCATGGGTTTAACATTACGTATGGAAATTCATGGTGGCATGTCGACCTGAGACTTAAGTATTCTTTGCGTCATTAAAAATCCATTGGAATTCTTCTTCCTTGTTTAATTGATTGATCGTTTAATAGACATCGTTCTTGGAAGCAACACGGTGGCTAGCAGCAATGAATGGACCCAGTGATTTTTGATCTTGGTCGAGCGATGAGCGCTCCACCTGAGTTGGCATCTTACTCCCGAACTTCCCCACCATTTCAAAGGAAGGACTTTGAGTCACTACAGGTTCAAAGTGCATCCTCCCCGCCAGATCTTTAGAACCTTCAAAGGCACCAAGTCACGACACGAAATAACACTGCCTACGAATTCGTTATCATAGCCACTCGCCTGCTTAGAAGCCTGTTGCACTTTTTGCGGGTGCATTTGATGCCTATAACAGTACGCGCTTCTGTGGAGCAACTATAATGTTTAAGATTTAAATGGTGATTTGTTTTCAGTTATTTACCATTGTATGTAAAATCATTGAAAACAAATGTATTTTCTGCTTTAATATATTTAAGACAAACCTTAATATATATATATATATATATATATATATATATATAATATTATTGATGATGATGATGATGATATTGTGTGTGTGGTTATTGTACTTGCTACGATTAACTCAATTCCATTGAATTTCTCACTTAAATAATTTAATCTACTTAAGATGCTCATTCTCTCCTTTAAACGATATGTTCATTCGGTTCCTGATACTTCTTTATTCTTTTTAATTAATTCAATCACGCGTTCTAATAAATTGGTGACAATGCTCTCTTCCCATCCCGGAGCAGACTTGCCAGGGATGATCACGAACTTTAGGTCTGTACTTATCTTCCCTGAAGTCCCTCCATTCAGACCTTCTGGACTCTGACGTTTAGTGAATTTTTCCTCATAAATATGGCTGTGAAAACACTTGCTCTTCTTATGCTTCTCTGCTCTTTACTACTGCTCCTCTTTTTTTTATTATAGTCCTCTCTCTGATGATCATTTGAGAGATTTGTATGGTAATTTTAGTCCTTTAGTGGCCGAGTCAAACTAAGTCTGCTACAATATGGAAATAAAAGTATTTCGGCCATGTATGGAATGATTTGTGTGAACAAACGTTAAAATGACGTTACATTTGGGGATTAGTAGAAGCTGAAATAATTTCTGGTAATTACAGAGAAAATTACTCTGCACAGTCTCTCTCTCATATGTTAAAAATCTTGTTCAGGTTTCCGCCGGGATCACTCGTCCTGCCATTGTATTTGCTTTAACGTTTCTGTTCAATGATGAACCATTCCCTACATGGCCAGTAACACCATGTTGGCAGACGTGGACCATTGCAAGGGCAGGCAAGGTACCATGCAAATCTCCGATGATCGCAGGACGAGGCATAAAGGGAGCGGTATGGAGGAAAGCATAAATGCTGTTTCCAACTATTTATCAGAGAAAGAATTCAATTATCATGAAGGACTTCAGGAAGTATGAACCTAAAGAATCTGAAAATCCTAGTACTCAATGAAAGATGTCATATTATTAAGAAGCCCTTGGTAATTAAAAAAAGTAGCATCCGGAAATGAGCTGATATCTCGAGGAAAAGTCAGAACTAATAGATAGAATTATTTAAATTATTAATGAATTGATTAAATCACACACACCTACCTACACACACACACACGCACGCACACACACACACACACACACACACACACACACACACACACACACACACACACACGCACATTAAGGTTTGCACTTAATCCTTCCAGAGTCGATAAATGTGTACTATGTTCGCTTGGGAAGTTAATTGGGGATCCAGGTTTGGACTAGCTACTCGGTCTGGACACTAGCTAGTATTTAGCACTCAGCACCAAAGGCTACAGGAATGGAGATGGATATCGTCTGATGGGCCTTATAGGCTCAGACAGACTTTATCTCAATTTAACTAACTTCACGGCAGATGGGTTTACTGTTAAGTTGATGCATATTTGAGATGCCCATCTGCTCATTCGTATAGGGATAATTTAAATAACAGAGTCCAAAAAGAATTCCAACCAGGGCGAATTAGTAGATTTTGTTATTTGTGTAATGGATAATTCCTACTTGTTTGAAAGAGAATAGCTGCCGCAGCTTAAATGGGGTCACTTAGCCTGGTGGTGTAGTGAATATTAATCCAAATATTCAAAGAGTGGGAGAGCGCAATATCTGTTTCTGTTATATTTATCGGAATTTCACGCTCCAATTATGTATATAAATAACTATTTACAAATTATATACAACTATATGAGCCTCCTAACAGCTCATACAATTTTAATCCCGTTTTATTAGTTAGGGGAACAATTACATCACCTTCATTTCCTTGGTATTCAAATAAATTATTTCCAACAGGTGGTTAAGATGGCATTTCCTATGAGAGGCAAAATTCGATTCGAATTGAGATTGTGAGGAGGTGGGGTCCCAAAAGACATGTAAAAGCCTACCATACGATGAATTCATAGAAGACCAAAGTTTGCAGACAGTGTGTTGAAAGAATGAAGAGAATGAAGTTTATAAGTTCCAGTCGTTCTCTCTCTCTGTCTTCGTATGATCATGGCTGAAAATTATGTTGTCTGTCGCCAACGCCTCTTCGTACCACTACAAACTTAGTATAATTGAAATAACTTGCAAAAATATAATTTTTAATTTAAATAGTGTGAAAAAGAAAAATCAATGAATAAAACCTGAAGCTAATTTCTATTAGTCTCTTAAATTGCATTGGAACGAGAAAATTAAAACTATATGAAGAATAATGAAATTTGGAATATTATTTTCTCGAATATACTATGAAGTCTGGTTATTTTATCCTGAGATTTTATTGAATCCATATTTCTCTATCAATATATGCCATAATTTTTTATCTGATCGTTTGAATCCTTTTTCTTGCAAATATTTTTTTTGCACCTATGAGTATTATTTCTGAGATTTATCGTTAATTTTGCGAAAAAGAGAGAAAAATAAAATATGTATATCACTCTGCGATGTGAAATTAGACACTGCTGAACGAGAAATCTATTAACATAAGAACACCTTTATTTCTACAAATATAAAACAAGTTCTATATTATAGATCTATTAACAGGCATCAAGTTTTCTGTATACATTTTTCGTTATTATTGTATCACACAGTTTATCCCAAAATGTGGTCATTGAGTATCTGGTACTAACAATTTACCTCTCATTCGTCTCAATGGGCACAGGTAATATACAGTAAGGCTTATGATAGTTAGAACCACTATTAAGCATATTACAATTCCAAATATACCGCCAATTGCAAGCTTTTGGTTGATCACTGAAAAAAAAAAAGAAAATTGAAGTAGAACAAATGTTTCATTAAAAAAGCAATACCAATATAAATGAAATAAATTAAGAATAATAATAATAAAAAATAAAAATAAAATATTTCAAAACTACAGATAACTTTAAACATTAATATATTATTAAAACAGTTTAATTATTTTAATATTTGTAAATTTTTTTTATTAAATCTATGACACTTCGGAACCCGAACGCTTCAGAATTCGAGCAGTTTGAATTGATTGGCTGATTAATTATTTATTAACGTCTCATTTGGAAACAGCACTAGAATTAATGGAGACAGGATTTGTAACTTTGAAGCGCGTTCAAGTGACGAGGATGTAACTTGAGCTGGTACCACACATTTTTAACTTTCTTGTCACGCCAAGGGGAGGACTTGGAGCTTGTACTGATGAAACGTGCATCAGCCTCTTTTTTGAGGATTCAGGGATTAAGGACTGGAGCACTCGGCTCGACTCAAATGATGCAGGTCATGAGCTCGATATCATGACCATTCGGCTACCGTACTAATTCTTTTCGGAATAGGTCTGCGAACGGGTGCGAAATAAGGTCGTACATCGTCGGTAAAATCCTAGTTTACGGATATTGCTTGGCACGATTTTGAAAAGGGGTGTCAAACACCAGATTTTCAAACTCGTAGTCGTTTCAACTGGAAACAAGATAGTAAGTTGTCGGTTCGACATTTTTGTAAGCTTTGGATTTGTATTGAAGACATGTAAAAATGTATTTCATAAAGAAAAATCACTGAAAGGAACGTAAAAAAATTCTCTGACTTTATTCTGAAAGGATTGCGTCCATTGGCGGGAAAACGATTGCGGATCACATTTACCAAGCTAATCACGCGATACTTCCTTCAAACGAAATTAATTAGAATTTTAATAAATTTTTCAAAGAGCAACAAAAAAGAAATAACAAATTTTTAAACAAAACAAATTTTTTCAAAGAGATTCATTTTTAAAACTCGCGGTACTCAATGATATGTCATAATCGGATCCAGTCTAGCATGAAAAAGGGAGGAATAGAAATTTGCATTACTTAATACAGTTTAAGGAGTTTAAGATTGCCAGACAACAGGTAACCCTAGGAATAGTTAACATCCTGACGATTTATCGCCAAAAAATTTCACTTCGCCATGCACCCCTGTAAATTAGGATATAACCGATCGTCCACCTAGAGATGCCAAGTGGATGCTAGGAGGTGGTGATAGGTATTGAAAGGGCACTGTGAGGGAAGGTTCCAATCCTCTAATGAGGTAGAGGCAGGTCAGAGGGATATTTGGCAATGTACTTAATTTCCAGATCTAATAACTTTGGGTTATTCTTTCTTGGTATCAGTGTTACATGATGATTGTCAGAGGGATAAAAACGGATTTATTGGATGAAAATAGAGAGAAGTGAGTGTTTGCAAGTTTCTCGATGGATGGATGGACATTGACACTCAACTATTAGCGGACGGTTCTGCTCGCAAATGTGTACCCACCTAGAGAATCGAACCATCTCCCCTCTGGTTCTCGACAAACACAAAGGAACTTCGCAGTTAGAACGTCAACAATGGTTTTCCTTCTGTTCCTAAGCAAATGTTTCTTTCATTTCGTGGCCTTGACGGTTGGTTTGTCCATTCCCGCATATCAATGGAAATTCGTTGCGAAAATAATTTAACGAGCAGTTTGCGAGTACCTCATAAACCGTTACGCTAGCGAGTGTATGCACTCCTTCAAAAATCACTACCACCAATATTTTAATGATTTTATAAATTCACAATTTTATTCAAAATTACTTTTATTTGTTAATATATTTTTACTTATAAAATCATTTTGAAAATTCTAATACGCGTTAGTCAGCAATTGATTAATTCAGTTTTGACTTAAAAGGAAAAATTGTCTTGCTGCTCAAACGGGATACTACAACGAATTTAATTCGAATTCCAAAGCATCATTCGTTCATGACAATTTAATTTGAAGTCAATCGACTGATTGATTGTTTATTAACGTCACCCACTCAGAAGCAACACGAGAGCTGTTGGCGATGAACTCCGTAATTTTAAATCAATGTTAAGTGATGAGGATGACACTAGATCTGGCATTTCCTTCTCAACACTACGCCAATGGGAGAACTTGGAGCCTCAACAGATTTAACGTGCATCAGCTCCACTACATATTGAAGTACAAATAGCTTCCTCGTAGGTATAAATTATGTATAAACAAGTTTAATAAAAAGTTAAAAATATGCATGTCAAACCTGTAATATTATAAATTTCGATTAAAAATCTAGAATCTGAATTTTTTTCTATCAATTTTGATTTGATTCAATGAAAATATATAATTAGAGCTTAATGTTTCTGTTAAGCATCACTCATTCAACTAAATACGAAAACAACATCAAATCTGACGAGAAATTTGTACTTTATCGCCACAGAAAATCAAATAATAACGCATCATAAATTGCATTTTTGTGATTATAAATGTGATTATGTTTATTATTTTATCATATTCTAATACATACTAACATGTTTCGAGTTAAGACTGATGTAAGTATTTTAAATGCTTAGAATTTGTATTGTGTAAACACTTCTCAATATGATTATGTTTATTGTTTTATCCATTTCGATTAAATTATTCAAATACATTCCAACATGCTCTAAATTAAATCTGATGTGAGTTACATGTGCAGAATTTGTATTATGCAAACACTTCTTAATTGTTTGGTATCAAAATATATTGATATCTGTCAAAGAAGTGGATATCTTCAATATTTTGCTTTCTAGTTTGGCGTTTCTGGTGGCCGTGTAACATAGTGCTCATGGTCCTGAACTCACGCCAAGCGGTTTTCGTTGATTCGTGAGTTCGAGCCTAGATGCCATTAAAGACCCACCGCATAGCCGGTCGGATGTACGTTAAATCTGTCGAGACTCAAAGTCTTCCTATTGGCGGGGTGTGGAAGCTAGGAGAGGGGATTTCAGCTCTGGTGTCGTCCCTTTACTTGACTGAGGTTTAAAATTACGAGGTCCGTCACCACCAGCCTTCGTGTTGCTTCTAGTGCAACGATGATTAAACAATCAAAATCAGCCTTTCTTTCTTTTAAAGATAAAACAAAGACAATAAAATGCAATTTCAGGAAATTTTCTCGAACGCTATGTGATATTGAATTACGCTGTCTTTGTTTGCAGAATTTTTGTGCTATAAATTTTGAATTGAAAAATAAAAGCGATAAATTGACTTCGGAAGTGACAAAGACAAGTTTTTTTTTTTATTTCAGGTTTTGTATCACTAGTTTCGCCACTTTTTTCGAGGATGATTTTAATTTGCACGTTTTGCTATCTATGTTTCCGATGTGAAAATTACGAATATTTTTCAAAATATTGTGTTATAAGTATTTTATTTTAGATTACAATGATTTTCAAATGCGGTGAAAATCAAATTATGAATAATTTTTTATCGTAATTTTATTGTCAACTTAATCATTTTACGTCAAATATAGCAATATTTTTTCTCATCATTCATTGTTTGCTTTTGTTTTTAAATACCTAATTTAATAAAAATTGATTATTCCCAAATAAAATTTTGATTAAAATTCACAAGTTCTGTATTGAATGATTGTAAATAATATGTATTGTTTACATAGAATAATATTGAAATTATAATTTAAGTTTATTGATGTGAGAGAAAATGTTTAAAAAAATAAAAACTCACTGTCATCTGTTCTTGTAGAATTAGATGAAAGATCTTCATATGACTCTGAAACAAAATTGAATAGCATTTAAGTGATCAAAACTATTTTTATTTCCTTATTATCATTTAGAGTAAAACAAAGAAATTTTAGTTAAGCATTGCAAGAGTTTAACATAATGTATACAGGTCATTCCCAATTTTCAATGCTAAATTGAAATGTTTACGGAAGTAAAGATGCTCACAAAAGTTGGAATGTTACGAAATGAAACATTGAGCTAAGAAAATACCGAAAAATGTTTTCGAAATATTTCTTTCTTAATGAGCATATAAACAAGTAACACTTTATTTATTACTATGAAGATTCCCTTTTGTAAATTTGTTAAAAAAAGGGAATTCACATTTTATACTTGAGTTACTATTTTTAATTTTTTTTTTTTTGATAAAAAATTTTCTAATTCGATTTTTTTTGTAATCGCTTTTTGTTGGGATCATATTTTTCATGATGATCGGAGGTTTGTCGTGTTGTATGAAGACAGTTAATATTTTCAAAACAATAACCATAGTTAATGCAATCAAGAGTGCCTTGGGTGTCAGCAGCTTTGAGCCAGTCGTCGTGAAGCTGTCCTCTCAAGTAATGGCGCATCCAAAGCTTTTCCTGTTAATACCATAGAATATCCTTTATAGTTAATTGTGGAGCTGCCATCGACAGTGGGGTAGCGTGGGGGGGGGGACCCATGGCTCCGGCGGCACAAATGGGGGAAGTGGCAGAGAGCGACAGATCTGTCTAACCCTGTCTGCAGCATCAGGCTATGGTTACTAGATCATATACCTATACTATTATCGGGATTACGTAGGATACTTATGCAGAATTTCAAGGCAAAATTGGACAAATGGAAGTATTTCAAAATTGAGTTGTAAGATTTCAGGTGAGCAAATATGTTATATTTATATTTATGTGAAATTAAATAAAAGCTTCTCAAATATTTTATTCGATATAAGAAAATACATTTCATTACTTAAATTTCGAAACAGACGCGACAGGACGTAATCCGCTTTTGCCTCGCAACAAATCCCATTTGTGAGTCGATTTTGATTTTTGAAATATTGTCCTTGAACAACTAATAGACATGACGGTGAGCAGTTGGCATTCAATTTTTTTTACTTTTTTGTTATTTAGATGAGTGGTGCAGCGTTACAGTATTACTTTTAAAACAGTCTTCATTACAAAACAAATTAATTTTCAGGTTGCTGTTCTTCCTGCGCATGAAAAATGTCATCAAACAGCAATAATACGCCTAAGAATGTTTTCGAGCAACTAGGAGCGGAAGCTTCCATGCTGGCTGATAGGAGAGCTAGCTTCTACGCTACTTTTAATGTTCAAATTTCTTTTTCATTGCAGCTTATGAGATTCTACCGTCTTTAAGAAGTAGTCTGCGGTGTCGACATCTGCAAAAAAAAACTGCGAAGCGTTGGTAGTGGATTGGTAGTTGGTATTCTTGCCGTATATACTACTTATTTTGAAAGTTCTGGCAGAATGTTATGAGCATATTACTTACTTTTTAAGAAAACCTACTCAAATAAAATAGATTGATTTCTCAAAAAGAAGCGTGAAATATTGAAGAAACTGATTATAGAAGAGAACAAATGTTAAGTGCTATTAAAAAAGCAATATCGCGCCAACTTGCAAATATAATGAAAGTTATTTAAGATTTGGTTTCATTTGAACTGGAAATAGACATTACCCTTTACCGCTATGTTTTTTAAGTGGATGTAAAATGGCAAATGAGTCATTACTTCCATGTAAATTGTATTTTAAAATTATACATTTGAATTTACAAGATAAATCCGCATGTGTTTTTCAAGAGATTGTCTGAAGAGCAGAATTCTTTTATATGTATGTATAATGACTATAACTGATAAAGCTTAAATTACTTCTTTTTTTTTTTATCAAGTCTCAGAAATGAAAACAAAAATATTAAAGCTCATACTTAGGTGATTCACTTTTTCGCCTGTATGCAAAAAATGGCAAGCAAAATAAGCAATATTTTTCTGACCAACCAAACAGTTCAGAAGCGGGATATAGAAATGTGTTCTGATATCGAGAAAAATGTATTTAACAATGAACTTCACACAAATTTTGTATTGAGATACTATGATGAGTTAAATCGACAATGCATTACCAACTAGGTGCAATCACAATCATTCGTATGTTTTATTAATGAAGAACAAATGACAAATTAGTTTCTGTTTTTGCCAATAATTATATTTACAAAAGAGATGCTGAAGTTTTTAACATTTTAAATAACTATCTCGATAAATATGGAAGTCGCGTGCAAGCATTAGATGTTGCGCATACGGGGGAGCTCCTTCCATATAAGACCGTGAAGAATGTTCCATTCAGAGCCGGAAGTTTTCAGTTGAATGAAACGCCCTCTTTGCCAGCAAAGCGGCGTACTGATTGAAATGAATGAAAATTAGGAGATAAAACACACAAAATAAGCACTTATGCTTAACTTATCGTTGAAAGAATAGCTGAGTAAATCAGTAAAGAAAAAAAAATTACCATAAAGGTTCATCAAGTGGCGGAAAACAAAATAAGAAATAAAAAGGAAAATCGGAGTAAATAATCGCTAAAAACAGAATCAAAAAATTGCCACTAAAAATCAGACAATACCTAGACAAATGCTGAAAATACAATTGACTGCGAGGCTCGAAACTCTTCAAAAGAGAAGGATCAAAACTGATATGTTGTAAAAAAGTCAAGGTAGTTTTATGGGTAGAGACTACTTTGTCTCTTTATATGTAGTTTAATTAAGAATGTGGATAAGTAAAGAAAACTTGAGCTTTCATAATAGGATTTGTATGGTTTGCTGTAGGCTTGAAAACAGTTTCATCTTCTAGAAATTTAGATGATGAAATCTTAAATTTTGATGATTCTAAAATCAGTATGGAAGACATTGTTTCTAACGTACCAAGATACATTAGTCATGAATCTTAAGATTTTGTTTCACATAATTTGAACTTTTTTCACGTGGAAAGGGGCTTCCATACCCCAAAACTGCACAAGTGATAACGCGGAGAGGTGGGACAGTCAGCTTTTAAAGAAGGATCATATTCTCAAGAGTGGCAGGGAAGATTTTCTAATTATTTGCGAAATGATCGAAAATGGTTATTGACCAGGATTATATACTCGTATAGTGTCAGGAGTAATATTAATCAACAGCCAATCGAGGAGCAGGGTATCAAGTAGGAGAAGTAAATAGGAAAAAGTTTCTTAAACCAAGTGAAGTGATTACCTTTCTATTGGTCTTTTAGATTTCCTTCAGTTAAAGGTACTTTTAACCAAGAAAGTCCGTCTGTCTTCATACATTCACACATCGGCATTAAAAAGCATTGTTCGGGCAGGTTCCAAGTTTAAAAATATTGTATTTTTAAAAAATTATGTTAATTAATTTTTGCGTATATATATGTATGTAAACGAATCCAGTCGACAAAATGTCATGTATTTATTTTAACGTTTGTTCAATATTAATGAATCAGTCCATACATGGACGAAATACTTTTATTTCCATATTGTAGCAGACTTTAGTCGGACTCCGGTCACCAAAGGCCGAAGCAAAACTACCATTCAAATCTCAGATGATCAACAGAGTGAGAGGACGGGTAATGAGAGGAGTATAAGAAGAGCAATAAGAAGAGAAGAGCACGTTTTTCGCTGTGTTTTGCTATTTATATGAGGGAAAATTCAATTAAACGTCAGAGTCCAAACTGTCTGAATGGAGGGACTTCCAGGGAAGATAAGTATAGACCTAAAGTCTGGTAGGGATCATCCCTACAGGTCTGTTCCGTGAGAAGAGAGCATTGTCAGCGAATTTTTTAAAACGCGTGATTGAAATAATTAAAAAGTATAGGAATTGTATCAGGGAATACAAATGAACATTATCGTTTAAAGGAGAGTATGGGCAAATTTAGTAAATTAAATTATTTAAGGGAGAAATCAATGTGAATTAAGTTAAGTCATTACATGTATATATAATTCATGGTTTCATTTCATTACAAAAATTTCATGGTATGATTTTATTTAAATCAATCAATCAGTTTTTACCTTGATCGTGAATTTTTTTTATATAGAAAAGTAGGTAAGCTACGTATGAAATTTTTGTACTGTTTTATATGTTTTTTAAAGGAGGAGAAAAAAAGGTTTGTCGATTGCTTGGTTTTGGATTTAGCTGTTAGAGTGGATAGAACTGAAAGGATATCAAAGTTGAAATGTAAGAGTTATAGAGAATGTAAATGGAATTAACTATTGCTTGATTGGTAGGGAAAAGTGTAATTTTCATTGATGTGGGTCAAGATGAGTTAACATATGATTAGAGGGGTGTCACGATCTATTGTAAAATTTCTTGGATAGGTAGAGCTAGATGTGTTTTGATTAGAGGAATTCTGAGATCACTATATTTTACAGAGTTTCTGTCATACCAGGGTGCGTTGGTGATTATTCTGAGGATTTATTTTCGAATAATTTGTATTTTTTTCATGTGGTCAGTTACGACGGGACCTCATATGGGAGCCGCGAAGAAGTTGATGGTTCGGAATTTTTGCTTATTCTGAGGTGTTTTATTAGGGAGAGAAAGTATTGAGTGCCTACCTGACAGAGGGATACAGTTATGAATTTTTGCCTTCCCCATTTATCAATCATGGTTGTGATATTAATACAGGTTTTGAGTCTAGGGTAACGCTTTGGTATCCAAACTCAGATACTTCAGTGATATTACTATTAAAGAGTTTGAGTTGCTGCGTAAGGGAGGGGGGAGTACATGATCTTTTCAGAAAATGAGGGCCTTAATTTTAGTGGAATTAACTACTATACAGCAAAGTGTAATCCCTTTTTGTGAATTTTTCTGAAGTAGGTTTGAAGTTTTTAATTACATTATTGGTTTAGTAATCTTCGGTGAGAATGACTGTATCAGCAACGAAAAAGCTTAAGCAACTTGAGGGAAATCATATGTATATAACTTGTAAGATAGGGACGAAATGAAGGACCCATGTGAGTTACCTGTTTCAATAAACTGATGATTGATCAAATGTTTCCTTCCCTTTTATTCTGCGCTATAACCTCGTGACCAACTTGCATTTCAGCGAATCTGCATAACTTGCTCGTTTGTATATTTATGCAGCCAAATCTTCATGATGTGACATTTTCTATAGTGGGCAACGTATATCGATAAAAAGTAAATTTTTCCATTGTGTACAATAAAATGATTTGTTCTAAAGTGCGATGTACAAAAGTAGAAGGTTACCGGCAATCATGCAGAAGCTGATTTCGAAAATTATTCGAAGGATATCTGTTTATAATTAATCATAACATATGGTAAAATTTTAGCTAACTTTTTCTAAAATAATATTTTTGAAAAAAAAAATTAAACGCAGTACGTTCCAAAAAGCAATGTTCTTCCTTCCCCCATAAAATCAAACCATTCTAATAAATAACTCTTCAAAAGTTATCTTTTATTTTCATTCACTAAGAAGTTGAATATGCCTTAAAAATTTATTATATTAATTCTCGAAAAATAATTATAAAGTATAAAAAGATTATAAAAGAGCAAAAGCTACGCAACTTACAAAAAAGGGTCAAGTGGAATATTAAAAGTTGCAATTGTATTTTTTTAAAATTAAAAATATACAGACTCGTGTTTAGGAATATGTATTGGATAATCTTCAGTATTTGTAAGTGAATTAGCTTCGAGTAATTTTAATATTTTGGCGACAGATTGATATGTAGATATATGCATATCTTTGTCAATTTATTTGGATAAGATGTGTCGATTATATAATGTTAAAGAGCATGTGATGAGATATGATTTAAACATTATTAAGCTGTAATGCAAATTATAAAATGAAAATAATGATTCACATGCTATTGCATTATTAATACTGTGAAGGAGCATGTTTAATGTACGAGTAAACAGTTTAAGTCTTTCACATTCAAAACTAAAACACAAATTAAAATGCGAAATTGTATACTAAAATTATCTCTAATTGCAAGCAGATTACGTGATTTATTGTAGATCTCTTTGTACGTTTTATAGACTTTAAATTACTGCACCTGTTAGTTTTGATGTTGAACAGAAGAAATCTCTTCGTATATCATCACAATGAACTTTTCTCCATTTTTCACTTCTTAAATCCAGTTCAACACAATCTTTTGTAGCATTTGGAACATCGTCTGGATCCCAGGCTTCAAAATCAACAGGGCTGTAATCCACCCACATATAGCTTCCTGTAACGAACGAACGCATTACGAATTTTATATATTGAACTAATTGATATTGAGATGCTTATATATATAATATTTGACCTATAATTATAGAACAATCTAGATTAACAGCCTAAGGCCTGGAACAGCATTCAATATATGGTTCCCTATTTTTCTCTTTTCAAAAGTATTGTAGGTTTTTTAAAATATGAATTTTTTTCTAATTTTATATTTTCTTCTCATTTTATTTTATTTTTCTACTTTTTTTTTCTATTTCTCCCTCCCCCCTCTCTCACACATACATTTCAATAGAATTAAAAATACCAAGGTCCACTTCTGGCTTTAATATAAATTGTTAGTTGACATGGTATTTATTTCTAGATGTGATGGATATAATTCAGTGAGTTTTCTTACCAAACATTCTCCAATTGTCGTCTTAAACCGGCTAGATTCAAGAATACTCAGAGGTGCTTGCTCACTAGAAAGAGTGTTCCATAATAAATACAAAAAAGAAAACGTTGAAGTAAAAGGAAAGAGTTGTGGGACCGACCTTATTACTCAGCAATATGCACAGTGGCATTAAGATTTAACGCAAAGCGATCTGCTGATTGTGAGCATTTCAATGTATTTGATATTAGTGGGAAGATAATTATAGTGTAGAATAACAAGTCATACCTAAACTCTGAAAAAAATAACGTTGGATACGAATGTAAAGAATAGTTCCATAACTTACCATCTCTTCGTCTTGCCAATCCAATGTGAACAGAAGAGTAGCGGAAGTATGAGTTGACATAGTCTATAAATACTTTAAGGTCTTTTGGTGAATGAAATGTTACCAGAGCTCCTCCTAAAATAAAAAAGGAGTAGTTTTACAGGAACTGTGAATTTCAACATTATACAAAATATGTTTTTATGAATCATAATTATTTTCATAGAATTATAATTTCATTCTTTCAAATATCTCTCGCGTAATTTAAACATCATCTCAATTACTATTAGAAATTGAAATACACGCCTATAATTTGACTACATTAATGTGGTGGCAATTACCAACGCCCCCCCTAAAATCAAAAGGAGCAGTTTTATAGGAACTGTGAATTTCAACATCATACAAAGTATGTTTTTTATGAATCATAATTATTTTCTTAGGAGTATTATTTTAATCTTACAAATCTCTTTCGTAAATTATACATAATCTCAATTACTATTAGAAATAGAAATACACGCTTATAATTTGAGTAACTTAATGTGGTGACAATTGATGCATGCGTGCGTCATCTGGTGTGATTTCAGCTTAAGAGAAAATCCGATTTATGCATCACAGCTATTAGATCTATTAGGAAACTTATAGCTCATTTATAATGAAATAAAATGAAACATTTACAACACATTTCTTCGTATTTACTTAACAATATTTTATCGTTACTTATGATGTCTTTCTAGCGGGATTCATTCAAAGCAGACTAAAGCTTCCATAATAGAATGCTGTGGAAGGGGATGTTAAAAGACAAATATACTTACATTCAGGCTCAACGTGTAAAGTTTGGTTGTGGTTCGAAGATATAGTTAAATAAGTTACGACTTTTAAAACTTAACATAGGTTTGTAGCATTCCCAGGGAGGCCTACTTAACTGCTCCTATGCTACGACTTTCAACTCCCTCCACAAAAGTCTGTTTTTTTCTCCCTCCTCTTGGGTGGTACTGCCAACGCAGAGGCTCTGTATCATTGCTCGGAGGGGACGGGAACACTACATCTCCACACCAAGCCCTTACGTTACATTTACTTACAAATTTATCCCAGCAGCTGATACTCTTAAAATTAACACTCAAATATTCACAAACAAAATTAGTTCATAATTATAATACTAAATGCACAATAATAATTATAAGACATAAGAACACATAAAAGCGAACACTATTACACATTAAAATTATCAAAATCATACACATTATAAAACAATTAATATAAACATTATTTCAAAATGTTTCAAATTAGTAAGTTTTCTAAATGAAAAAAGTGGTAAGAGAACACATAAAATATCACAAATATACATATAAGAAATCAAAAATATCACCTGTTCAGCAATAATTGATAATGTTCGCACTAAACGTGATAAGGCATTTGTATGGGGCATTTTAGATCCCCGATGTTTCAGATTATGTTCCAAATCTTTGCCGGAAAATACCGAGTCTTTGTAGTCTAGACGACTTTGTAGTGCGCACTTTATCAAAGGGAGTGTTATCCGTGCAAATTCAATTTCAGTTCAAGCCAGTGCAAGTCTTTTTCCACTCCACCACACATCTGGAAGTCTTCCGCTCTCTATTGTTATTAAGCCTGCTGGCCAGGTGGTTCAATCTGGCTTGCCAAGTTATTAACTTTTATTCACACTTTGGGAGCCATCATCAATATCCCCAGTAAAGCTGATCAAATGATGTGGTCAGTTCACTGCGGAGTATATGAAGAAAGGCATCACAATTGCACCTTTAATTTTTGACGTACTTCTTCATGTTATGCATCCAGATTTTATGGAGACTTTTAGTTAGGGGATACGCTCTCCGAGATACAGGGAAGTACTACGTGATGTTGATATAATGAAACACTATGTAACTCTTTCTTACTTTCAGGAATGCTAGTTTCTTAACGCCACACTTTTCTAGGTCAGTTGATGCTCTTTGACCGAGCTTCTAAAATCTCCATGAGTTTCACGAAATCCACATTTCTTAAGGTTCACAGTGATTTTAGTTCTTTAACCTTAAAATGATGTTCAAATGCTGCAAATGTTCTGCATTTCTCGAAAATGTATTTCTCATCATCTATACTGCATGGCTAATTCTCTAGAACAAGCGCTTTGTATTTACTCCGTTAAAAGTAGCAGATGCATTTTCAGTCCAAATCTCATGACTTTAATTCACATTTGGCGATAAGTTTTAGAGAAATAAAATCTTTCTTGCCCCAAATCCTTCATCTATATTGCCCAAACCCTTCAAGATCTGAAGTAGTTCTTGTCTCTGCCGATCGACTGGATCAGCATCTGTTTACTCATCCATAGGGAAATCATATCGATGCACAATTACAAAGCCGTAGTCGATGCACAATCTCATGCATCATCTTTCTTATTCACAGACTACCGGATGCAATCTCAGATTGTTGCTTTCTCAGTTAATTCAATCCTAAATTTTGGATTTGTTGTCTACTTTTCCTTCAGTGTTCGATTCTGTCACATGAATGGCTTTTCCGTTCGTCTTGGCTTTAAATTGATTTTATGAGTGTGCAACTTTAGCAATGTTTATTGCCAGTAAACAGTTTTGTGTATTAATAATTCTGGCAATTTGGTTTCTTCCTCATATTCCAGGTGACTTATATCAATATGTTTCAATAACTCTTTCATTCCGGGCCTCAGAGAGTTAGGTGGGAAGAACTTCATCAAAATCTTCATTGTCTAATATCCCCGATTGCATAACTCTTGGATCATCCTCCTTATCTTATTCACTGACTGTACCGATTTTCCACCACTCAGTTTCACTTTGATGAGTGAAGACGATTCAATCCAGGGCCGTCACTTGTTCGTTGATATCAATAACACATCGATCAATGCTCCGAGACTAACCCAGAGATGGCGCTCATGGAACCAGTAACAGGTCTTTCTAGGTACAACCTTTGTTAGCAGTGTCAAAATTTTAAGTCGATCGGACCAGGAAAGGTTTTGAAGTGAGTGAAAGGGCTTTTCAATGGATGCCCACGATTGCTTTCGATGGAACAAAACAGCAACGAGTCGATGATTCAGAAAGTGTTTATCTATTTACTCATACAAAAGATTTCTTGCGAAAAAGATTTGGAAAAGCGTTGGAACGATTGTATCACCCTAAAGATTACGATTCAACAAAAGGTGTTATGTTGATGAATAAAAAAAATTTTGCAAAAAAAATGTTGTTTTCAATGTTAGACTCGGGAGTTATTGATCGATGTGTTAAGTATACCTTTTCGCCCATCTCAAAACTTTAGGAACGAGCTTTGCGATTGAAATATCTTTCATAAACTTCTTGTTTCCCGGAGGAAATTAATGACCCCTGCTCAGCAGCCATCTCTAAATTGATCTTTAATTCTTGTAAGTGGTCCAACACGGATTTTCCTATGTTCAACTGAAAGGCAATGTCTCCACACCAGCTTGATTTTAACACACTCAAAGACTTCTAGCTGTTCGTCCATACATTAACTTGAAAGATGAAACTCCCGTAGTGCTGTTCGGGAATTTTCTACATGCGAAAAGCAAGTACGGGATATATTCGTCCCAATTACATGGATCAGTCCAAATAACGTGGTTCAATGAACTTCTTAATATTTTGTTGTATCTCTTCACGAATCCATTCGACGTTGCATATGTAAGAACTGAAAATCGTGGGGTACAGTCTAAGGTCTTCATGAACTCTTGGGTCAACTTTGAAGCGAAATTGGTGCCCATTTCTCTGGAAATGACATTTGGAGAGAGAATTCTTGTTCTAGTAAATATCTCCATTACAGAGTCGCATATAGCTTTAGCAGACAACAATCGAAGAGGAATCGCTTCCAGCCACCTGGAATGCTGATCATGACAAGACAGTAATTGTGTTTTCTGGTCGACGGTGGGTCAATCTTGTCAATTATATCAACATTCCCGAACTCGAAAGGTAAATCTGGCCTAAGAACAAGGGTTATAGGTATTTTATCCGTAGCTTTCTCTAGGCTTTTTAATTGACAATTGTTGCAAGATTTGCAATATTCTAAAATGTTCTTCTTTAAATCAGGCCACCAGGAATTAAAACGAATTCTTTCACCGGTTTTTTAAATCCTATATGACTTCCAAATATGACAGATTCGTGAGCCAATTTTAATACTTGAAGTCTTCTTGAAAATCTTCTAATTTTAGGCAAAAACAGTTGAGCCACCTTTTCCAAAATTACTCTATCGTCGTGGGATAATAGATCATCTCTCAAATGAAAATTCCCTTTTTTCAAAAGTAAATTATTTCCATACATCTTTTAACTTTGTCACATTTTTAACTGCTGTTCTCCCAATAAAGCTCTTTCACTCACTTGATTTTGATATTCATTTTCCACCTGCGTGGGAAATAATATTTCGAAACATAAACATTCTTCATTTTTTTAATATTTGCTTTTCGTTGCATGATGTTTTGGAAGAGGAGGAAAGGGAACCCTAAATTACTTTGCTTGATTTCTACTGCAAACGATGCACCTACCAATAATAGATTCAATCATTTTTTTGCTTCTTAAAATCTACACCTTTATCCTCAGAACGGTGAGAAGTTTTAACGTTCTAGAATGATTGAAGTAGATGCTTCTACTCTACTTAAATTTAAACTAATGGATAAAGTATATGGGATGTTTTAACCGTTCTCAAAAGGAAATTTAGGGAACCCATCGAAATGCTACTATGGAAATATGAGTAGTCAGAAATTTCCTGAAACTTTATGGCTACTCGGGTATCGGAAACACCACAGTAATTGGTGCCTTGTTCACAGCAGAAGCGTTTAAGAGTATATACATCTAGAGCAAGGGAAATTGATGCCAAATGAAAGCTTCGTTAACAGGAGCTTGTGAGAGATCCGATGTCTAGGGTAATAGAAACTTCAGTACAGTGAGTGAATTAGGGGTTTGATTAATGTCGCACTGGAATCAACATGAGGGCTATTGGCGTTTGACCTCGTAATTTCGAACTGCGGTCAATTGACGAGGATGATACCTGAACTGGCACCTCCTCTTCTAACATCCACACCACGCCATCGAAACTTCGGTGGAAAAAGAGCTTCGTCTGCAGCAGGAACATGTGAAAGCATCTACGTCTTGGGCAATTGAAACTTCGGTGGAAATAGAGCTTTTACATCTAGGGCAAGATATTGTGCTAAAGGTAGAATAAAAATAAGATTTGTTTTCTATATAAATAAAATCTACAGTTTAATTCGAGCTTGGAAAAATTGTGCACCCTTCATCTTGAATCGAAATAAGATGAAAATTACGGTCTATCAGACATTTCGATAAAATTACTTCCTTCTCTGTAAATAAATCCACTTTACTCTGCTTAATGCAGGATATTTCAGACAGCTTACATATAACTTTCATATCAATATCTTTCGAAAGAGTATAATTTTTACTTTTAATATGCTTGGTTTGATATTATTTAATGGAAATTATAATCACTGAATGTTTTTCTACGTGTTAATCTTTACTCAATAAATACCGAAGCAGAACTATTGAACCAAAATTACGGTATTTAAAAAAAATGGAGATAGGCTTGAGACGTAGATACTGGAGTGACAAAAATGATTCGCAAGCATTCATTCGTTAGATAGCGTTACATGTTCGGAGAGGAATGAGAAAAGATGGATAGCCGAGCGCAGCGGCATTGTCCATCCATTTTTTTCTACTTCGATCCCTAGAGACCTTCATCGATCTCATGGATCTTACCTTCTTCGAACCCTGTTGTACAGGGGTACAATGAATGTTCCAAGAAGGATGACAGTCAAGCTCAAGTGGGAAGTACTGAGCCCTCCTGCCATCTACAGTAAGATGTATTCTCATGGCACTTCCACATCTTCGGTGAGCCCTAAAAAAGTACTGAGGAGACAGAAGTTTCAAGAGAATGAGGAAGGCAAATAATGCTAAAGCAATTGGTTCAATGGCAGCTAAAGAAGGTTTACGAGCATGACATTCTGCGTCTAGTGTCACAATAAGGAAAATCTCTGAGAAATTTCAGATAATACTTTGGAGGTTCATCGAATAAATTGTGAAAAAATATCCGCTGACAGATTGTTTATTGAGTGCATTTAACATAAAGAATTCTCGACGCAATGAAATTCTTTAACAACATTGGTTTCGAAGTCTTTGTACCGAATGTCGTTTTTACTTACTTCTCGTGCAGCAGTTGTATTCGGAATATGATTTGCATAAAATACAGAAATAGAAAAAGAGTAACAAAATGGGTATAAATCTTAAATTGACATTTCATCACACGATTTATACTTATTTCATCTCACTATACGAAAGACTTAATTTTATTATGAATGAATTACTTATTTTTTTGCAACATCTTAAAACTTGGGGTACTCACCTATTTGGAAACAATGACGCATAGCTTCATTCCATGATTTTTGCAAGATATATGTTTTGATACACATATCACCTCCAATGTCTAGCCATCCCTGAAATTTAGGACACATGCGACTCTCATCAACAACGATCTCCTGTTCAGGCTCTGAAATATATGTTTTAATAAACATTAAATTATATTAATGTCCAAATTTATAAAAATACAGCTAAATATTGAAAACGTTTCGAGTCTAGTCATATGTTACTTACTGAATGTATTTAAGCATTTTGCAAAAATTAAAATGAGTTAATTTTAAATATATTAAGTAAGTATATGTTGCCAAACTCTCAAGCTATTACATTTTCTTTCATAATTTAACGAATTTAGAAACATTTGTTAATGTTTTTAAAACTCGATCAAAATGAGAGCGAAAAAAAAATTACAAAAATTTTATTGTATTTTTAATTTCCTGAGTCATGATGATCGGGGGGCGATACATATTTGGTATTTTATTTTCTGAACTTCAACTATCTGATGAATGAGGAATTAATTCAAATTTTATTTTACAGGCAACAGCTCAATTCTCTACATAATAGTCTATGAGAAAGTGCAGGCCTCAATTTCGCGCGTCCCAACTATATTCACCTTACTATTATTCTACCGACTAGACATTGCTTTATAATTTTAATTTTTTCATTTGCTATTTTTTTTATTTTTATTTACTTTGTATTTCGTCACAGCAATATATATAATTTCTTGTGAAAATTGACTCATTAATTAACACAAATAATGAATTAGAATTTGAATAACATTAGTAAATCCTTATTCGGTAATTTTATAAGCTTCTAATCGATTACCATTTGGATAACGAGTTCAATAATTAAATTTTTTAAAAATATAATTTTAAAATTTTGACATTACTTAAGAGTCCACTCGGAATGATCAGAGTTTTTGTAGGTATGGAATCTTTTTACGGAAAAATACAGTCATTTTTTTAGTTTGATATGCAAATATCTTTTTATCGACCCTTAGAAAGGATTCTTTAGATTTTTTGTATAGCTCACAATTACTTTGAATGAAAAAGGTAACCTTTTTAGTTCCATAAAGCTACTTTCACAGTAAAGGTTTCTAAATTTTAAATTTAAGTTGTATAGAAACGAAAATGATCAACAAATAATAAATTTATTATTTCATGAAAAGTATTTAAGCAAACTTTTAGAGCGAGAATCATAATATCGTTTTTCTGAATGAATTATAAAATAATTTAATCCTTAAAATAATTTTAGTAATTTCTAATAGGTTATCGATACAGTTGATATAAAATAATACTGTTGATAATACATAATACAGTTGATCAGTAAAAGCAGTCACGAGATTACTGACAGTTCACGCAACCAAAGCAGATAGACGTTTTTAACCAGATGATCTGCCTGTTAAACTAAAATGATAAAAATAGTTTAATTATTCGATACAAATAATTTTAAATATAACTTAATACATTAGCGATTAAATTTACGTTCATGACTTACAAAATTTAACGGGAATAAACTTTACATTTTCGATTTTTAAAATTCAGTGATACTAATTTTAGTTCAAATGTTGAGTTAAATCCTTAAAGTAACTTCGTTTAGATATAAAGCGATTCCTTTTGTACAAAATTTTTTCTACAACTATTTGATTTTCCATTTCTGATTATGAAACTTTGTAATTCTTAAGTGGAATTTTTTGAATTACTTCCCTATTTTCGTAATTTAACTGAAAAAAAGAATGCGAATTATAATGAAAAACCAATTATCGAGAGAAGAACATTATTCCTTTATTTTTTATAATTACGTATTTATATATATCTGTTTATAATTTAGAATCAGAATGTTTTTGAGAGTATATATAAGCTCATTTTTCAAATTTATCTTTCCCCCCTATCTCCTTCGTACAAACACTGATAGATGAATTGTTTGATAACGTCTCTCTCAGAAACAATTTTGAGCCTCGGTCAAGTGATGAGGACGACATCTGAGCTGACACTTTCTCTCCACCACGCCAGTAGGAGAAACCTGAGCTTCGATAGACTTAATGTGTATAAGCATCGCAATACACTTCAATGACATCAGGATGAAACCCCTGATTCGACGGAAACTACTTCGGCCGGTAATTTTCGACCATGATTAGGCTACTTCGGCCTTTCGAGGAACATGTATAAAACACATGACTCTTAAGCTTTTCAGTTATATTTGTACATTTGAAAGTATGCAAAAGTATATAAAACATACAGAAAGCACATATAACTTAAGAAAGGAATATTTTTAACCCCAAAATATCTCTATTTATGTCTTTGAAAATAAAACTTGATCGGGATATAACAGGTGGATTCTGAGCTAACTCAGAGTCTTATTCTGAAACTGATTCTCAATTAAACTATGTAGTATTATGATGGCATTTTTGAAGAAACGTTTTATGGCTGTAATAGAGTCTTTAAAGTAGTATTTAATAATTGTATTCTTAAGCTGACTTTAGTGAATAGGTTCTGAATGAATTCTTGTTTTTATCATCACTACGTTTATTAATTCTATTCATCATTTCTAGTTTTTCTTCTTCTTTTAAATATTGATTATGTCCTGTCGGTAGCACTTCGTGATTATGTGTGTGTGAGTTCTTAAAATAAAATTCTTAAGGTCCAGTCTTAAAATATTTCTTCATGTTGTCCGATTAAGTATCATTTCATGATTTTGTTCTAAAGGTAGGATTTCCCGATTACGTTTTTAAGGTACGATTTTTCAACCGTTTTCCCAAAGTACGATTTCTATTCGTACTAAGGTACGATATTGTGATTGGAGTTTTTCGGCAAAACATGGGAAGCTTATTCTTGATTATTATTCTTTTGTTTGTGTAGGGTTAAGATGATTGTGATCGAATAAATATAATTACTTACCCGAGTTCCACTCGCAAACAAAAGCTAGATTCTCTCGACAACTTCGAACCATCCACTTTCCTTCTGAATTCATAGCTACGCAGTTGTCCATTGTTGCAGATATTCTGCTGGGTTGCCCTGGTAACCAATTAGTTTGAGTGAGTCTTTTCGAGTGAGCTTGTGTGAGTGACACATATTTACCTTTTTCCTAAAACCAATTTCAAAGTGAATTTTACTTTTGTAACCCACATCAATCAGAAGGAAAATGCGCAAATACATAAAAGTTTTAAGAAAGTCTCAAAAATGTGTAGGTATTAAGTAAATAAATAATTCAGGGTGATTCAGAACATATGGGACAAACTTCAGAACACGACCGAGAACGCTGTAATGAACATTTTTATGTGACTGAATGTATGGGCTAAGTGACGCGTTTAATCCCAAACGCAAGAAACAGGCATGAATTGAAACAAAGAATTTATTTAGTTTTATTAAGTATTAGGCTTCGTTATTTCTAATATGGACATCTAAAGGCTCTCATTTACAAGTATTCTGTTGACTCTGTGGAGGAATTTGTCGTTCAAATATTATGAGAGTTATAAAAAAAATAGCTGTAGCAGAGTGCAGTGAACGCCCGGTCCGTAAAGAAAGACAGCTAAGATGTTTACATAAAAATAATTTTACTAAGCATCATTAAAAAAACGAGCATAACTTCCGCTGAAAATAATAGAATAAACATCAACTTTCGGCAACTTATCATCCAGACGCTAGCACACACTCTATTCAAAGAATTTGTTCTAAAAAAATGTTCATCGCACGTGTCTACTTACACGTGCCAAAATAAAACGTCCAATCAAAAGATACACGTGGCAGCAACCCCGGATAATTACATCATCGTGTAACTTGCATATTTTCAAAATGGAAAAAAAATCACAGGTTAGGATTCACGATCACCGTGAAGTAACGAGAATAAGAGACAGTGAATTTATGAGGAAAACCGATGTATCTATGATCGAACCCACGTAATTTTGACGGCAGACGTAATTTTGACGTGTGCGAAAATATATGATACCTTTCAACTGCACACCCATCATATATGCACTGCCAAGCTTATATTACTGTTAGTGGACATAATTTTGACATTTAAGGAAAAAATCACCTATAAATGAAGCTGAAAATAAACATTTCATACAGAACGTTTCGTAATTCATGGGCAAAAATTTAAGAGATGATAGAAAACATTTAAACAAGTAATTTTCACCCTACAATGCATGGGTGGAGAACAAGCCGTGAGTTGCTAGACGGCGCTGTAATGGAAAGCATAAAGCCTCAGTTTTCTTACAGGTCGTCGTTTATACCTTGGATTTGGAGTTATGGCGGTTTTTTTATTACTGTACTACGCCATATCTCCTGAAATCCACGGTAGAGAAGTTTTCTTACACGGCTGTAAAGGAAACTCGCACTTAATGCTTTGCATTACAGTGCCATCTAACAGTTTACCTCTTGCTCTCCTCCTATGCATTGTTGAGTGAAAATTGTTTGTTTATAGATGTTTTCTATCCCTCCTTAAATTTTTTCCCACGTGTTTCGAAAAACACTGAACCTGCTACATATATAGAATTAGATTTATGCAATTTTAAAAAAAATTCTTTATTTCACCATTTGACTAATACCTCTACCTGTAGTGCACTATATGCAGAACGGGGTTGGTTCTCGAATTATGACTAATACATTTATCACCTCAAATTTATCAGAAGAAAAAAAGTTTTTTTAACCAAGAATTTCGGTGAGAAATAAGATTTTTAGAAGAAAAAAAATGTTTAAAAACATGTTTGATTAGACTTAAATGAAGACTCTGATGTGAATGAAATTCTCTTTTATTAATAGATAATTAATTATACCTTATTTAATTACAGATGTGATAAAGTAGTATTATTGGAATAAAATAATTCAATGCGAACTTCAAATGAAAAGTTTCCTCCTACTCTGAGTTTCTAACTTTATTTGAGAGACAGAAGCTTCCCTAATCAAATGAAACGTAACTAAATGTTTTTTCAAGTTTTATAAAAAGTTGTCTCGCATTAAGAATCTCATAACCCCCGTGTATTACTTACAAATATTTTATAACCAATTTTTTAATTATAAATACTTTATTTTCTCTCTGTTTCCGGCATTGTAAGATAACAGGTCAATTGAAAAGTCCCCGGCTTGACACATAGATGGCGCTACTAGATTTAAATCCATTTGTTTTTTAGTTAGCCCTAACCCTCAAAAAAATGCGTGTATAAATTTGACAGCTGTAGGAACATTAGTTTGTGAATTATAGCATTTTGAGTGAAGCAACTTTTGTTATTGTGAAAAAAATGGATAAAAAGGAATTTCGCGTGTTGATAAAATATTGCTATTTGAAGGGAAAAAATACAGTTGAAGCAAAAACTTGGCTTGATGCCGAATTTCCGGACACAGCTCCAGGAAAATCAACCATCAAGGATTGGTATGCTAAGTTTAGACGTGGTGAAATGAGCACCGAAGACGGTGAACGCCCAAAAGAGGTTGTTACCGACGAAAACATTAAAAAAACCCACAAAATGATTTTGAATGACCGTCAATTGAAATTGAATGAAATAGCAGACACTCTAAAGATATCAACTGTACGTGTACATCATATCATTCACGAATATTTGGATATGAGGAAGCTCTGTGCAAAGTGGGTGATCACTTTTGACCCAAAACAACGACGAGTTGATGATTCGGAGCAGTGTTTGAAGATGATCAAGCGTAATAAACCCGAGTTTTTGCGTCGATATGTGACAATGGATGAAACATGGCTCCATCATTTCACTCCGAAGTCCGATCGACAGTCATCCGAGTGGACTGCACACGATGAACCAGCTCCAAAGCGTGGGAAAACGCAACAGTCGGCTGGCAAGGTTATGGCGTCTATATTTTGGGATGCGCATGGAATAATTTTCATTGACTACCTTGAAAAAGGAAGGACCATCAACAGCGACTATTACATGGCGCTATTGGACCGTTTGAAGGACGAAATCGCCGAAAACGGCCGCATTTGAAGAAAAAGAAAGTGCTGCTTCACCAAGACAATGCACCGTGTCACAAGTCAGTGAAAACGATGGCAAAAATCCATGAATTGGGCTTCGAATTGCTTCCTCATCCACCGTATTCTCCAGATCTGGGCCCCAGCGACTATTTCCTGTTCTCAGATCTCAAAAGAATGCTTGCTGGGAAGAAATTTTCGTCGAATGAAGAGGTGATCGCCGAAACTGAAGCCTATTTTGAAGAAAAGGACAAATCGTATTACAAAAATGGTATCGAAAAGTTGGAGGGTCGCTATAATCAGTGTATCACCCTTGAAGGGAATTATGTTGAATAAAAAAAAACTAATTTTGCCAAAAAAATGTGTTTTACTATGGTAGGCCGGGGACTTTTCAATTGACCTGTTACGTCATTGTCCAGTATTTTTAATGATACGTCAGGACAACCACGCAACAATTTTGTTCAATTCCGTCTCAAAATCTCTCGAATAATTTATTCGGCTTATTCTATGGTTGTACTCTCATGACTCAGAGAAAAAAATTATATGCATAGTGATTTTTATTACTTATTAAATTTTCTGGTAGTTCTCTGTACTTTATTTCAATAAAATATGTCTAAGACATATAAACCTAGAGTTGTGAGAAAAAAATTGAAAGGCACATGGATTAATATTAAGATCACGAATTCAAAATTTCTAATTGATGGGGATCTTAATTTTTAAATATATTTAATTAGATAGATCGAATACAGGTAGTCCACATGTAAAAAAAAAAAAAAAAAAAAAAAAAAAAAAAAAAAACACTCACCATTTCTCTAACTCCTATCCAGAAGAATTCGTCTTTTTGTGTAATCCTTTTTGATAGAAATACAGCTACTGCAGAGTTTTTAAAAGTCACCAAATCGGCTTCATAGGTTCTGCATTTACTTTGAGCAGCTGTACAAGACATTTTTTGAGTCTTTTCTTCAAATATTCGAAAACATGAAGTACCTAATCGACTCCAACCGGTTTTATTGCTGCATGAAAAGGGATCCTCCGAAGGGTTAGTTAGGCTGGGATCTGTAAAAAACAAAGTTACACAACAAATTATTTCTGAGATTTCATCTTACATATTAAAAAAATATTTTTTATAATTCTTTCTGCTCTAAAGTTACGGGTATACGGGTTTCTTCACAGAAGCGAGAGACACTGCATTCGAAAGAGAAGACTTCACGCTTAGCAACTGCCAGTCGCTGACGTTTGGCGCACGTTTACTTCTTTTGTAGCAGTGTCAGTCTCGTTATTTAATAGCCAAACCTTGTATTCAATTACCTTGGTGCTCTCAGTCAACAGACCGTAATATTTTTAACTCTTTGCAACAACATCTTAAGTGGCAAGTGAGATTAAAATATCCTTCACTTTTATCAAGAGCAGATATTTGAAAGGAAGTGTTTTATTGATGGAATGGTATTATATATCGTTATTTAATGTAAGAGATTGTAACGGTATCCTAATACCCGTCTCGCTTGTCATATCAAAATGAATAACAGGATTTAAAATTCAAGCGCATACAAATTAATTGAAATAGTTATATCCAAAATATCTTTATTTACTCCTCGAATAAGGGGGAACACAATTAATACCTTTTCGGCGAGTACTAATAACTTCAATATCCTATCAAAGAATGCCCTCACCGGAATATGATACGAATACCTCTGGCAATAGCTCCGACAGCATCGAGTCTTAACCTCACAAATATGTTATATATGCCACAATACTTATGCGTACACCACACTAACATTCTTTTATAACCGTAATCTTAATTATTTCAAATCAGTTTTCGGTCCCTTTTAAACGATTTGATTATACCTATTCACTCCACTACTTATATGACATCAAGTTCCATTTGTTGGGGAAGAAGCTCTGGTTTTAAATATAGAATCAGAAAGAAATATCAGATGTTGATTGAAGGAAAGTAAATCGCGAGTAGAGCTAATTTTACAAGACGTATCTAGCACTATTATTCCCCATCGCACTGTTGCTGTAAATAATATTAGTGGTGTGGACCAACACTTATTAATATAATTAGCAATTCAGATTCTAAGAGTGTTTGCATTAATTTTTGTCTACCAATTGTAAATAATGTCAGGATCGCTAAATTCATATTCCTTCCGTTTTATCTCTTATCTGATAACCCTCCATCATCATTGAAATCACCATTATTTTAAGCATTAGGATATCTTATACATTGTCTGTATTACTAATTAAAGTTTGTTTCTTCGTTTTTTTAAAAATGTATTTCATCATTATTCGGTTTCGAACTCTCCAAACACTTTAAATGTTTCTTTTCTTTTCTTTTTTTTTTTTGTAATTCTATTAAATTGGTTATTTATATTACACCAAATGAGCCAGTCTTTCATTACTCCACTCTTATGCTATATCTCAATTAAATATATTAAGCAACAACTACTGATCTCCAATTTAAGACTCGTAAGAACAAACCAAATTTCTTTATTAATAACACAGGAGCTAATGTCACTTTCTCTCGAAACCAAGCCTAACAATCCTAAATTATGATTTAAATCTGCAATCTTACCTTACCAAATCACAGAATTCAACAATTTTCAGTAACAGTACGTTCATAGCTTAATACTTTAACTAGAATTCTCTGAATCCACTTCGATACAAATTATACATCTTTATCAACAAGTCGTTATTCTTTGTCTCCCTTCTTCCAATCTGTATTTTACTAACATATAATTATCTCCAATTCGCTTCACTTCCATCTTTGTCTGATTTACCTAATCATGTTTCATTGTGGTAGGGAAGAAATTGTAATTTTAAGCAATTCTAATAATTACTAAGTCCCTGAGGTTAGTGAAGAGAAATTCGCGTATATTCCAACATCACAGACGTAAAAAGTAGGTTATTGGCTACGTAAGTTTGAGCAACAATCAAGGAGGACACTTGAGCTAGCATTTCATTCTCTTATTTTTATCCCCACACCAATTTGAGGACAGAATCCTTAAATTCCCTCTCCCTGCCCTGATACACAACAGTTTTTAGAAGAGCTGTTTTATATTCTTCGTTATCATTCTGAATATGCTATATGTACATTTAGATGAGTTATGTGTTACCAGTATAATGACAAAACCAACTTTCTAACACACTTTTACTGACATTGCAAGAAATGAGGAAATGAATGCTTCAAAAATGATGACAGGCACCACTTGTAAGCTATTTAATTCTATAAAAAAACCTATCAATTTCCTCATTATATCGTATATATTCATAATAAGGAAGAAAGGTAAATAAATACATTTAAAATATCATTATCACGTCATTATGTCAGAATTATAAGGAAGAAATATAAATATTTTTTTTCGCGTATTGTAAAACTTTTTAAAATTTCAACTTATAATGTTATGAATAACAAATCAGTGTTGCTACTATTCTGTGTTTACTACCTGGTAAAAAGACTTTTTAAATAGAAAATTTTAAGATGTTCGTATAGTTAGAATTTTGGAATAATTACAACATTAGTGATATTTCATAGAATGAAACGTAGAAGAAAATATTTAGACAAACAGGATTGGTACTATTTTTTATTTTAGATACTTTATAATTATCTTGATATACGGTTTCAAAGCTTTTGACAGAGAAACTTATAGCAAATAAAATAAATTAACCATTTATTTCAAGAATATTTAATAAGTGAAAAAAATTCATAGGGATTTAATTTTAACTTTTGGATGAACAAAACTTTCATTTCCTTTCCGATATACTTTGGAATTACCCCAAAACATCACAATACTATTTCTGATTTAATTACATAAGGCCTAAAAATAGTAGGTTACTCAATTTCCCAAGTTGTAGTTGTTCACAAATTTTCCAATTTTCGTCACAGTCTTCAAAATTTAGGACAAAATGAGCAGTAACTACGAGTTCTAGAGACAAACTTAAGTATCCACATCTGGAAACCAAGGGACGAAATTAGTTACATATGGAAATAGCTTAAAGATGAATATTCTTAATCATTGGAAATATTTAAACTGAGAGGAGCTGTTTGGTATATATATATATATATATATATATATATATATATATATATA
>BMAW01119413.1:4864-21771 GCA_019974015.1 Nephila pilipes
TATAAGAATTATTGATAGTGAATCTTATAAGAATTATTGATAGTGAAAATGTCTTTAATATAATTGTGATTCACTTTAAGTACTTTAACGTAAAAACTGCAATTTCAGGGGAAATCAATGAATTGCTATTCCTTCAGAGATTTTGATCAATATCATCAATATCTATCTCAAAATAATAATTTTTTGCAATGTTTTTTCTGGCGTTTAAATAATAATTTCACTAAATTTATTACCATTTTAATTAATTAAAATATTGCATAGTTTTGGGTACAATGATCAAATTACTGATTTCTTATTTTCAATTCTACTTTATTTTTTTACATGAGGCTTAGTATTTTATTCGATAATAATGAACACATTTTCATTTTTCTCTACTATTAATCATGTCTATAAATTAAATTTACTTTTTTCTAATTGTTGTAAGACTAGATGTAATTAAAGAAAAAAAATCCTGTTAAATTTTGAAAATATTTTAGCATTTTCCAAGAAAGTTAGAGAATTAGTGTTTTTCTGTAACATTATTTTCAAAAAAAAGTACTGAAATTGCATACTTTATTTTTTTATTTTTTTTTTTGTTATTATCAAGTAATTGCGTAAATAAAATTAACATATTTTAAAGCTAAGGCCAGTCACATAAAAAGTATTATTTTTTAATTTCATATTTTCTGTCTTGACATTTTAAATATAACAGCATATTAAAAAAGAATGTGGATTATTAAAATCACATTTAGGAAAAAAAATCTAGACTATATTTATTATATTGAGTACAAGGTTTTGACGATGTTAGAGATTAATTTCTGAAAACTCCTTTTTCATCAAAATGATTCTGTTTACATAGAAATTGTATAATTAATTAGTCTACGTAAAGCCAAAAGCTTACAAAATAACAAATCACCAAAATCCTACGTTACTAGATTTGAAGGTATATTGAAGAAATTTTTTTTGTATTCCTTTTTGTCATCGATCATATTTTCGATATCATTTTGTTGTAAAAAAGTCTTGTGCGAAATATAAAATGAAGATTCATAAGATGGCAGAGAATATTTCTAAACCTTTCTTAATATTTTCTCAAATACTTTGTTCGTATTTTGAAATATAGGATTCATTAGCCTTTTGTTTATTTTACTTACAAAATACAATAACTTTTTAAGAATTATTTTAAATTTTTAAACTATTGTTTATCCAGTAATATAAATATATATATGTAAATAAAACTTTCTATATGGAACCTTAATTCACAATTCGACAACGCTATCTCTAAGGAAAACACTAATTGCTAAAATGTCACTCTCAGTTTAAAATCTTTCTAATAAACGTAAGGGAATCTGACTTAGAACGAACAGCTTCGTTATCTGGTTAGTAAATGTAAATTAGGTTTATCCGAATGTTTAGGTAGAAGGCTTATTTTAAATTCACCGAATGGAAATGATTTAAATTTGATTCGGATACTGATTTTAAAATAAAGCTAACTGATGTATTTAATTCGGAAAATTTATTTTTAAGAAGCTTAATTTTCGGAATTTCTTTATTTATGTGATTGCAATTCAGCGAAAGTGACACTACACTTTCAAAACACAAATTTGGTCTAAATGTTGACTGTTTAAAATTTTGGTCTCATATTAAAATTCAATTTTTTATGTTTATAAAATTCTGTTTGAATGTTGTTTCTATCATATTTAGGTACTGAATTTTACGGCTAGTTTAATATTACTTGATCATAAGTTCTGTAACCGGAAATATTCTGTTAATAATATTTTTAATGGGTTTTCTTTAAATCACATTGTAACTTTACCTAGGTTAATTGTAGCTTTGTCTGGTTCAAAATTTTGAAAGTTTTCCCCTCACATTTTAAAGTTGTCACTTGAGCTAAAATGTTCCATACACAATTGTTTGGGATGACAATACCATAATTTAACTATAATAAATAAAGATAAATTGATTAAAACTAATTATCTTAAGAATTAAATTTCGCACCAAGTTTTTCGCCAAATCGCCAAACCCGTTGTTTAATAATTTATTGTTTGCTTTCATTTTAATTATATTTAGCTTAATTATATTCAAATTAATAACATAATTTATCATTTGCTTTTATTTTAAATACATGTAACTTAAATTGAGTAACATAATCCTTAATTGATTAACAAAATTCTTTATTATAAAAAATTATGTTATGTAAAGTGTGAAGTTTGAAAGAAAACCTATGTTCAAAAAGCTCGTTTTATACCGGTGCTATAATATTATTCTTCACTCAAAACATAATATTTAAAAATGATATGTATCAATGAGCCTGAAATTTAAATATATGTGTTTTAAGTACTTATATTCGGAATAGAAAATTCTCGAGAGTTTGATTTTGAGTAGAAGATTCTTTATATTGCAATGAAGGAAAATTTAAATTTTAAATGAAAATTTCAGTATTCAGAATTCAAACTACCATAACTTCCTATGTAACTGCTATTTTATCAAAATATGAATTTGTAGACATAATTAAGATTATTTAAAAAATTTCTTCGAAAGTGTATTGTTACCTGATGAGAATTAGAAAGTAAGGTACTTTAAACGTGTATTACTTTACTGATATGCCTCTAACACGTATTGCTTTACAGACATGCCCTTTAAAATGTGTTTCTTTAGTGATATATCGTTATACATTATTAAAAAAGTATAAATTGCTACTGAATAGTGAAAAACCAGCGATAATTTTATTTAAAAGTAAGAAAAATTCTTAAAATTCTTGTAGTAAATGTATCATGCGCTTATCTAAGGATGTAATTGTTCTTTGTATCACCTTATTTTGTTCTCTTGATTAAACATCACAATAACAAATAAATTTTTTAAAAATTATAAATTTAGTAATTTATCTTCCTCAAAGTCTTAAAAATGAGTTTTGAGAATGTAGTGGAATACATCTACCTTTAAATTTTGAATTGAAGCTTGATAAGAACATTTTATCTCCATTTGAGACTGTTTATTAATTGTCTTACTGTTTTTTGGAAAACAGCACTGAGTTGTTCTAGCAGTGTTTATTAAAAATAATATAAAATAATTTGTTTCATTTAAATTGTTTGATATAGTAGTAATAATATAACTAAGATTTTTCCCTATGTATAGTTGTACAGAAAATACTGTACAACTATACATATTTTTATAATTTTAAAGTGTTGTTGCGTATGGTCATCTTAAACCACTGGATATGGGTGGCAAAATGATGCCCCTTTCACCCCCATAAATGGAATTGAAAAGCTTTGAGTCAAGATTATAAATAATGGAATTAAAGGGTTTATTTAATGATTTTTTTTATCTTAATGTGTGAAAGGCGTCCTCCTTTCTGTTTTTCTTATGATTTTATGTAGTTAAATTAAAAATAATTCGAAATACAAACCAACGTTTTTAAAAAAAAAACGCTTTTATATGGTGGCAAAGTTTATTAAAAAAATTATTAAAATATTAGTTAAAACTGGTCTCAAATATCTAAATATTGCAATGTTAGGCAAATAAGAACGGTTCCCAAAATTTCAGAGCTCTAGCTTGTTGGGAAGTTGGTTAAATTAACAATAGACAATTTGATGACTCACTGATACACATACATACAGACACACACCAAGTGAAATACATAACAACGTTAAAACTAACTAAAATTAATTAATCCGGTAAATTAAATGGTTGGAATACAGTTTAGTCAAACCACTCTTGGGGACAGGAATTATTTGGCGGTATTTTGCCAAATGTTGCTAAATTGGTCCGTGAAGCGGACTTAACATTCAGCCAAAAAAAAAAAAATCGCCAAGTTTGGCAATTATTCAAATTGCGCCAAGTGATTGGGCTAAACAGCATTATTTAAAAAAAATATGAGTAAAAACTTGTCGCAAACGTCTAAATATTGCATTGTTAGGCGAGTACGAACGATTCCCAAAATTTCAAAGCTCTAGCTTGATGGGAAGTTGGTTAAATTAACGATCGAAAATTTGATGACACACACACACACACCAAGTGAAATTCAGAAAAACGTTGTAATAAAGAAAATTACATATAATCACACATCATATTTTGCATGCGCATGTTTTGATTGGTTATAATATTGTTTAGCAATAAAATTTCTAAAATCATACAAAGCGGTATTAACGACCAGCAAAGTTATAAAGTGATAAGTGAGGATGTAACCTAAGCTAACACACACATTATTTTCTAGATTTACTTATCACTTCCTTATGAGGAGCTAAGGAAGTGATTTTGATTTAACCCTTTAAGTATTAATCATTACACATACCAAGTCTCTAATGGATTTCCGCTTCAGATACGAATTAGTGCAGACGTTAATAATCTGCTCTAATGTAGGGGATAGAGAATTGCAGTATTTTATTAAGAACGACGCTACAATTCCCAACCTCCTGTATCTCTATATGTTTCAAATCAAATTTAACAGGAAATGATTTATATTCCTGCATCTCTCTATTCATTTGATCAAAGACTAGGCCATAGAATATATATATGTTACTTTAAGCCGACTTTGTTCCTAACCGTAAAGTTCAAAAATATTCTATTAGTATTATGTCTCTTTATTTTATTTACATAGAATATTCCAAGAGGTATTTGATTGAAGATATACAAGAATTCTTATTCAAACTTTCGGCATTTCTCAACCACAAGAGCGTTTGGGATCTTGCCATAATAATATAAAAAATGATTGAAGCGATTGAAACAATTCTGCACCACTATCGATGCGCGAAACATTCTCCATTAGAGCTTATTAAAGTTCATTTTGTAATAGATAGCTTGTTAATAACAATTCCTTTTATAGTTGCACCACTTTAAATTTAAATTAAAATGTTCCCATTAAGAAGCCTAAAATATATTATTTGTATGTTTTGCTTAATAAATGAAATCATTATTTCCATGTTTTTCTTTAGTAGAAAATTATGAAGTCATTTATTGTTTCTTTGCGCACAAAAGCATGAATGATTTTAGAGTAAATTTAAAATGTAATGAAACAAAAATTAATACATTTAATTTTTGCACGTTGATGACGTTTTTGTAGATAAAACAAAAACTTGAGATAGTCATGCAAATATTAATTTTTGTATGAATATTCTCTCTCTTATTCTTAAAGTTGTTTTGAAACTTAACTATATAGTTTCAATTATAATTATAGAATTTCTGCATTATGAAATTAGAAAGTTTTTATCCTTTCTAGAATGGGAATAAAAATAAATGCTTTATATTTTGGAAAAAAGTACTTAATTAATTATTCAGAACGCTGTAAAGTAGAAAAATATTCTTAAAATTTTTCTTATTAAGTATTGAAGCCAGGTAGCATGTATCACTTGTGATAAATATGGAACGTATCATTACAGAATAATTTTAAAATCATTCTCAAAAGCTGTTTTTTTTTGTTTATTCTTAGCTTAAACCACACAGTATATTCTGTACAAAAAAATCTTGCACAAGAAATAAGCATAATTTGTATGTTGCGTTTACATAAAATTATTTTAAATTATCAAGTATTGTCTTAAAATAATTTACGATGCTGTGAAACATAAAAAAAAATTCCTTGTAGGTTGCATTGCGTCAGTGGTCAATCAAAGATAGCTGATCATTTCCACATTCGGGTTCTAGGGTTTGTATCCCAAATCATTTCGGGAATTGTTGATACGTGCAGCCTCATGCAGAATACTTGTTAGCACTTTTTGCTCTAGAAGGAGCTCATCATTTTCATCTTTGGATAAAAGAAAAGAGGAAGTTTGATCAGGTATTTCTTTTATCAAGTCATGGATTAAGGCAATTATAATATCTAGTCTGAAAGCAAAATAATCAAGAAGGCCTTTTTTTCTTCCGCCTCTTTCGATCATCTAGTTTCTATGCTCCATTCATATGCCTGCGTTTCTATGCTCCATTCATATGCCTGCGTTTCTATGCTCCATTCATATGCGAAATAACTTGTTCAGTCCACTTGCATGCACAATGTTTAATCTATAGAGATGATGGTACAGGTGATCGACGCCAGCTTTGTAATTTTATTATTTCCAAGTGACATATCCATTTCCGAGTAACATCTCCAGGTCTTTTGCTAGTAACATCACTAAGCGTATTCATTTTCAAGTAATATCTCCAGTCATATCCAATTCTAAGTAGCATCTTCAGGCATCCGTTCCCAAGTAGTTTATCCAAGGACACACATCTAGACAAGACAGACTCCTATTTGATCACATGTGATACAAAAATATCTAACAAGTTTGATGCATAATATTTCAGAGAAAAGAACCGTACTTCCTATAGCTGAGTAATATATATATAACAAAAGGAAGTATAAAATTAGCTTGTTATTTGTAGATTATGTATGAAAAGAGGCTACCTCAGTTTCTAGAAGCCATCTTGCATTATTTTCAAAAAAGTCTTTTGAAATCACCGTTGGGAATAATACCACTTTTCAAAAAAGAAATAACGGAAGGATTTTCAATTGTAATTAATGCAAGATACCAATTTCGGAATCACATTTGCCATTCAAATTTTTTGAATAAAAAAACCACTCTTTTGTTTCACTTATGATACGCCCAATCCGATGAGGATTACACTCATCGTCAAAAAATGGTTGCATTCGGAAGGAAGCAGATACGTAGGTTGATAAATTGTTTCGTCTCTTTCAAAGATGCAAATGATTAAAATGTCAACCACTTCGATGTCAATGATGACATCAAACAACGTGACTAACTGCGGCATTGAGCACCTTTTAAAAGATTCTCCCCAAATACGTAATTTTAATTCTAGCTCGTGTGTTTAGGATTTAATTTATAGCTTTGGAAGTTTAGAATGCTTTTGAGAAGAAAACGATAGCCATTTGAACAATTGGTTCGACTTTGAGAAGGGAGAATTGTTAGACTGCATGAAGGCAAATGGTCATTCAGTTGAACTATGCGTCATATTGGTAGCATAGATGTTACAGTTACATGCTGTTGGAGGAATTAGGATCAAAGAAATTATAGCTCACGACAAGTAGACTCAAGGGGACTACAAATTGGAAAGATCGAATAATTATGCAGCAACACGCGAAGCATACGATTCTGGACATTATGGGAACAGCCATCTCTCTGCATCATCTTATAAGAACAGTACCATTAATAGAGAGTTGTATGCTTTTGGACTGCTTGCATAGAGACTATTATGAGGATTCCCTTGACACCACAGCAATGCTGCTAGATATTGGAATGGTGTCACGAAAGAGTATTGTGTAGCCGATATCAAAAGAAGAACTTCGCATGATGAAACAGTCATTCTATAGGAATCAGGGTTTGTATTTAACTTCCAATTAAATTGTTTAAATTCTGGTAAGTCTGTTCCAGGTAAAAGTATTCTAAAATCATGAGATCCGTTTTATGATATAAAATGGCTTACCTAGAGTTGGCGGTTGTGACTCCAGAACTCGGATTCATTTTGATCAAAGACATCAAATTGTTTCATCAATGAAAAGCAAAATAACTTGCTTATTTTTAAAATATTTTCTCAATAAGGATCTTCATATTGGCTCACAAACCCTTTTGTATCACAAAGCAAAGATTTGGCTCATTAATGGAAGACATTTATCTAGAAAAAGTGTTCATAATTATAACACATATGTAAAGAAGCATCTTCTACACTGGAATAGTGATTGGGAAATCCCCATATGAAAGAGTCAATATTAGTTATCCATTTAACTATACTGAAGTCAACTGTTTCTCATATTAATTATGAAAATCGAAGAGTGGTGCATTTCCTGAAGTGTATGTGGCAATTTTTGATTGCTTGGCCACCAAAAGGTATCCATATTGAATAAGCCAGTAACTTAATATCAGAAGCATTTATTTCATTCTTACAAAGTATTTTTTATGAAACGTGATAAACGTAACTTCTTAATTTTTGACAGTGCTGCAAATTTTCTGGGAACTCAATGACTTCATAAGTTAGTAAAATATCCTGTTGATGTATTAGCCAATTGTATTCTCTCCGACAGAATCAATGGGAAATTCATTCTTCACAGTGCTCCAAACTTTGATGGTCTCTGTGAGGTAGGAATGAAATCTAAATATCTGTTTAATCCTTTTCGGGACACCGTTTTCTCAGTGCAAGTTTTAGTTTTTATTACGTCGCACTAGAAGCAACACGAGAACTATTACGAACTTCGTAATTTTGAACCACGATCAAGTGACGAGGACGACACCTGAGCTGGCACCCTCCTCTCCTAACATCCACACCACACCAACGGGAGGACTTTGGGCCCGACATATTTAACGTGCATCAGCCCCGGCTACACGGTGGATCTTTGGCGGCCAAGGATCGAACTCGCGACTGAACCAAACCGCCGACTACGAATCCGAAATCATGACCTTGAGGCTACCGCGGCCCTTTTCTCAGTGCAAACTGTTTCGTGTTTGCACCGTGCAAACACCCACTCTCCAAACCTGAGACTGCTATTTTCTTAATTGTATTTTTTATTTGTATGATCAATATACCTCCCTTACCCGTATATCTTTTCAAATTTTTTTTTGTAATAACATCGTGCCCCTCAAAGGGTTAAAAGGGCAGTTGTGAATAGAAATTTTAACTGTGAAGAACTTTTCACCGTAATTACTGAAACTGAAAGATTATTACATTTCAGACTCTTGACTAACTAAAAATTTTACAATGTTGCATCAATATTTCTACAATCTATTCAATTCCTATTGTAGTTAAGAGTATTACTCCATAAATATATATAATTCTTACTTTTGCTAGAATATACATAACTTATTTGAATTTCTGTTAATTAGAAAGGATTTTCATATTAATTAGTGTGTATGTTTCCTCATAATAATTTATTTCATTATATTCCTAATTATAATATTTGAATTACTGCTAGTTTTAGAATTACTGTATTAATTTCTGTTTAGATTTAGAATTCATTACTTGTTTAACTATTTCAGTAGTATTTATGTTTAACATTGTGTTAAAGGTTGTGGAATGTCGTAGGCATTCCGCAGTGGCCGGAATGTTCACGCCGCATGAGCGATAATTCTTCGCCATGGGCTCTTTCCAGCGCTTCGTCTTTTACGGTTGCTTTTAATATCAGTTTTGCTCCCTTCGTTTTCAATATGGTATAGTGTTGTATTTTTGTGAAGCGTTGATTAATAATTTAATAACCGTCTAACACCAATATAGGAATTTTCCTCATTTAATGATATTTACATGTCTACATTTAATAAATATTTCAGATCTGTTTAGCAAATTATAATCTTCACAAATTAGTATGATTTCCATAGCAGTACTACGCCTTAAAATTTACAAGCTTCTTTGCTTTGTTGACTTATGAAACAAAGTTGAGCATTCTAGGAAGATTTCTAATTCGTGGGGCGAAGGGTGAAATAACTTACATCACTGCAGGTAGTAGTATCATCTTAGTGAAATCTCTCACTTCAAACTTCAAGTAGGGGGGGATTTGGAAATGGATTCTCACGTTGTAGTGTGGTAAGGATTTTTTTATGGAGCCTTGAAACTCACAAACAACTGCTTTTCTTGGTAGTGTCGTGTGTTACATGTTGCGAGATATTTGTAAATCTGTCGATGAATATAATTTTTAATATCTACGGATTGGAATCTTATTTTTGGACAGAGGATCACCTTTGCAATACAAACGAGTAAATTTAAAAATTACAAATACTGATTGATTTACAAGCTGTTTTGCCATTGAATAGATTTCTTTAGTCTTGATTCATTAAACTTTATTACTGATCATTAACTTATATCTAATTTTCTAAATTATATTAAACATTGCATTGCTATTATTATTGTTAAATTTGGAAAGGATATAAGACAAAACCATGATAATTCTCTTCCAAAAAGGTTTTCCTTCAATACATTGTGTTCGAGAGCAATATTTCGTAGGAATAGAAAGTCATTAGTATTTCCCCGACTATTGATGCAGAGTAATTATTTGCTAATTTTCTGATTGGAGAACCAACGAACAGGAATTGAAAGGCAGCGAGGGTAATATTAAAGTGAAATACGAGAATCATTACTCAATACTATTGATTATGTAAGTACTTTTCTGCACGAGTAATTCAATTAAAAAAGTTTGCAAAATCCGAAGGAATGGATATGCATGTTGGATTTGAATTAAGCGTATTGCTTGGAGACAACATTTTTTGTCAAGGCAATAAATTGCCCCTTGACTGACAATTTTCTTAAAAAGCGAGATCGGTAATCAAGAGTCCATTACAAAATCACACTTCTAAGGCGTAATATCGGTTTCATCTTTACATGACCAAATCTTGTTACGAAAGGAGGAAAAATCAGCTTAAGAAGATTGTTAAAGAAATTATTTCTGTTTGAAATCATTAAGTTTCACGAGTTCTTACGGTAAACGTGGTCGACAGTCAAACATCCATTACAAAATCAAGGCGCGCAAAAGGATTACCAGTTTCATTGTTGCTTGAAAAAGCTTCACAATCCCCACCTTATAGGTAGTATTTTTAAAGTTATTTTAGTAGATTTTAATTCAATTCATTGCTACATGTTTTTTTTTGTATGATTACGGTGCTTAGGAAATTGTCGTTTTGGCATCATCCTGTTTTTCGTTGAAACGGCTTCGAGTTTGAAAATAGCACGATTTTAAAAAATAGCGTCAGGTAGTATGCTAAAGTAAGATTTTACTGATTTACATTCTTAATGCAGTTGGAATGAAGCTTATAAAAGTAGCATGAAATTATTTGGCTTTCGCAACTGTAAAGAAAATCCTTAGTCCAAAGGGTATTAAAAAGCTCACGAAAGACTGCTTTAAGATTGCTTAGAGTTTTTGGTACCGCTGAATCGTATGTAAGCAGATTTCTTAGTGACCCCTTAGGAATTTCAAGAATTTTGCTTGAATATTTTAATCTAGTAGATTTATTACATTATAATTGACAATTCTATTTTAAAATCTCTTACTGAAACACTTAAATTGTAATCTTCGCTCTTTTTATTTTATTCAACAGCTTACGTTTTTTGAAAAACAATTATTGTTTTTTATAGATTCCTCATTTTGTTTGAAATGTCAAACTCAATTCTAGAATATGTTTTTCTTTTTCTTTTAAAATTTTAAAAGAAAGTATTTTTAATTACTAGGATAGCTATATTAATGGAATACAATACTAAAACTATGTATGCTAGATTGCTTCTTTTTAAAATGGTTTCTTAAGATACGTATGTAAATTTGGAATAAATGTCTTTTTGTGAGATTTGGAGGATTAACATTAAAATAATAAAGGTTTTTTTGCATATAATAATGTGACGAATTCTCGTATAATACAGGAAATATATAACATCATCGTGTTATACGGGACATATGTAGAAGAACGAATGAATAAAAGTTTAAACATGCCTCAATACCTGTAATGACTATATGCTGCTGTAATGTATTTCCAAAATTATTAAGCTTTACAGACATTTTAAAATCTAATTAAATAATCAATAAGTTCAAGATTTCAGTTGAAGATACGCAAGAGAAGGACAACACAATTTATTTAGAATATCTAAGACCTATATCTCTCTCTAATAACTTTGTATTCAGTGAATCCTAGTTTATATTCTAAAGATAAAGTCTTAGCTTTCCCAATCATTCTTTCTGATTCAAACATTTCTCGATTGTAACAGATTTAAGTATAATTACTTTAACTAGAATTTGATTCAATCCGAACTATCAATAACGATGATTCAATCCAATTGACAAATATCTGTCAGCTTCTTTTCATCTATCTTTCTTTCTGTCCTTTCAATTCTGTTTCTTTTATATATCACTATCTTTTATTTGATCCAAAGTATTCTTACCTTCCTCTCATTTACCTAATAATGTTTCATTTTGGTTGGTGGTAATTTTAATTTTATGTAATTCACATCACTAAAAGTCCTCGAGGTTAGAAAGAGAAAATCGAGAATAGCCCAATGTCATACAGCTGATGAAATGTATATTAACTTTAAATAGTGTGTACAGTGTTAGTTATTTTATTATAAAGACGGTATTTTCCGACAAATGGAAAATCAAAGAGAAAACATGTAGTTAAATAGAAAAAAAAAAAAAAAAAATTTATTTAAATTAAAAAAAAAAAAAAAAACGTTTATCACTATTAAAAATTAATGCAACATAAATTATTACATATAAAAGCTAAACTATATAAATATATCATATGCTAAATTTATTTTGGATTTTCTAATAGACATAGATTATAACACGGAATGAAAACAATATTTTCATGGCAACAAAGTATTTTTACGGAATTTCATCGCAGTTGAGGGAAAAAAAACCTTTTGAAAAAAATTCGAAAATAACTTTAAATTCAAGAGTAAGAATGATTTTAATTTGTACAAGTCCCATGAGTATGACTCGTGTGTCCTAGATTTCATTACATCTCACTCTAAGTTTTGTCACTGATTTTCCTATGAATCAATGACGTTTCATTTTCAGTACTTATGCGTTGAAACGATTTTATCAAAAACAACATGTTCAATATAAAAACTTCGTAACTTAATATTCCAAGGACAAAAGTAATGAATTATGATAATTTAAAATTATTATTGCTTTCAGCTAAAACTGTATACTAATTCTGACGCTTCTGATTATTTAAAAAATTAGAATAATTATTTTTAATGCATCTTTTCCTTTCTTAGTGCTGTTATTTTCGATCTTAATTTAGTTTTTTTTTTCAAATATTAAGAATCCTTTTAGAATTATAATATTGAGGGTATGCATTAATTTAAATACGTTATGCCCTTATTTTCTTTGTTGCATTTTTTATGATGCTTATATGTGTGCAGTTTATTATTTCTTAATAAGTTTTCTGTATCCGTTATGTCGGAAAATGGAATCAAGGAAAATAAATGAATCGTAAAGAGATTTCTCTGTTTCTCAGAAAACCATTAGATTACTCTCTTCCAAATATTTGTCGTCTTGTAATTTTAATTTTTCACATTCTTCAATATATCTGTTACGCAAATTAAGACTAACTTCAGTGCTTAAAAGTGAATTTCTCAGCTATTGGAGAAACAGACTTTTATAATTCCATTTTCTGCATTTTCTTTTTAGGTATAACTATTTTCGCGTACAATGAAAGTCAAATAAAGATAACGGAATTTAATCTCAACTCGAAAATTGTCAATTTGATATTAAGGACTTTATTATCTAAGATCGGAAATTAGTATTAAGAACTAGAACAATAAAAATATTAGAATTTACTCTGGTGTGTACATAAATTAAATATAAATTAAGATAATAGGATAGAAAGCGGGACAACATGAAGATGAAAATCTATCTCCAGTTTACAGCATTGCGAGAGGTGTATATATATATATATATATATATATATATATATATACACGAAGAAGAAGATGCACTTTGCTTCAATTCAAGCTTCCCTGCACAAGTTTAAGAGAATAAATATAGCTCGCAGATGGAATACGAAATTCAGACATCATTAATGGAATGCGGCGAGGGAATGAATATAGGTTTATGGCGGAAGAGCTAATTCTAACTTTTGTGTCATTAATAGGAAGAGACTATTGCTACTCTATCATAAATTCATACAAATCCTCAATTATAATTGTTGAAAAACTAGATTTTATGTTCTCATTTTGTTTACATTTTATGTTCTCGTTTTGTTTGCATTTTATGTTCTCATTTTGCTTTATTTCTAGTAATTTAATGTATAACAAATTCTTTTTAATAATATTATATTTAAACAGTATTATCGGTATGTAATTAACGAAATTTTTCCAAGCGCGTTTGAAGTGTTGCCAAATTAATATAATCTGAAATTTAGCAAATGACCTTTATAGAGTAAAAGATAGAATACAGATTTCTTTCCTTCTTAAATATATCTACATTTCTTCACAATTGAATCAAAGGTCAGATTTATTTGTACGAGATCAGAGCTAGCTATTTATTTTTTTTTAAAATTACATTTAATAAATCGATCTAAAACACTTAAATGATTTTTCGAAAGTTTTATTATGTTTATTTGTAAGTTAATTATAATAGAGAAGTTACTCTTTAGATGACTGAAGAAAAATTGGCGGATAAGAAAATTATGTTCAGAATAGAAAGTAATTAAAATTTCAGAAAAATGGAATGATTTATTTTAGAGTTACTTAGTTACAAAGTAACGAGCTCAATAAGGTATTCACCCACCTCTAGCATGAATGCAATATACCACACGACATGGCATAGATTGATAAAGCTCCCTGATGGTTTCCTACGGTATTTCTTTCCAAGTTTGCTCCAATTGTTGGGCTAGGTCATCAACATTCTCTGCTAGATGTAATCGCCTTCCCATCATATCCCAGATATGCTTGATTGGAGAGAGATCTTTCTGATCAAGAAAGTGTTTGAAAAGCTGTGAGACAGTTCATAGCAACACGTGCCGTATGTGGTGTGGCATTATCTTCCTGAAAAATAAGTCCAGGGTACTGCAAAAGGAATGGTAGTAAAACAGGTCTCATAATGTCGTCGACGTACCGTTGTGTTGTAAGTGTGCCTCTTATGACATCCAAAGGGGACTGGCTATCAAGAGAAATAGTATCCCAAACCATAGCTCCTGGTTGAGGGCCTGTGTGGCATGTAATAGTGAAAGCAGGATGGGCACGCAGCCTTGGCCATCTGCAGACACGTCTTCGATGATCTTCAGGACTCAGTTGGAATCGGAATTCGTCGCTAAACACTATACGTTACCAGTCAGCATCATTCTAAACTGATCGAACCAAGCACCACTGTCATCTGTGAGCAGGTGCAAGTGGTAGATGGCGTAGCGGTCGGTACAAGCGTAGATTTCTTTCTCTCAGCCATCTGTTAATGGTCATGGTGGACACTCGTGTGCGTTTCACACTTCCCATGTTTAATAACGGTGAATCAGGCCCTGTGACAACTGATCTGACAATTACTGTGTCCTCCCGACCTGTTATGGCTCTAGGTCGACCACTACCACCCTGACGCGGAAATCTACCATTGATCACCCATTCTTGCCAGCATCTTCTAATCGCCGCATCGCTTCGACCCATACGACGAGAGAATCTCCAATTGGCCCAACCTGCCTCTTTCAATCCAATGATACGATCTCTTTCAAACTCTGGCAGTCGCTCGCAATGAGCTCTAATCCTACAGCGAGGCATTTTTTAGTCATGGAATGGTATCCTAAATCGCAAAGCAACAGAAAATATGACCATCAGATTGAGAATAACTTCTTATATGCACTTGCTGAGTGTGCAGTTCCGATGCGCTGTAGTTCCCTCAATTCATTCATTGGACGTCAAATTTTAATCATTTGCCTGTTCGGACCGAATGTCTTTGCATACGAAATTTCATAACAATCGGGCAAGTTCTTCTTGGTGCGTTGTGTTTTTCCTTTATAAAGTGTTGTTCTTATTCTGCACTGAAAGACCTAGTATATCTTCTAAGTGCGACGTTATTAAACTATCAATTGATCCGTTATTATTAATTCAAGACGTCTTATAGAGAAAAATGTTAGTTTTAATGGTACAATTATTTTACTTCCTTATCATTTTAGTGAAAGTGATTTGTATGTTTATATGACTGGTAATATTTCATAAAATTTCTCACAATTGTGTTTTTTACAATATTCTAAAGTTAATCCTGTTATTTTATTTGTCATATTTGTCAGATAAATTCCTGTAAACGGTTGGATTTAATTGAAAATTTTAAAAAAGATTTTTTGTAGAAATGTATGCTAGAAAGTTAAAAAACACTTCAGTTTATAAATAATCCTACCAGTGCTCTATTTAGATATATATAGATATTAAATGCAGGTATGTAATCCTTTCTCTGAAATGCTTTGAAAATTACATTTTGCAAAATATCAGTTAAAATATGAATTTTATATAACGGAGTAGACCCAACTCTTTTTTTACTTGGTAGATACGTTCCTCAGAAACGTGTGCAAAAAATTCCGGGAAAATATACATGTGACGTATGGTAAATTTGGGGGTATGTTCCACAACTTTAGTTAAGAAATCGTGTAAGATGAAAGAATTCTATATATTTTCCAAAAAAAAAAAAAAAAATGTGCAAAAGAAGTAATAATTAAATCCTTATTACATATTTATGAAACAAAAATAATTCATTTTTATTACAAACAAACTAAAATTTGTGTACAGTGAAAATTCTATCTAAAGGTACATAAAAAATAGAAAAGTTAAAATTGAAAATTAGGAATAAAAGTACTTGTAATTATTCATCGCAACTTGATAACAATCATGCACATTTGTTACGAACTGGGTAAAAAATGTTATCTTCAGTAGATGTATTAGATATGTCTAGAACAACTGTCGACTTTGATTCAAATGAAGAATTTCGTTCATTATTAACGCTTCTTTCGATGAACGATTTAATGAACGGTTTTTCGTTCATTATTAAATTTTAACAGCAAAATTACCTGTTTTTTTTTTTTTTTTTTTTTTGTTATTGCAAAGTGTGTTTTTTGTGGGTGTTTTTTTTTTTTTTTTGGTTTCTCAAGTTGCTTATATAATCTAATTCTATGGTGGCTCTGTCTGCCATGGCCTGGGACCTGGCTGGTCTAATCTGATGTCAGGTGGCATTCATCAGATCAGGCATGTCCCATCCGCTCCTGCTTCTGACAATCATTCCTTTTCTTCAGCTCAAATAAATTATGTGTGAAAATTCTATCTAAGGGTACATAAAAATAGAAAAGTTGAAACTGAAAATTCAGGAGATAAAGCATGTAAGTATTCCATCAGCACTGATTAATAATCATGCCCATTTTTATGCACGACTGGGTAAACATTATCTAGTAGATGTTTGATAATTATGCAGAACAACCTGTCGATCTTGTGGTTGAAATGAAGATGTTCATTCTTATTAACGCTTCCTTTTTTGTTATTGCAAAATCTATTGTGCTTGGCTG